>OY756212.1:1200000-1650325 GCA_963576795.1 Metopia argyrocephala | reverse complement strand
AGAATTTACAGCTTATGAACTAAATAGTAGATTATGTAAGGAAAATTAAAATGTAGACGTTTACAATATAAAATAAACCATCCAATCCAGATTCGGTTTACAATTCGTTGCAGTGATAAATTCAGGAAATGATGAATTAATGATAAGGAAACCAAATTAACAATCTAGTACGTCTGTAGATTAATTAGCAAATTTTAGTAATTAAGCAATTTAATTAGACATTAATGTAAAAATCTTTAGATAATAGATAGTTAACAATGTAATTTAAATGGACTGATAGAGAAAAACTGATAGTAGTTTATGTACCGGCTCAATAATAGCGAAAGAAAAATACTAATTTCTATGATATATTCCTCATAGTTATGAAATTACAATTTCATACATTCGTTTGATTGTTGTAATTTTATCCATTAGTTTGATTCCTATAATAAAGCCGTTGTTGTTAAATAAATTTGTAGGTGTCCCAGTAATCTAATGGGTAGTGTGCTAGACTGCTTGTCCGAGAGTTGTGGGTTTGCAAAAAATAAAATACAAATGAATAAAAGAAATTTAAATTTATTTATAAATTTAATAAGAAATGGCATAAATGTGCGATTTTTTACAATAATCTTAAAAGATAGATCAAAATTAGACAATTTTCCAATAATTGTTAATGAATTTTTTTAACATAGTGGAATAACCATTAGGTACCTATTAAGCTTGGAGAGTTGTATTTTAAGTATAAGATACACCAGAGTTGTTAACAGTGCCTTAAAAGTAAAAACTAATCAAACTTTAATTTATTGTAAGGAGAAGATCACTACCCCTCAAATTGCTTTACAAGATACACGGGAGGCAAGGTAAGTGTTAAACAAGATTTATATTATTATATTTAACTTTATGTTATACCATTTACACATTTTTTAAGCGATACTCATATTCTCTTTTATACATACCTACATTACAATAATAATAATAACCAGTTTACGAGTACTTACATAAAAAAACTACAATAACAAAGAAAATGCAACAAATAACTGCAAAACCATGATCACTAGGGCAACCAAAAACATGTTCTATAAAATTAGTTTTAAGCGCCTAAAATATGCATTGAAAAAACAGTTTTAAGCGTTAAAAATATGCTCTATAAAACTCGTAATACATAAATATGTTGATGTAAAATTACGTAATTTTTTTTTTCAAAATTTTAAGACATGAAGAGTAACAATTAGACACCAACCAGATAAAATAAATTTCCTTTATATTTACATATCGCTCATTTGCGAGAAGAGTGACATAATTGCTTGATTTTCTGCATATTCTTACGAAAATTTAATTAATTTAAAAAATCATCTTTTAATTTAAGTTTTTATGTCATGCAATTATGGAAATTTTTTTCCCCAATAGGAACAACGTTGAAAAATTCGTAACTTAATTGAGAATTCATTATTAAGCAATTTTTTTAAACGCTCATTCCCATAAATGTATGTAAAATTTCTATGCTTTGGATTTAATTTGTTTTTTGCTTAGACGTTTTTAACAAATTGACATTAACTATTGCACAATAGTTTAAAAAGAAGCTTCGCCAATTTTCCCAATGTTAGGTTTAAGCGTTTTCATGAGTACTCGTACCGTTATTATTTAATAGATTATACTTAAGTAATGTGTTAGTATATGGTCATTATTTTGAAAAAATAAAATTTGTAATACACATAAATTCTTCTAACATTTGTATGCAAAAATTTGTAAAATATGCCATACAAATATGAAAAAAATTTGAAAAATGCAAAAGTATGCATTTATGATGAAATATGCAAGAATATGCGGTAACAAATAGGGGTTAAACGTCGTAGTTTTTTCTAAAATGAATTAATATTTTGGTTATTTTGTCAGTAACATTCAGAAAAAAAAGATGCTAATGCATATTTTTGGTTGCCCTAATGATCACCCTGATATAAAAAAAATATATTTATTTAGTACTTAAAAGTTACAGGCTCCATATCGAGTTTTTTATCACCTAATTTTCTTTCCGATTATCTAATCAATAAAAATCATAATCAAAATAAATATAAAATCGGTTTAATTTTTTTAACATTTAATTTAAGTTTGCGTATACGGGTGACTAGTTTAGTTATATGGATTTGGAATTTTTTTTTTATTTTGTTGCCAATTCTATTTTTAATAAGCACCGCCTCAGTGCAGATAGCAGCAGAAGTAAGTCAACATTAGCGATAATTTTACAATTCCCTTTATTATAATGTAATAATTTTTGTACGGATTGTAATATTGCTGCTTTGTCTCACGGTGGCGACTAAATTTGCCGGCTGATTGTAAAAAGGTGCTCTCTCTGTTTATTTTTTTTATTGGTTTATTATGATGGGTGGGCAATCTATCGGCTTAGATTTCATCCACCCTTTATTTCGAATCTGGCAATACGTATGTCATTCTATTTCAAAATTCAGATTATTATCTCCATTGAGCGAAATAAATCGATTTACTCTTGAGCAGCGTTGGAATTTATTGAAACTATTTCCAATACAAAGATATTTGGTCGGAAATTGCACAAAATGGTCGCAACGAAGGACCAACATTGCCCGGTATACGCAAGTTTATTGCTGAAGTTAGTGAAAATGGTTTCATTGTTGATGCGCCAAGATGTGAGCGTATGTACACCCGAAATTATCGGAACTGTGTCTGAGAGTGTGCATGAGAATCCGTCAACATCAACTCGTCATCTTTCTCAAGAATTGAACATTTCACCCAAAAAGTGGGCATTTTTTGAAAATTGGGCCGATCGAATGGAGGCCAGCCGCGGCAGCCATAACCAGAACTATTGTAATTAAAAAAAAAAAAAAATTGGCAAAACTTTTAACTGTTTTTGTTTAATTACATTTTTATATTTAAATATACATACTCGAGTATATGTATATTTATTGTTGTCTTGACTAACTTTTTTCTGATTAACATTAATAAATTAGTGGTTGGTGTTTGCCAAAGTAAGTAAAACGTAATTAAGCTCTGACAATGATTTGTTTGCATTATGATTGATTGTTGATTGTTAAGCATATAAAGCATAGACTATTAATTTTACTCAAAATCAGCAATTTCTAAGTTGTTAGCCATCCTCAAATACATTTTTTGCAATACTTTTCATCTTGCAATTACCTTAGGTTTTCATTAAATCAACCAACAGTTTTATTTACATTTTAAGTTCTCACGTAATTTCGTTATAATCTCAACAAAGGATGTCCCAAAATAAAGCAAAATAAAAACAATACAATTTTAAGATTATCTAAAAATTTACTAATTTACTGTTGTCTTTATTATGGGTCGCCTTTTACTTTATTCTTTAACCTTGAAATCAATTTTTTTTGACTCTAAGGGCCACTTTTTTAGTTTGACATTAGCGATTAAATTAACTTTAATCTTTGATTTCACTTTTTGATGTGACATAATCTTATTGTTAATTGCTAGTTTAATCGACCGATGCTGGTAGTTTAATCTTAAAGGAGAACGTGCGTAATATAAACAATAATATTATTTATTTGTTTAGTTGAAATAAGATAACACAAAAATTAAAAGTTAAATAAAAATGGATTATTCAAGTGCTGGTGAAAATTTAATTGATCACGAAATATATGAAAACCTTCAATAAAGTTTTTTCTGTTATCCAATAACTTTCATAAGTAGTCTACTTCACTAGATGTAAAATTCGATGCACGTTTACCTTCTTATCTTTTTATATTAAATATTTTTTTTCAATGTTGGAAGACATCTTTTTTATAAATTTTTTATTCCTTATTTTGCTCAAAAATATTTGACAGAATCATCTTTTCATTGATAACAAAAACAAAGTGTTGTGAAAATGTATATGTATGCTATACATAGTTGACATTTGTAAAAAAGAAGATGCCATTTTTCTTATTCAGTATGGTAACACTAATAGGTTTAAATTTAAAAACACAATGTATACCGGATTAAATTAATTCTTCAATTAGTTGACTAAATCCTAAACTTGACTTTAATCTCCAACTCAAAAAGTGGCCCTATAATATACATAATTTTGTTTTGTATATTATATATATATATTTGTATATTACATATAGCAAAACATTCTTTTTTATATTTGTAGTGTTGGCGTAGTCTAAAATTATCATGGGAAATTGCTTAAAAATCAACAGTTCAGACAACATTTCACTACTTCGTGGAAGTGAGAGAAATAGTGGCCAAGACTTTTCAACAGAACAACCAAATACAACACCTAATTATTCGGTAATAAGTTTAAAAATTTTAAATTTTCGTTTGTGGTTAGCCAACTCATCACAAGACTTTTTTCCCAGAATCTCTATTTAAACTATAAATTTTTATATATTTTTATATATATATATATTTTTTTATATATATATATATATATATATATATATATATATATATATATATGTATATATTTTGGGAAAAAGTTAATTGAAGAGTTGGCTAAGCCAAATTTTATATACCAAGTATAGTTTTGATAACAAAAAAAAAATCATTATTATCTAACATCTCTGGGGCGATGACACAAATGATAAGGCCATGATTACTCAACATTAATTTTTCTTTTTATTGGTACAAGTCGTACGGAAAACCAAAGAGAAAATCTTTTATATGATCTCCGTATTTTAAAAACGAGATTAAAAATCTCAAGACAGATTTTTTTACGTTTACACGATTGGTAAAAGACTAAAACAAAGTAGGGATGCTCGATGTTTATCAAAGCATCGCAAAGATCAATGTTTTCCATTCCATGCATCGTTAAAATATCGATGAATCGGATGATACCATAGTTATAGTTTAGAGGTGTTTTCATCCGGCAGCCCTGCTTAAACGCTGCTTATAATTGTGTAATTGGAGAGATATATATATCCATGATTTTTTTGTAAGTGTAAGTGGAGAATGTTACCATATAAATTTTTTATATTATTAAGTTACAATAAGAATTTCTAGTTATCAATACTATATTTCAAGGTGCATGGCTACAGAATTAAAAAAATAAGTTAAATGTGAATCTATGCTCAAAGCTATTTAATTGAAAAAATCAGTTATTTTCTTTTGCATGTACATACTTTACTTTTAAGTATTTCGTTATCAATGAAATTCTCCAAATCTATCAAACTGTGAAGAACGTTAAACGAATTTTCTTTTGAACAAAAAATTGAGTTCGTTATAAAAGTATTAATTTACATAAAAATTCATTGAAGTGTACAGAAAAGAATGTTCGTTATAAACATAGTAAGATGTGCGTCACTATAAAGTGTAACACCCATTTTTCTTAATAACTTTTTTCACCTTTAATCAAAATTATTTTTCTTAATCACAATATCTTTGAAAAATGTGTCAGATTTTAAAATGTATCAGTTTGTCAAATTTGACTTGTTAGTTAGTTCACAATGGATAATCAAAGACAAGTGCATACAAAAATTATTCAAATAATTCAAAAAAAACCATATTGGAGTTATACAAAAGTTGCTAGGGAAGTCCACGTGACAAGGCAATGTGTTTCCAGAGTGGTCAAAAAGTTCAACAAAGACCTAAAAATTGAAATAAAGCCTGGAACAGGTAAAGCAAAACTGGTAACGAACGACGCGAAAGCCAAAAAGGTTGAGAAGCTTTTGCTGGCTCTTCCAAACATTTCTGGTCGCGAAGTGGCCCGGCGCGTGCAATGTTCGGAAAGTTTTGTGCGCCGAGTTAAAGCTAAAGCTGGCCTTAAAACATTTAAAGTCCAAAAAGTTCCGTATAGAAATGCTAAGAAGAATATTGAAGCAAAAAAAAGAGCAAAACTCCTCAAAAAAGAATTTTTTTAAAAGTTCGAATGTTGTGTAATGGGTGATGAAACTTACTTTTTTGCAGACTTTGCGCAGCTTCCTGGCCAAGAGTTTTATGTAGCGGATAGTAGAGGCAATGTTTCTGAAGAGTTCCGAACTAAAAAACTATCAAAATTTCCCAAAAAGTTCCTAGTTTGGCAGGCTATTTGTAGCTGCGGCAACAGAAGTGCATCGTTTGTTACATTGGGATCAATAAACTCAGATATTTATATCAAAGAGTGTCTTCAAAAGAGGTTGCTCCCATTTCTAAGACAGCACAACATATCAACATTCTTCTGGCCAGATTTGGCAACATGTCACTACAGTAAAAGCGCAATAGACTGGTATAATAAAAATAATGTTATTTTTGTTCCAAAAGAGGCTAACCCACCAAACTGCCCAGAGCTGCGGCCTATTGAAAGATATTGGGCTCTGGTCAAAAGAGAACTAAAGAAGAGTACATCTGTTCCCAAAACCATTACTAGTTTTCGATATAAATGGACAGCTGGTACCAAAAAAATCACCGAAAACACTATAACATTGCTTATGGATGGTATAATGAATAAAATAAAAAATTTTATAAAATTAAATTAATTTTTAAATAAAATAATACAGAATATAAATCTGTAATAAAAATGCAAAATAAAACTGTTTTATTTTTAACTCTAGTTTACTCCAGTCAGTTTTTATTTGACTTTTGATGTGTTACAGTTTATAGTGACGCACATCTTAATTTGAATGAAAAACCAATGGTTCGTGCTTGGGACTTTCAAAAACTGTTCGCTAAAATCAAAGTTCGTTATAACCGTGTTCGCTATAAACGTGTTTTACTGTATATAAATATGTGACACGATGCATCGAAAACATGGATGTTTTTATTCGATACATCGCAAAACATCCATGAAAATTAATGATCGAAAAACACATCGATGAAAGTTTTTTCGTGAGCATCCCCAAAACAAAGTAAAATAAAAACAGCTGTTTAGAAAACATACATACACGTGTACACAAAAATATATTTATCATAAATAAAAAATAATATAAAAATACATCCCTGACTTAATTATGTGTGATGAAATTTGAAAAATTAAAAAAACGATGAGAGCCGTATTTACGACTGTCAAATTTTCTCTATGTCGGATGGTTTCATTACATATTAAGTTTAGACCAGGGACTGCAAATAACAGTTATTGCTTAAAAATTAAATTAAAAAAATCATCGTGTTAGAGTCGACAGGAGAGCTCTCACAGAATCTGTTTTGATCTTGCAAAAATAATCAGTAATCGGATTTTAACTGTTACTTTTTGACGGAAAAATAAAATGTTGAATAAAACCTTTAAAAATGGCGTTTTATTTTTTCTTCATAAAATTTCTAAAGGTTTTATTCAACATTTTATTTTTCCGTTGAAAAATAACTTTTTCTGCTGACCTTTTTTGAAAAAACTCTCAAAATAACCATAAAAAATAAGTTTTTGGATATAACTTATAACCGTTACGGTCCCTGGTTTAGACGATACCATTCATGCTACACAAAAATTTGACTTCGATTAGGATATTCTTACATACATGTATGGCTATATAATTCCCACAGTTGTTTTTTATTGGAAAGATTTTTTCGTCGAAGAGCCGCTATAACAATTTTCATAAGTTTTCAATAGAAGTTAAATCTGAAGACAAGAGTCACTAATACTTTTACTGTCATTATTTTGTAACAAATCTTTTATCAGTTTGGATGTTTATTTCGGGTCCGGGTTGAAACCACAGCTCTGCCATCTTAAAAAAGGAAATATGAAAAACTATTTCTTTTGGCGACTACCTCTTCGCAATCGGGTCAGGGTTCAAACCCCAGCCCTGCCATCTTAAAAAAAGAAATATGAAAAACTATTTTTTTTGGCGACTACCTCTTCGCAATCTTTTGGCAAAAGCTATGAGAGTAACTTATTGCCATAATCAAGCTTCTGAAGTCTGTCGTTCGGAATCGACATTAAACTGTAGGTATCCGTACTCATGAATAAAAATTGACACACACATTATGGGTGCTGCGAGAAGCTAGGCCGTAATTCTGAAACAGGGTTGTAATGGCCAATTATGTTGTGTTATGTGTTACAGGAAGAAAATCATACCCATACTATTATGATTCCGCCACCAGTATTAGAGGTTGTTGGTACGGCCAGATTACTTCTGTTTAAATTAAACAATTTTAAATTAGTTTTTTTTTTCAACTACAAAATATTGCTTCACAGACCAATTTATAGGAAAATCAGAAAAAATCTTAAATAAAAGTTGCACATCATCAGCATATGCGAACGGTTGACTCATGTTACTAGACACAGTGAAAATAAATCATTAATAACCCTGAGGGCACCGCCAATGTCTGAAAGCAGACCAGAATTACAACAACCACTAACAACATATTACTTCCTAATAATTAGATAAGAATAAATCAATTTGCAAGCCGATTTAGAAAGACTATACAATTTTGAACCAAAAAAGAATGATCAAAGTTATTTTATTCAAATTTACGTTAATTTTACTGGGAACGTTTTAGCACTTATATTTAGTGAAGAGTTGTTTAAATTCACTTACATACATATCTTTCTACTCACGTAAAATATTTGTTCTTATTTTAAAAACTCAAATTGAGTTTCATATTAATTTTCTTTACAGTGATATGTTGTTACAGTGTAATGTTGTTAAAGAGCCGTAAAGAATTATTTATAAGTTATTTAAGTTTAAAAAAAAAAGATAATTTTTTTTGTTTTTGTTTTTTATAGGAACTTATTCAACCAGTGTTTTTCCCGTCTTCATCATCAACAATTAATCGGCCTGAAGTTGCAACATTATCTGAAGAAGAGCAAGTAAAAATTGCCAAACGTATTGGCGTAATTCAACATTTACCAATCGGAACATACGATGGTTCATCAAAAAAATCTCGTGAATGCGTTATATGTATGATCGATTTTTGTGTGGATGAGGCTGTGCGTTACTTACCATGTATGCATATTTATCATGTTAACTGTATAGACGATTGGCTAATGCGAAGCCTCACTTGCCCTAGTTGTATGGAACCAGTTGATGCAGCTTTGTTAAATAGTTATGATACAACATAACATTAACATTTTGTTTATATTGTTTTTAGATCATTATTTTTTTATTATTTAAATTATAAATTGTCTTATTGGAAACTATTAAATACTAATTATTTTATAACGAATTTTTAATGTGGTGCTAAAAATTTTTGTGTTTATGGAGAATAAAATATGTATAAAAAGGGCACACCATAATACAATAGAATTTGTAAAAATATAGTACACTAAGAATTGTTAATAAACAATCTTATGTAGGTATGTAGAAAGTTAAAGAATACATATGTAAATATTAAAGGAAATAAGAAAAAATACAAGTTCTAAACTTCTTTGTATATGAAAAACTAAATGGTTATTACTTACAACTCTTTTAAAAATAAAAGCAAATGATATGTACATACATATGTAGAATTTTAGGAAATGTGTATTGTAAATTAAAAAAGTTATATTCGTTATTGTTACCTGCCGCTCGTTACTGTTACCAGATGGTTAACAACTCGTAATAAATATACACATATGCTAAAAAAAATAGGTACACTTAGTATATCTATAAACATATTGCAAAATCAAGGGTATTATTTATTAAAACTATGGGGAACATTTCTTAATACAAAGCATACGATGTGGCAATAATATTTTATCCCAATATATTGCAAGCATAACATCTTAGTATTTATTTACAGTTAGTTTTCTTTTAATTGCGTTCATTGTGTTGCTCATTAAAATAGGTATGTACACTTGTACTTCTGATCAGTTTGTGTTAAATAAAAGCAAAAGTTAGGATTAATTTTATAAAACGGTAAGAAAATATTCTAATATCTGCAAAAGTCCGTAAATATATTTGCCATTGTCTACATAGAAAATGGGCCGAAACACACTGCTCCTTTGATGAACAATGCCTCGTAAAACAACTGAGAGGACAAGGAAAATCCCTAAGAGAAATTTCCAAAAGCTTAGGACGATCAAACTTCGTACAAAATGCTATAAAGAGACAACTTATACCAAAAAAACGAGGAAGACCACGTAAAACTTCCAGAGCAACTGACCATCGCATCGTATTAATGGCTAAAAGAAACCATTCGTGTCTTCCAGAACAATTTCCGCTGAAATTGAGTACGATGTTAGTCCCCAAACAGTTCGTCGTCGTCTTCAAGAGGCTAAACCGCCTGGGCGGTTATCCAGAAAAGTTCTACTTTTGCGTAAAAAAATATTTCTATGAGAATAAATTTTGCGAAGGAGCATTTACTGTGGTCTGGAATTGATGGGGGAAAAAAGAGGAGAAATATACTCTAGAGTGACGAAAGTAAAATTAATTTATTTGGAAATGATTGCCAAAGGACTGTTCGCCGCCCCAAAGGTATGGAATTCCATGTTAAATTCACCAAAAAAAAACAGTAAAACATGGTGGGGGAAGCATAATGGTGTGGGGATGTTTCTCTTGGTATGGTGTAGATCCCATACACCGTATTGATTGCACAATGAATGCTGAGGGATACAAGAATATTTTGGAGAGTGTTATGCTTCCGTATGCCAGTGAGGAAATGCCATTAATTTGGGTATATCAACAGGATAACGACCCCAAGCATTCGTCGACTGTGGTAAAAAGTTGGTTTTCTGCCAACAATGTTTCACTATTAAGCTGGCCAAGTCAATCTCCCGATTTAAATCCAATCGAAAATTTGTGGAATGATTTATAGAAACAATTGTCGTCAGAAGTTTATAAAAACAAGAATGATTTGTGGGAAAAAACAAAAAAAGCTTGGTAGGATATTCCACAAGAGACTTGCCAAAAGTTAATAGCCAGCATGCCAAAAAGAGTGAGAAACGTGATAGCAAATAAGGGCGGATACACGGGCTATTAATAGCAGATTGTGGGTATAAAACTTTTTTACAATCAAATTCAATTTAGTTTTATAATTTTAAAAAACATGTAAATGTACCTATTATTTTGAGCAGCAAATAAGTTTACCTTATTGTTAAAAGTCGTCAATATTTTTAGTTAGTTGTTTTGAATTGTTAATTCTTTTAAGTTTCAAATTTCTTTAATATCTATGATAAAATAAATACTGAATTTTTATTTTTTTTTTTTTTGAAACCCTTCATATTTTTTTATTGAAATGAAAAAGTTCAGAGGGATGTACCTATTATATTGAGCATATGTGTATGTATATCGTATACAGTGGTGGAAAAAATAATAAGAACGGGTAAAAAATTTCATATTTTCTTA
The DNA here is from genome assembly GCA_963576795.1 of Metopia argyrocephala. NCBI lineage: Eukaryota > Metazoa > Arthropoda > Insecta > Diptera > Sarcophagidae > Metopia > Metopia argyrocephala. The sequence goes on along the minus strand of OY756212.1, from coordinate 1,639,193 downwards.
AATTTTTATTTACTCTTACATAAATAAAATAAAGTAACTACGTTAAAGCTGACATTACCGCCATCCAGGAAATGCGATGGATATGAGAGTTTCGCAAAAGGCAAGCAACATGTGACATCTACTACAGCTGCCATGATAATAGACGAGAATTTGGTTGCGGATTCGTAGTTAGTAAGAGACTTCGCCATCTTGTCTAAGAATTCACCCCTGTGATCGAAAGGATAGCTACGATCCGGATGAAGGCAAAGTTTTATAATATCAGACTTATTTGCGTGCACGCCCCGACGGAAGAAAAGGGTGATGCTTTCTACGCCCCAGGTTTCAGCATCTCGATATCCATAAGGCCACATGGCTCTCTCCTGATCAATCTACCAACAACCAGATCGATCACATTGTGATTGATGGAAGGCATGTATCCAGTATACTAGACGTTCGCACATTTAGAAGTCCAAATGTCGACTCAGACCATTATCTTGTCGCAGTCAAGATGCGACTGCGCATATGCGCAGCTAATATGGCACGTTCTAGTGTTTGAGGGAAGCTGGACATCAAAAAGCTGCGATCACATGAGACAGCCAGGTCGTTTTCCGATCGTCTTTCTAATGAGCTCCATTGCATCCCGTCCTATCTCGAAAATATTGGTGGACAGTGGTCTCACTTTGCTCACTCTCTGCTCAACGCTGCCGAAACAGTCCTTGGTTTTGAGCGTCCTCCCCGCAGAAACCAATGGTACGATGAAGTGTCGTGAGGCCACAGCAGGCAAAGAATGCTGCCTACAGAAGAACGTTGCAGTCCACCACTACAAGAGCAACTGTGAAGGTGTACAGAGAGAAGAGGAGGGAAGAGAGACGCCTATTTAGAAGAAAGAAAAGGGAGCAAGAAAGGCGTGATCGTGAGGAAATCGAGATGTGCAGGAGTAGACATGATGCTCCAAATTTGTATAAGAAGATAAGCGTTTTACTACTGGTTTTAAACCCGGAGCAACCTCCTGCAGAGACGAACATGGTAATCTGGTTACAGATGCACATGGTGCACTGAGATTATGGAGACAGCATTCCTGTAATCTACTGCAAAGCGATGATGATAAAAATTCCGTTGCTAGAGATGCTGTGCCGGACCCAATCAATGATGACGTGATCCCGTCCCCCAGCTATGAAGAGGTCAAGGTTGCCATATGGCGACTGAAGAACAACAAAGCAGCCGGACCTGACGGTCTGCCCGCTGAACTCTTCAAATATGGAGGCGTTGAGCTGGTTAGGTGCATGCACCAGCTCATTTGCAGAATATGGCTGGAGGAAAGTATGCCCGATGATTGGAATCTCAGTGCCCTCTGTCCGATCCTGAAAAAGGGAGACCCCACAATATGCACCAACTACAGGGGTATAAGCCTTCTCCCTATCGCATGTAAGGTTCTTACGAGCGTATTGTGTGAAAGACTGAAGCCATTCGCCATCTCACTGATTGGACCTTATCAGTGCGGCTTCAGACCTGGTAAGTCCACCATTGACCAGATATTCACACTGCGCCAAATCCTGGAGAAGACCCATGAAAGTCAAGTCGACACATACCATCTTTTTGTCGACTATAAGGCAGCGTTCGATTGCCCTATAAGGGATCGCGTATATGCCGCAATGTCTGAGCTCGGTATTCCTGCAAAATTGATAAGACCGTGCAGAATGACGTTGAGTAATTCCCGCAGCTCCGTCAAGGTAGGAAGAAACCTCTCCGAGCCTTTTAATATCGTTCGAGGTTTCAGACAGGGCGATCCCTTATCCTGCGACCTCTTAAATTTCGTCATGGAGAGTGTTTTGCGAACGGCGGGTGTGCATCGTAATGGCACTATTTTTAACAAAAGTGTCCAGCTCCTTGCGTATGCAGACGATATAGACATCATTGGGCATACCAAGCGAGATGTCACCGCAGCCTTTAATGCTGTTGAAGTACATGTTGTCGACGAGTAGGGACGTTGATCGTATCGGCTCCCAGGTTACAGCTGGCAAATATACATTCGATGTGGTCAAGGAGTTCATCTACCTTGGCACCGCCATTACCAGCAAGAATGATGTCAGACTAGAGATCAGGCGAAGAAATACACTGGCCAACAAGTGCTACTACGGTCTCGGTAGGCAGTTTAGTAATAGAGACCTCTCTCGTGTGACGAAATTAACACTCTACAAGTCGCTTATTCTCCCGGTGCTTCTCTATGGTGCGGAAGCATGGACGCCGTCTTGTGCCGATGCAGCGGTCCTGGGCGTGTTCGAGAGAAAAGTTCTTCGTAAGATCTTTGGTCCTCTAAGGCATGGCGATGAGTTTCGCATTAGAACCAACCATGAGCTGTATGAGCTCCTCGGCGAGATAGGCGTTGTCCAGCGTATTAACATCCAGCGGCTAGGCTGGCTCGGCCACATTGTTCGGATGGAAGAATCTGCTCCAGCGAAGAAAGTTTTCGATGCGAAGGTCACTGGACGTCGGCATAGAGGACGACCCTGTTTACGTTGGAAGGACCAGGTTGATGAAGCCCTGTCATCGATTGGTGTGACCAACTGGAGAAGGCGCGCGCTAAGCAGAAGCGCCTGGAGACTAGTGCTGAAGCAGGCCGAAACCCGTTAACGGGTTGTTATGGCCAGCTAAGTAAGTAAGTAACTACGTTAAATTAAACATATTCAATTCGACTATCTAAAAATAAAAAAACAAGTAGCAGCTCCGCATAATTCTTTTAGTTAATTGGGTTTTTTGAAAAAATGCCTGGAAAAAAAAAAATAAGAACTTGTTATATTTTGCAAAATATATATAATTTTTTGTTTAAAAGTAAGTACCATCAAATCCTAATATTATTTCAATATTTGGTCGAAGCTCCTTTCATTTTTATCACCTCTTGGCATCTCCGCGGCATGGAGCCCACAAGGTTTGCACAAACACTCGGCGAAATGGAATACTATGTTTCCTGAATTTTTGTCCACATTTCGTCCATATTTTTACTTTTAAAGCCCCCAATTTGTTTTTTTAGGACTCCTCGGAGGTATTTAATAGGGTTTAGGTCTGGTGACTGCGATGACCACTCTAATACCGCCACATCATTTTCGACAAACCACGATTTAACACTTCTGGCGGAGTGTTTGGGATCATTGTCCTATATAAATTTCCATTTAAGGGCATTTCCTTCTCCGCAAATGGAAGCATTTTATTTTTGAGGATCTCTAAGTAAACACTGGCGGTCATTTTTCCCTGTATTAATGAAATTGGACCAACGACAGACGCAGGAAAACAGCCCCAAATCTTTAAGAAACCGCCACCGTGTTTGACGGTCTTTTTTGTGTATTTTGGGTCGTATTCCTTGTTTTCAGGACATCGAACATATGTTTTTCCGTCCGATCCAAACAAATTTATTTTTGTTTCATTTGACCACAATACAGTTTCCCACGTTTGGCGGTTCAGATGTTGTTTGGCAAATTGTACTCTTTTTTTGCATATTTGTTTTGCTTAAAAGAGGTGCATTTCTTGACGTACGACCCATAAACCCAGCTTCCTGCAATCTGTTTCGTATTGTGCGACTCGTCACAGGTGCACACAACTCACTTTTAATTGAACTTGACGATTAAAATGGGTGTTTGTAGAGTACCGCACCAAAAGTTGGTCGAACCGTGCCGAAGTTTTACGTTTTCTTCCACGGTTTTCTGGGGTTTTTTTGTAATGAAGAGTGTTATGAACCTTACACTTGGAACAATTTAAAACCTGAGCAATTTTTCCTATGAAAAATCAGTCATCTTTTAATTTTAAGATCAATTTTCGTTCGGAATCTGTAGTATGAACACCACGACCCATTTTTTGAAAATTTTATAGCATTTTCAGTTTAAATTAAACCTTTTTCAAAATGAACGCAACCTTTTTCAAATTAAACGAAACTCTTTTCAAAATAAATGAAACTTTATTCAAATTCATTTAAACATTTTTCAAATTAAATTAAGCCAGTTAATGAATTTAATAGAAAATAAAAGAAAAAAAAAAAAAATAAAACATATTAAACATATTCATTTTTATATAATACTTGTTAAAATTAATGAAGAATTTGTCCACTGACCGCTTTAGGAATTAACATGATCATATCCATAACATAGTTCGCACAATCATTTTGATTAATTTGTGCGACACTTTCCTCAATTATATATACTTACTATGTTACGTTCTGTGGTAATGTCACTTTAATAATGATAGGGCGTGGAATTTTATCTTAGAAAACGTTTTCTCTATCGGGTTCAACATGGGAGAATAAGGTGGTAAAAATTTATGCGTACAGTCGCTATTTTCCACCATATTTCGAATTTCCGGGGTTTTATGGATCCTGGCATTATCCATAATTAAAAATAATTGTTTTATTTTTTTTCTATTAAATTCTATAACTGTTTTAATTTAATTTGAAAAATGTTTAAATGAATTTGAATAAAGTTTCATTTATTTTGAAAAGAGTTTCGTTTAATTTGAAAAAGGTCTAGTTTAATTTGAAAAAGGTTTCGTTCATTTTGAAAAAGGTTTCATTTATTTTGAAAAAGGTTTCATTTAAACTGAAAATGCTATATATAACACGATTGAAAATTAAAAAGTTTTGAATAGGGCAAAAGTTCCTTATTAGCCTTGATTCGGTGATTTTAAAGCACTTCACTCAATTTTATATACGTTCTTATTATTTTTTCCAAGGAGTATTTTACTTTTCTTTGAATAAAAAATAATTAAAGTGGAACCGAGTGGAAGAGTAAACAAATTATGAAATATCGTTAGATGTAAAAGAATTCGACACTGACTTCCAACAATAAAAAATTTTGAAGAATGTTGACAGCAGATATAAGTTCGTTCTTATTATTTTTTCCAACACTGTATATACATATATATTTTTTTGAGTTTATATAACGTATTCTTGTTTTTTGTATTTTCGTTTATTGGCAAATTAAATTTTTTACAATTAAAAAAAAATTATATTTTTATGAAATACAGTAGAATCTTGAAAATGTTAACCGATATGTTCCAAGGGCGATCAACTTTTCGAACTGTTAACTTTTCTGGGCATTTAAAAAATTAAATAAAGAAAGAAAAACCAATAATCAATGTATATTTTTTTGATAAAACATGTGAAATTTTTTGACATCAACAATTGAATTTCTCGAAGTGTATCGTTGTACGCAATATTTGCTTCACTCAATTTAGGGACCGGAATATCGTATTCCTTGTGCTCTTTTTTATATGTGTTTGACACAGACCCAAAGACTACACGCTTTTTCTTTCTTTGAGCTGGCCATAATTTAGCGTTATCTGGTTACCTTCAATACCAATGATCAATGTGTTTTAAAATCTCCACTTTCTGCTGTCAATCCAAAATAATTTGCAATGATTTTTTCTGTTTTCAGGCATTTTTTACATATACAATACATGTTTCACAACGCTAACAACTTAACTAATATTGTTTTTCGAAGCTGTTCATACGTTTTTTACAGTTCAAAATAAAGATGAAATTCGGGGAATACCATGATTGAACAAACAAAATTAATGACTACAGTGCCAGGGAGAATAAGAGTGCGAAATTTGCCACATTTTTGACCGGCAAAATTGTTGTCAAAAGATATCATACGCTCTGAATATTTAGCCATTCAGTTAACTTTTTGGGATTCTACTGTACTTCTAAGCATCTTCTGGCAAAAACTCTGAGAGTAATTGATTGCTGTGAATAAGCTTCTCAAGTCTGTCGTTCGGAGTTGTCTTTAAACTGTAGGACCCGGTACTCATGGATAAAAAATTAACACACACAACATGAGTGCTGCGACAAAACTAAGCCGTAGCCCTGACACAAAGTTGTAATGGGCAGAGTTGTTGTTTTAGTAGTTTTTCGTGTTTTTAAAACCGTTTGGTAGTTTGGTTGGTTTGTTGCAATTTTCCTAGGTTTTTAGTAAATTCTCATGTTGAAAACACTATTTATAATTTTTAAGTAATAGTGCATTTACACCAAACTCAAATCAAGTAAATTTAATTTGAAATCACTTTGAAAATCTATAGTGTTTACACCGACATTTTTTGACAACTAGCAGGATTTCATTTTCATAAAAATAACAGCAAATAAAAAAATTAATAAATAAAACAATATTTTTTCTTATTATTTTATATTTAATAGAAGAATAAATAAATAAAACAATTTTTCTTTTGATTATTCTACATTCAGTAAAATATAATTCAAAAATCTTGAATTTATTTTTGTTTTAGTTTTATGGGGCTCTTTTCAATTGTCAGTTTCTTAGTCGGGATTTACAATGTAGAAATTGAACGACAGACAGAAATTTGTAGAAATAGTGATGAAAATGTGAAGAATGTAGTACACGAATGTTTGTACAGGACATTTTGCCTTTTGCTTTTCCACTTTTGTAGTTTTTGCTTCTTCTGTTTGTCTTCTAAGTTCTATATGGTAAAAGTTTTAGGCAAGAGCAAAAGAGAATTGAAAAATTTCTGCCCTTCAATTTCCACATTGTAAATCCCCATTTACTGTAGTTTTGTATTTTTTAGTACAACTTAGAAAAAATACAGAGTTGCATCGGAAAGTACACTAGATTTCAACTAGATTTTGTCGAAATCAAGTAATGAAGTAGATTTTGTTTTATATGGGAAATCAAGTAAAAAACGACTAGATTTCAATTGAAATCTGGTAATTAGTTGATTTGAGTTTGGTGTAAATGCAGTATAAGACAAAAAAAACTTTTTTTTCGAGTAAACAATTTGCATTATTGTTAACACTATTTAAACAATTTCACAATAGGGCAGCTATGTATAAAGCATCTCAGTTCGATTAGATAGGGATGATTTAAGGTAGAAGTACCTATACATACCATTCGTTGAGCCAATTGTGTGTTTTGCACTGCAGTTAAAAAAAGGGTAAAATAGTGAATTTTTAGAAAGCAAATTACTGGCAAAATTGGCAAATTATTTAACGTATAGAAGTTGAACAATTTTCGAATTTTAGATTCGTTGACATACAATTACAACAGTGTGTTTCTAAAAGTTCCAACATAATCACCCTTATTCTATTTGGCGACGTCGATAGGAGGCAACGCCCTTTTTAGTCTTTTATTGCAGATCGGTATTCCAGTTGGCAATATTGCCGTTCATCGATCACTGTTAACATATTTTTGGTATTCTGTAAGCAAAATTGACGTCGTTATTGTCTTTAATTGCCAATGATTTTGTCGCCGTCGTTTTTGGTGTTGCCTAGTGTTGTTCTTTGTTTTAAAAAATAGATACATATGTACCTACATATAAGAAAGAGTGTAGTTGAAAAATACATTTAAGTTTAAAAATTTCAGTTAATGTGCGGTTCTGTTTATTTGGGGCTATAATCTCGATGTGGGTTCCGTCCACACGACCAGTTATATCTGGAAATCCTGTTTTTTATTTCGAAAAAATTAAGTTTAACTTCTTGTTTTCAGCTTTTGTCATGCTAAATTTTATCCACTGTGGACGAGCTTTCTCTATGGCGTCCAATGTTTCGGCCAAAACCTTCGCCACCATTTGCTGCGAAAGTCCCAAGTTATAATCGTTTCCAACCTCTGCCAATTTTATGGTGTTTGGAAAGAACGTTGATCGAGTTCCTTTTCTTAAATTGGGCTCTATTGTATCCAACACATATTTTAATGAGGCCTTATTTATCCTGAAATAAGTTTCAAATTTTAAAAAATGTAATGAAATTAATAAAAAAAAAACTTTGAACATGATTGACTTTAAAATCATTTCTTGGTTCTCATCGGGCAAGTAAAAAATGCACAACTTTTGCCTAATCAGTATTTTTTCCACTACTAAATTGGTTTTAATTTATTCTTCACTGGAGTCTGAATCCGAAAGGAAAAACAATTTTATTTAAATTTAATTTTTTTATATTTTTCACGAAACTTTTTTTTTACCAAACAAGGAAAAATTCAAAAAGCTGTCTCAAACATTAGAGATGTGTGCTGTATTTTATTATTCACATTATCGATAAACAGACAACGTCGTCATAATACCCTTATAAAATACCAAAATAACATTAAATTGATGTTGCAGTTATTTAAAATTGCTATTGCCGACGCCAAATAGAATAAGTGATGAAAACAAGAATTCAACAACATAAAATTTGACTGGCTCCAGAAAAAGGATGGTTGTTTTTTTTTTTGCGTTGTGTATTCGAAAAGCATTAAAAATCTTAAAAATCATCAAAATGCTATGGTAAAAATTAATATTAAGGGAAAAACCAAGCAAGTATTACACATGACATGCTGAAATAACTTTAACATGTTTTGCATTACCCACAACCTAGCGTTTATGGTAATGAAATAAATTCTGAATGTTATTCGGACTCTGGCCACAGATGGGGCTAATGTTATGGCTGGAGATGTTGGTGTCTTATAAATTTTATTAATAGCTGATACTAAAATTATTATTATTATTTTACAATTTTTAATATTATTGAGCTTTGGTAGGCTGCAGAGGATTTTAGTATGTTTTTTGAAATTTTTTGGTAAGAAAAAAATTTCTTCTGTGGCAACGCAGGTATGTATGGTATGTATGTACTAGCAATAACACAAGAGAAAATTCAAATAATTTTAAAAATATCATAATATTTATAAAATCTAACTTTGATTTAAGATTGTGTCGTAAAGCAGATTGGTATTTTACAATTAAATAAAAATTAACCCTTAGCTACAGACGTCCGGTACGTTTTACCGGTAAGCAGTTACAATTTTTCAATTTCGGAGGATCCCGGTAAGTTACGCATTTTTACGTTTATGTAGCTTTTCAGTGTTTAGTGTAACTTTGTTTGCTGAAGTGCCAGTTGTGTGCAGTGCGATTTGTTTAACTTACTACTATTTAAATTTAGTAACCGGTAAAAATTACCTGGCGTCTGTCTTGCCGTAAGAATATTTTTAATTTGTGTTATAATTTAACTGTAAAAAGGTTAATTTTATTTACATTATTACTCTGTGTTTTTAATGTGGAATATAGTAATGGATGGTAGAAGCAGTCCGGGCTCTTCAAAGAGGGTTAAAATGGACCAAAAAATTTTTTTTGAAGAGGCTGTGAAAACATGGCTGGAAGAAATTGATTCTGATATTAGTGGTTTAGATTCTGATAATGTGGTAAGTAACCATGACACTTCATCTGAAATAGAAGAAGAAAATGAGGACATTGATAATCCATCCACTGATGTCGATTAAAATACCAACTATTTTCATGGTAAAAATCGTTTTAAATGGTCAAACGATCCTGCAGTGCGACCTGAGTTTTTAACCAAATTTACCTCTTGCATATTTTTCTTTTTCATTTTTATATTTTGTATCTGAATATATTATATTTTAAGTTTCTATAATAAAATGAATTTGTGTTCTGTTTAAGTATTTTTTTATTGTCATTTTTCTACAACCTTAAAAAATACTAAAAACGGTAACTGAGTATATTTTGCTTTAAAAAAACTTGTGCGGATTTATTAAAGTAAATAGTTTTACAACTTTTTCTAGATCTTGATATACAAGAAATATAGAACAGATATATATTAAACAAATTTATCAATTGTGTTTTACAAATTTTATATATTTTATATAACCACTAAAAATTACCGGTGGTATGTACTACCGTTTATATAATTTGACGTCTGTAGTTAAGGGTTAAAGAAAATGTATCTTAAGTAGTAAGAAATAAAGTAAAAGTACGACGACTTTTGCGAAAAGATCAAGAGTTGAAGCCGCATGACTATCGGCTGCGCTATATGGACCAACGAGAAACTTCATGATGATTAGCACTGCTCGGTGTTTATCGATGCATTGCAAATATCGATGTTTTCAGTATTTCGATATTTTAACAATGCACACTGGGGTGAACGGTACAGAAAGTGGCGATTGATTCAAAATATGAACTTCTAATTTTTCAACCGTGTTTGGTACCATATGAAAGTAGACAAAATTCTACATCATTAACTGCAAAAATGAAAATTGTATATATATATTTGTCTTATGATTATCTTTTGTTGTTATTGTAGCTAAAAAAACATGTTATCCAGAGCAAGACGAAATAAAAATTACTGAAACGTCAGCCCAAGCCGCAGTGGTCTAGTGGTTAGTGTGTTGGCTTACTAAGACATGAGCCCAGGGTTCGACACCCAGCTCAAACATCTTAAAAAAAAAGAAATATGAAAAAAATATTTCTTTCGGCGACTACCTCTCAGCAGTCTTCTGGCAAAAGCTCTGAGAGTAATTAATTGCCATGAACAAGCTTCTCAAGTCTGTCGTTCGGAGTCGACATTAAACTGTAGGTCCCGGTACTCATGGATAAAAATATACACAATCAACATGAGTGCTGCGAGAAGCTAGGCCGTAATCCTGACACAGGGAATCTACAAGCACTGTTAGACCATACCACTAAGAGTATTTTTTCAAAAACAAATTCTGATTTAAACTTGTTAGGTAACGAAGAACTCTCTGGAGTGACTTTATACTCTAATTGGGGCTTTGATGGAAATTCAGGGGGCGAATTACGGCATTCGATATCGAACGAAATTTCTATGTAAATTTATATATAACACCGATTGTACCATTCAAACCTCTTTAAAAATAAAAAGAACTCTTGGCAAAATTCTCGACCATCTTCCAGTAGGTTTTTGCAGGCCTATGAATATTAAAATTTTGAAAGAAACCACCGACAATATTAAATTCGAAAAAGAGAAAACTGGATTGATTGTTCACCAACCAAAACCAGGTTTTGGAAACCCAAACGATGGGAATACTGCAAGGTGTTTTGTAAAAATGCTGCAGAAATTACAAGAATTGATATGCAGTTAATAAAAATTATGCCTACAATATTAATAGATGTTTCCAGTGGCATAGAGGTCAATATTGAAAGATTTTCAAGTTTCGCTAATGATACTGCCACGATATTTTTTAAAAATTATCCATGGTGCTATATGCCTCCTGCTCTATATAAATGCATAATTTACAGCACAGAAATTATATCGCATTCACCATTGCCTATTGGCCAACTAACCGAAGCCTTTCAAGTGGCTAGAAATAAGGATTTTAAAAGTTAATGGGAGCACTTTTCGCATAAATGCAGCATTAAAAATGTTATAAAAGACTCGTTCAATAGATTTATTTTAACATCTGATCCATCCATGATGATGTAGATCGACTAAATGATGATTATGAAGTAAATACCACTTTTGAAGTCAATGAAAGAAGTAAATGAAAAGGATTATAAAAATTAATATTATTTTCTAACTTGACTTTTCTGAGTTAAATCTGTGGAATTATGGTTTTTTGAGAAAAAAGACGAATTTTATGTTAAAATTTTGCTAATTTAAATACATATTAAATATATATTTTTTATTTAAAGAAATATAAATAATTTTTTCCAAAACCATATAAAATATGCTCTAATTTACTATTTATTTTACTAATTTATCGTTTTTCATTCCAAAGTTAGAGCAAAAATAGTCAAATAAGGCAAAGTCTCTGATTGGGGTCAAACTGTCGGCCTCCAAAACGATCCTTGTTCCCGTTGTATTCAAGTCGACTTACAGCCTCCTCGTGGCCCTCGTGGATAACATTCTAGCACCCGCTAGCGTGTTAACTAATGGTTGGGGCGATTGTCCAATCCCCTGGACTTTAAATTTGGGTTGTGCGTAGGGCTTGAAACCCACCACGTAAAAACTAAAATTCAATGAAAACTGATGCAATAGCCTCTAAACGGACCCCCTTCCATGTTGACGAACTTGGCAAACATTTTAAGACTATGATTTAAGGATATGCACCTGGAACGTGAGGACCTTTTATAGGAAAGGTGCCTCTATCCATATGGCGGATGCTCACAAGAAATGTAGAGCTGACATCACCTCCATCCAGGAAATGCGATGGATATGAGAGTTTCGCAAAAGGCAAGCAACATGTGACATCTACTACAGCTGCCGTGATAATAGACGCGAATTTGGTTTGCCGATTCGTAGTTAGCAAGAGACTGCGCGATCTTGTCTCAGAGTTCACCCCTGTGATCGAAAGGATAGCTACGATCCGGATGAAGGCAAAGTTTTATAATATCAGCCTTATTTGCGTGCACGCCCCGACGGAAGAAAAGGGTGATGCGGTCGAAGATGCTTTCTACGCAAAGCTCGAGGATGTATATGATCGGTGTCTGGCACATGACGCCAAAATTGTCCTCGGCGATTACAATGCAAAAGTTGGACGTGAAGGTATCTTTGGCCCCACTGTCGGACAGGTCAGTCTCCATAATTCCACCTCGCCGAACGGCTTGAGACTGATCGATTTCGCCGCGACGCGAAACATGGTAGTTTGTAGCACCAGGTTCCACCATCTCGATATCCATAAGGCCACATGGCTCTCTCTTGATCAATCTACCAACAACCAGATCGATCACATTGTGATTGATGGAAGGCATGTATCCAGCATACTAGATGTGCGCACATTTAGAGGTCCAAATGTCGACTCGGACCATTATCTTGTCGCAGCCAAGATGCGACTGCGCATATGCGTAGCGAATATAGTACGTTCTAGTGTTCGAGGGAAACTGGACATCAAAAAGCTGCGATCACAAGAGACAGCCAGGTCGTTTTCCGATTGTGTTTCTAATGAGCTCCATTGCATCCCGTCCTCTCTCGAAAGTATTGGTGGACAGTGGTCTCACATCGCCCACTCTTGCTTTTGAGCGTCCTCCTCTCAGAAACCAATGGTACGATGAAGAGTGTTGTGAGGCCACTGCGGCAAAGAATGCTGCCTACAGAAGAACGTTGCAGCCCACCACTACAAGAGCAACTGTGGAGGTGTACATAGAGAAGAGGAGGGAAGAGAGACGCCTATTTAGAAGAAAGAAAAGGGAGCAAGAAAGGCGTGATCGTGAGGAAATCGAGATGTGCAGGAGTAGACATGCTGCTCCAAATTTTTATAAGAAGATAAGGCGTCTTACTACTGGTTTTAAACCCGGAGCAACCTCCTGCAGAGACGAATATGGAAATTTGGTTACAGATGCACAAGCGACACTGAAATTATGGAGACAGCATTTCTCTAATCTACTGCAAGGCGATGAGATGCTGTGCCGGATCCAATCAATAACGACGACGTTAAAATCCCGTCAACGGTTTGCCCGCTGAGCTCTTTAAATATGGAGGCGATGAGTTGGTTAGGAGAATGCACCAGCTTATTTGCAGAATATGGCTGGAGGAAAGTATGCCCGAAGATTGGAATCTCAGTGCCCTCTACCCGATCCTGAAAAAGGGAGTATAAGGAGGTATAAGCCTTCTCCCTATCGCTTATAAGGTTCTTACGAGCGTATTGTGTGAACGACTGAAGCCATTCGCCATTTCACTGATTGGACCTTATTAGTGCGGCTTCAGACCAGGTAAGTCTACCATTGGCCAGATATTCTCCCTGCTCCAAATCTTGGTGAAGACCCATGAAAGTCAAGTCAACACACACCATCTTTTTGTCGACTATAAGGCAGCCTTCGATAGCCCAATAAGGGATCGCGTATACACTCAGGTTCACTTATTTAAAGGCAAAAAAATCCCGTATTCAGGAGCCAGTATCTTTTGCAATTTTTAACCGATTTCAGAATTTTAAAATAGAAATGAAAGCTAGACATCTTGAGATATAAACTAAATCATGACAATGGTGGTTTCTTAACTAAGGAAACTTTTTTTGAGGAATTTATAAAAAAAATTAAAAATGTATTTTTTTTTGGTTCACTTGAATAAATGATATGTACGACTGTAGCCGTGGAGCTGGAGTCGAAAACAATTGTTTAGTTTGGCTAGTGTACTATTCCTTCACGGACATCATATCTCCTTTAATTACCAAAAAATATTCATTGCAGTTAACTTTGATCTTATTAAAGCGTTTCTGACGAAACAAAAATTAAAATTGTTCACACCTTTCCTGGGGATCGAACCAGAGCCTTCAGCACTTAAAAACTGTATTAAGTTAGCTAAGGCTGCCCACTTTCTGTGGCAACGAAGTAGAAAATTATGAACAGGAGCTTGTTGACGACCAAGCCTATGGAGATTTATTTATTCATTCCTGTGGTATGAGTTTTCCGCGACTTTAATATAACATCCCTGTTTTAATGAGTTTAGAGTTGATTTGTTGTTAAAATACAAACAGTATGGTAATTATACATAAACATTTTGGTGCGATATTTTTTTTGTTTTGTCCAAAAATATAAAATATTTTTGTAATTTGTGAAATCAAAATATATGTGCATATGTATAAAATATAACATTGTCTTCCGCCGTTTCAATTTCTTCCCTTGCGATATTTTCAGTCGGCATGCTCTTCTTGAAAACTCCAAAACTGCTTACATTTTGTATACCATGAACCGCGGTATTAATCTTCAGGAAAGCGCTTACTTCTTCCTAAATTTTTGTAAAAGGATTTTACTTACATGGATCACAGCCTGTTCAGTCCAAAGGTGTATATTCTTTGACAGCTTCTTTTCCCACTCTGATTTTATAATCAGTCAATACCTACAGTATAATACAAAAGAAATCAAAGATCAATGAAGATTTTTTTTCCTAATACTGTTTCAATTTTTTTCAAATACCGACATCTTTTATTCGCGCTCGTTGGCTTAAACCGCATGAAATATCTTTCTTAGATTTCAATATACGTATTTACAATTTCTTCCAACTGTTGTTTGTTTGTATATTTTTCTATTTTGTTTCTAAAAAAAAGTCTGTAATTCGATTATATATACATAACACAATAAATTAAAAAAAAAAAATAAAAAAAAAATTTTTTTTGCAAAACTTAATATTTTGCCTTACATTTTTCATTTTCATGTTCAAATAAGCGAATTAAATAAATTAAATAGCAATTATTAAATTTTACTTTTTATTTAATTAGAAACAAATGTAATATGCTATAAATTAAAATTTAAAGCACACAACTTTTATTTTGTACCCTTTTTATTATTCTTTAATCTCTTTCCGTGAGCTTTCCGTTAAAAAATTTGTGCGTAATAGGCTTTTTACACTTGCTCACATCTTAGAGGAACGCGTGGAAAATGTTAAAAATTTAAAAAAACTTGTTTACATCGCAACATCTTTCATCTTTCTTCTTTCATCTGTAATATTTTTTTCTAGTTGAGTACGCAAAAAAATTTGAAGAATGAATGAATAATAGCAAATTTTGCTTCCGCGCAAAATATGGCCTTCCGCAGCCACGGAACGGAATCCAGAATACCACCCATTATTTTAAGAATCAAAAAAATGTGAAACAATTAATTATATTATAGTTCTTATTATTTTAAGTAGTGACATACAAGTTGATCAAATTTAAATCAAAACTTTTAAAAAATGTAATTATTATTTCCGTTTTTATAAGTTTTCTCGTTTTATGTTTTCCATTAGGCCAAATGTTTTGAATTTGGCTTTTTAGCTTTTAAAAACTGGCATCAAAATCCTGTGCAATAAGTTTTAATTAAATTCAATAAATTTTTTAAAATTTGTCCGCCATATTGAATCGCCATTTAAAATTTTTAAAAACTGACATCAGATTCGTAATCAGCGACCTTAAAAAACTCAAGGGTACTTAGTTGTATTAAAATTTATCGAATCCATATGCAGTAAATAATTTTGTCGCGCTAAATTTTAAATTCGTCCCGTGTGTGCGCACGTCGGCAGAATTTGTATGTAAAGTTGGAGATTTTCACTCTAGTTTTGAGGTACTTTTTTGTGCTTTGGAATTTTTTGAGGATTAAAAAACCTTTAAGGAAACATTTCGGGCCAAACATTTCAATCGGTATCAGTATTGCCGTATCTGTATGGACAACAATCCCTTAATTTGAATGGAATTATAATATAAAAACCCCAAAAAATTTACATAAGTACTTATGATTTTAAGCTTTTTTGTGTTTTATTACAAATTCTATTATATCGACAGCATTTTTATCAACAGAAAAGCCAAGGCTGTCTTCACTAACCTCCTATTTTACTAAAATATTTTCTAGATCCTTAGTAGTTCGATTACACAGTGCACGGCTCATTTTAGTACTGAAGAATCAATCAATCGCATTCTAAATTTACAAAATGCTTCGGTAATGTGAAAACAGCCGATGGTCAAAAGCAGAAAATTATGGGAACTGTTATTTTAGGTGTTTCTTTTTTAAATCGTTTTGAAAAATTTCACAGAATATTATATGCGGAATCGATTTATAGGAAAAATTTGGTATTAATATTTCAACTAACGGTAAGATAAATGAAATAAGTGAATTAGATTCAAACCAAATACCTTTATAAGTTATTCAAACAAAAAAATTACACTCGATTATTGAGATGTTTCCTAATTCTGAACGTGATAGACTTGGTTGCACTACTTTAATTGAACATCATATTGATACTAGAAACTCTACTCCAATTAAGCAGTGTTATTATTCGATCATACCTACAATAAAGAAATGTGTTTTACTTTCCATATTTATTAAATAATTCAACGAACAAAAAATATGGCAGCCTCAATAAAATATGGTAAGCTCAAAAGTTTAAACCTCAAGTTGAAAGTTAAAGGTTAGGCAATCTTCCCAATAACTTTATCAGTCACTTTTGGGTTAAAGTTTAGGTGTAATAACCAAAAGTAATTTATCTGTCTGATAACATCCTGCCTTTAACTAAATGCAAGTAGTAATAATGGGCCTGAATCTTATTATTTTACTTTTACTGACAAAGTTACAGGCTTATAAGTGGGCAAAGGTACAAAAACCGGATTTTTAACCGTGAATCCGGATTTTGGAGGTGTCCAGCATATTTCGCTATTAGAATCTTGTTTTATGGCCGTAATTTCAAGGAAGGGATGCCTATCAGTGCATAGTTAACTACGGTGTTAACAAAAATTTATAATTTATAACTCTAGGTAAGACATATCCGATAGATAATATATGGATATATGGTGTATCCTACACTATGAATTTCGTTTGGTTTATTCATTATGCGAAAGGAAAAAAATATTAAATTTATTTAAAAAAAAAGTTAATAATTTTATAAACAACAAATAAATAGGATTGGAGTAGCTGAGGAATTTGCATTATTTGAAATAACACTAGTTTTCTTTTAATTTTAAATATACACGTAGGTATAAAATTATTACAGTAGTATGATTTTTTAACTCACTTTATTTGAAACAGCCACTGGGACTGAGGAATAAAATAATTTTTATAAAATTTTCTTGAATGAGTTGTCTGTACATGATCCCGACAAAGATTGTACTTAGTTTTCTAATTTATGATTTCCAAAAAAAATTTGAATCACAGAAATTAAAAATTGCCAGGTTCGTTTTTCTGGTTATTTTAAAGTTTGGAAGGAATCTCTTTCAAAAGATACAAAACGTATTTTCCACTGATGTTTATCATACTTTACTTTTTCCAAATACGCAGGTTTAACAAAGTCCCACGACAAATTACAAAACAATGTCTTCTTAATTCTCTGTTATTTTTACTTTTAACCTTCCAGGTGATAGTGACTTATCATACACCGTTACCTTAAGCGTTGGTAGTTTAAAAACTTCAAAAACCAGATCTATTACGCAAATAGTAGTGTGATTTTTGAAAAATACATCGAATATGATAGATAGATGATATATGTATGTATGTTTATAAAATACATTTGTTGGATAGTATTATACAAAGAGGAAAGATTTATTCAAATCGAAATATGGAATGAAGATTTTTCATAAAATAACATTTAATTCTTTTTTTTTAATCAAAAGAAATAAAAATTTAAATAAAATCACTATTTGATAAATATTTTTTGTGTAAAATATACCGTCTGATATTAAAAATTGCCGCAAGGTATGCTTTTAAATAAAAAAAAACATTAAAAATAAGTTATAATTGCGGATTTTGAAAAACCATTTTGAGTACATTTCGTTGTGCGGGAGTTTAAGTGCTCTATCCGCCATTTCATATTTTTTATATATCTCGAGTTAATGATGCCACTTTAGGTTTTCAACCCCAAAATTATCAAATCTGTAATCCGTGTTAGGATATCTCGTCAAGTTTCGGAGATAAATAGCCGAAAACGGATTGCAGATTTTAAAAATTTTAGTGTCAAAAACCTAAATTAGCATCATTAACTCGAGATTTAAAAAATGGCATATAGAGCACTTAAACTCCCGTACGACGATTTGGCATGGGTGCAGTTCTGGCACAATTAGACAAAGAAGGAAATGAGAAACTAATTGCATTTATGTCCAAGAAACTCAATAAGCCTCAACGTAACTATTCAATAACAGAGCTGGAATATTTAGCAGTTATTCTAGTTATAAAAAAATTTATAGCTTATATAAAGGGACATGAATTTGAGGTAAATACAGACCATGCAAGCCTTAAATGGTTAATGCGACAGAACGATTTGTCATGTCGATTGGCTCGATAGGCTCTTAAGCTTCAAGGTTTTAATTTTACAATTGAGCATAAAAAAGGAAAAGAGAATGATATTTTATTTAAAGTTTAAAGTCGACTCCGAACGACAGATTTGAGAAGCTTTTTCATGGCAATCAATTACTCCCAGAGCTTTTCACCAGATAGTAGCTGAGAGGTAGTCGCCCAAAGAAATAATATTTTCATATTCTTTTTTCAAGATGTCAGAGCTGAGATTTGAAGCCGGTGCTATCGTCCTAGTAAAGTGATGAATTTGGTAAATTAAAATCTCCTGATTTTAAGATTGTTGATAAATACATACATTATAAAACAACTAGCATTGATATGGAGTTAACTGAGGATAACAATAAATGGAAATTATTATTTCCTACAAAGTTGAGAAAAGATATTTTATATTCAGCCCATAATATTCCTACGTCTGCTCATTTTGGCATTGCAAAACCATTAGAGCGTATACGAAGGTTTTTTTTTGGCCAGGTTTGGTAGCTTATGTCCAAAATTATATTGGAGGTTGCGGTAGTTGTAAAACTTAGAAAACGCCAACCATGTTACTTAAACCTGCACTGGGACAAATGGAAGAAACACAAAGACCATTTCAAACACAACATATCTAGTATACTTCTAAAAGAAAACGTGGAATACAATTACGAGTTATGTATATAAGAAGTGCCTTAATTAAATATAATATATAATTGTTATTCTCTTTTTAATTTTTTGTTTGTTTGTGTTTGCTATTTATTCCCTGCAGTAAATAAAATAATTGGTTGATAAAATAACTAACTATAAATTAACTATTTCGCAAGTGACTACAAACCGGTTTAAATCTCGTGCATATATCAACCAAACATATTGCGTAGAATTACAAGTCAGTAATCAATTAAAGAAAAAAAAAAAAAACAAAAAATAAAAGAAATATAGCATTTTCAGTTTAAATTAAACCTTTTGCAAAATAAATGAAACCTTTTTCAAAATGAACGCAACCTTTTTCAAATTAAACGAGACCTTTTTCAAATAAAACGAAACTCTTTTCAAAATAAGTGAAACTCTTTTCAAAATAAATGAAACTTTATTCAAAATAAATGAAACTTTATTCAAATTCATTTAAACATTTTTCAAATTAAATTAAACCAGTTATAGAATTTTATAGAAAACAAAAGAAAAAAAAAATAAAACATTCATTTTTAATTATGGATAATGCCAAAATCCATAAAACCAAGCAAATTCGAAATATGGTGGATAATAGTAACTGTACGCTTAAATTTTTACCACTTTATTCTCTTATGTCGAACCCGATAGAGAAAAAATTTTCTAAGATAAAATTCCACGCCCGATTATTATTACATTATTACCACAGAACATAACATAGTAATTGTATAATATAACACTGGTTTACAGCCAAAAAATACCACGAACGCCACATTCCTAGATAAGTTAATTGGGACCTCCTGAGCACGAAAAACGCTGTTATTATTTTTTCCTAAGTACCGTTTTTTAGATAATGGTACTTTTGTGTTTTTCGGTGTATGGCCCAACTCAAACTCTTGTGGAGTCCAACCGAAAAGTCTGATCGAGATATGAAATCTTTTACCTTGTTCATCACTTTCGGAGCCCAATTTCGTGCGCAAAATATTCAAATGACTGAATAAAAAGTGTAATATAGGTGTCATATTTGAACATAAAAGTTAAAAAGCATAAATTTTCAAATGATAACGGCCCTTTTGTTATACATGTTTTCACCCAACGGTTACCAATGGCATTGAATTTTGCATTAATGTATCGATCTTCTCAACGTAATCAGGACGTCTGTACTTTCCCAAAAAGTTGTGAACGATGTCCTGGAATGCTTCTCATGGCTCCAAATGAGTTGGACCTAAACACTCATTAAATGCTTGGTCACCCTACAGACTCCAAATTTGAGGCCCATAAATATACCAGCTTCATTTTTCTCGCTGTGGTTCTCGGAAATTTTTATTTAATGTAATTTATGGCAAGACTGTATTTTGCAAACTTTTTCGCAATATTTGTAAATAACCCAAGCTTAATATGTAATGGAGGAAGTATAATCTTCTCCTGAGGTCATTTTTGATATTGTACTCTCCGTGCGTACGTCCACTTCGCTCGGGTCAAACTTTTCGGGTGTAGTGATTCTGACGGTCACGGCTGTACCATAGACATAGAAAACATAGAAACTTCGTGTTGCCCCCTTGCACTTCTTATTCAGTCATTTGAATATTTTCCCCACGAACTTGGTCTGCGAAAGTGATGAACAAGATGAAAGATTTCATATGGATTTTGGCATTATCCATAATTAAAAATGAATGTTTTTTGTTTTTTTCTTTTGTTTTCTATTAAATTCTATAACTGGTTTAATTTAATTTGAAAAATGTTTAAATGAATTTGAATAAAGTTTCGTTTATTTTAAATAAAGTTTCATTTATTTTGAAAAGAGTTTCACTTATTTTGAAAAGAGTTTCGTTTTATTTGAAAAAGGTCTCGTTTAATTTGAAAAAGGTTGCGTTCATTTTGAAAAAGGTTTCATTTATTTTGAAAAAGGTTTAATTTTAACTGAAAATGCTATAATAATAATTTATAATTTTTAAATGTAAAAGAAATTAAATAATTAATGTATATATTTTTTTAGTTAAAATATCAAAAATTAAAAAAGCAAAATAATTCCAGCAATTATGAAGCGCATCTATGTGAGCACTATTAGTAAGTATCTTGTACTATCATAAAAGTGTGCCTAAATTCTTATATTGTCATTTAACAGATAATGAAAGAGAAAATGACGATAAGGCGCGTTGCCAATGTTCGCTTGAAGTTTTGAAGCAATTTGATACGAAATTTGCAGAAATAACATGTAAGATAAAATATTTTTTATTAAATAAAAAAATATCATGTTTTTAATATAAACTTTTATAGCCCAAATTAAGGAGATCAAAGAGATAATTCAAGCTCAGAATGATATATAATGGCAGCATTGTCTGCCCAAGAAGTTGTCACCGAAAGTTTTGTTCGCCAGGAAAAAATCAATGTGCTAATTTAGAATGTTTTTCCAATAAAAACTATGGAGGAGTTGAAAACACTCAAAGACAAGATAAGTGATGAAAATCTACAAATTTATGTAAGTTCTTATCTTTCTCTATTTTTATCACTTTTTTTTAAACTTTTCCGACCTTTTTTTTTGCAGACCAATGCCATGAATTATCTCTAAAAGGGAAATTGCCCAAAACGTTAACGACAATTATATCTTTGGAATTGATTTTCGCTATAAATATTGATGGTACTCATGGAGAAAAAGGCTTGAAGGATAACCAAAAATTTTTTGAAGCGTTAATGGATGCGGTTCGGCCTCTCTGTAATGACCCACACAAAGAATTACGCAACGCCTTAGCTGTTATTAAAAAACGGTTGGCATAGTCGTTGTCGTATTTCAAAATTTTTGTACAAGATTAAAGAAAATTAATAAAATCCATCTTTAATCTTTTACAAAAATGTCGAAATCCGACTAAAAAACACCAACAAAATTTAAATTTAATTTAAACTGTAATTTAAATTCAATGTTAATAAAAATTAATTACAAAGTGGATTTTAAATAATTTATTATAAACTGGTTATTAATAGCAAATTTTTTAATTAACTACAAATTGGTTGAAAAATAAGTAGTTAGTAGTCAATTTAAAAGTCATGCAGAAGTGGACAATTGACTACCGCCTATGACATGCCCATGTTAAAATAGTGAGTTTGCGACAAGGAAAATAGTCAATAAATCAACTAGATATGCCTATTTTAAAACCAATTTGAAGTTACTTAATAATGTGTTTGACTTCCTACAGGGTTATTGTTATATGTATGTATATAACTTTTTAACTTAAATTAATTTTCTTTTTGTTTTTATTGTAATTAATAAAAAAATTCATAAATTCAATTCAGTCAAACGATCTTTATGACGTTATAGAATAGGTTGTCGGCTATATATTCCATATAGTACTATTACTAGCGGTGGCTTCGTTTGGGAAAAGTTACTAAAATCCTCCAGAGACCCACTTTTGTCAAAAATGTATTTTTGACAATTTTAAAAGAAATTTATAAACCCATATTACCCTATACTACGTTATAACACATTTCATAGGCTGTATATTCCATATAGTAGTATCCCTAGCGATGACTTCGTTTGAGCAAGTATGTCCAAAATCCTCCAGAGACCCACTTTGCTAAAAAAAATGAATGTTTGACAATTTTTCAATTAATTCATAAACTTAATTCAGTAAGACGGCCTATACCGCGTTATAACACAGGGTTTTGGCTGTATATTCAATATAGTGGTGTTCCTAGCAATGGGCATCGTTTGTCCGAATATGTCCAAAATCCTCCAGAGACTCTTGAGCAAATACAGTGATGGTCAAAACATTTACAACTAAAACTATATTTTAACTAAACGTTGATTTTTTTTAATCAAAATACCTTCAGCAGCTTTTTTTTAATTAGATTTCGTTTATATATTAAACCAAAACGAAAATTATGGGTGATTATCTAAAAACAATGTAAAAGAATAATTATAATATAATAATAGTAAAATTTCAATAGATGGTGCGATAAATGGATAATATAAAAATATGAATCTGTATAAGACAGAGAAATCTGATGGGGCCGAAAACTAGTTCAGTTCCGCTAGTGTTTTTACATATTCCTTAACGGATGTTAATTTTCATAATATAATATATAATAATCATAAATAGATTTAAATATTAATAATTTAAATAGATTTAAAAGGATAATTTTAACAAAATAATTCACTAGTTTAACACGTTTTCAACTCTTAAGGCCCAACCATAATGTACTTTCGTAGACGTATGCTAATGTCAAAAATCAACGAAACGTCTGTCAAAAATCTAACTAAGCTTTCGAGTGGCTATAATGTACTTTTTGAACTTAAGTGCAAGCTGTTCTTAGTTGCAAACATTAGAACTTATGTAAAACTTGATTTGTCTCTATATTTCATAAATATACAGATTTTTATCACAAAATGTTATTTAATATCTACAACGGTTAAATATTTTACCGAAAACACGTCAGTTATATTTATTTTTGTTAATTAAAAAAAAATAATAATAATGTATTGTGCGAAGGTATAACCTACACGGTTTAAGAAGTTTTCAGTGTAATATTAATGTGTTTATATGTAAACTAAACTATATACGACTCCCTTGATAAAGTGAACATAAAATTCACGAAACGTCGGGAAACATAAAATAAACTTGGTTTTATTTATATGAAACAATTTGGGCCTAAGTAGCTTGAAGATAAATATTGGACAGTTAAAATACAAACTTTTTTGGCCGAAAATATTAATAAATAATAATAAATAAATAAAAAATAGTACTAAAAAATGCAACCGTGCGTTCATTTCAAATGTAAACACAAGCACATTTGTTTAAATTTTGTTATTAATGTGCTACAAAATGAACAGACATGAAAAATATTTAAATGGTTGAAAATGAATAAGATACACATTTGTCACAGAGAAATCGTTTTTTTTATTTATTTTCAATAAAATTTTCAATAAAGTTATTCTCGGTTTCCATTGCACACTGCCGTCTTTTGTTTATTATTGTTTACACAAACACAAAAACAGCTGTTTGCGTACGTTTGGTGTGATTGGCTTCGTTTCAAACGTAAACAAATGAAATTGAACGAAACTTAACGAAACGTTTGTTATGTACATTATGGTTATGCACATTTAATTGCATGCATTCGCATAGTTGTTTAAGCTAGCCTAAGCACATTATGATTGGGTCTTTAAATAAACTAGAAAAACACAATATTAAATTTGTAATATTTTGTTGCATATCCCTTGTTTTAATTGCATTCCATTGGTTTTCCTAATCGATAAAAAGTTCTTCTCCAATGCAAGTATTTGCATGTTCTGAATCGGGTGGCCACGACATAACAGGGATTTGATGCTCCTCCAACTAGGCTTTAACAATTAGGAATATTCATGAAAACGGCATTTCCAATTCAGTGTGCGGAAGCATAACTAAACTTAGGAGGTCTCTGTAGATTGTGGCCGTCATTGTAATAGTTAAGGGGTGAATTGGACCTATCTCATGTCCCGAAAAACATCTCCAAACTATTGCATTTCCTCCTCCATGCCTAACTGTTGTGGATCATCTTCATCTTCCATCAGATCCTCGGATTTTAAACTTTGACTAGTCCGACCATAAAACATTCTTCCACTGTTGTGCAGTCCAATTAAAATGGGTTTGAGCAAAATTTATGCGAGCTGTACAGTTCTTTTTTCTGACACATAGGATTTGTTCGTGCATCTATAGCTTCTAAGACCATAATCTCGGGCTGTTGGAAATTTTGTAAAAAAAATTCTAGATTTTTCGATCTTCTTGTTAAGTTCCACCTTTATGTAAATTTTAAATGTTTCCACTTATTTAATTATGACACAAACCGTTGATTTGTGAAACCATTTTTTTTAATTTACTTTTGAAAAAGTTCATTTGCAAAACTTTTAATTTTAAATCCGAACTGTATTTGTTTCCCGCCTTACTCTAAATTTCAACTGCGCAAATAAAGACCATTATCATGAAATTTTCAGAAAATGAAAAACTTAAATATTATTTTAGTAAAATGAATGTGATTACCGTTACATCCTATAATTTCCCAGTTGTAATACATACATACATACATAACTGGCCTTTACAACCCTGTGTCAGGATTACGGCCTAGCTTCTCGCAGCACTCATGTTGTGTGTGTCAATTTTTATCCATGAGTACTGGGACCTACAGTTTAATGTCGACTCCGAACGACAGACTTGAGAAGCTTGTTCATGGCAATCAGTTACTCTCAGAGCTTTTGCCAGAAGACTGCTGAGAGGTAGTCGCCGAAAGAAATATTTTTTAAATATTTCTTTTATTTGAAGATGTCAGAGCCTGGAGTCGAACCCAGGGCCTATGTCTTAGTAAGCCAACACACTAGACCACGGCGACTACTAGTTGTAATAACATAGTCATAAATATGAGAAAGGAGAGTTGCCAATGTTTTGAACACTTGCATTTCGACTCTCTTTACCAGCTTTCAGATTTAATTTGACATGATCAATAAAACAGTGAATAGGATTAAGAAATGAAAGTACATTTTTGGGAATGAGTAATTGAAAAAGCAAAATCCTCCAGAGAACCATTTTGCTTCAATAAGTAATAAATTCTTAAAAAGAAAAACAAAAAGCCAATTTTTTTTATGTTTTTGTTTAATATCTACAAAAATATTCACTTTCTACCAATGGGAATAATAAAGAAGAAGATTGCTACTGAATACGAGCAGATTGCAGATCATTTTGGCCACGGTACGACCTGAGGAGAACGAAATATTCATTGAGCATGAATAGGAACGCCAGTAGGATCACGACGGTGATAACTGGTTTTTGGGCTATTCGAGAGCAAGCAATCAGGATGGGCATTCCATTTAAATCATATTACCACAGCTGTAAGGAGCCGGAGAAGGAGACAGTATTCCATTACCTCTGTAAATGCCCTATGGAGGGAGAGCGTGATCAGCCTTGGGTAAACCGCTCAAGGAGATAGCTGGTGCGAACATTGATCGACTTTTAGAGCAGACATAGATATACATAGTTATGTGATGCATTAGCGTTTATCTTAATAAGTTGGTTGCGTGGATGTGGCATCAAAACGGTACGTAAGTGCTAATTGGATAATGGTTGACCACGAATACCAACCAACCAACCACTTTAATAAGTTTTTGCTAACTCGCTACTTTAAAAACATATTTATTTTCCACTTAACCCTGCTGTTAGATGTGAAACAGTTTGGTTAATTTTTCTGTTGTTGTTGCCTTGACTAAGAAATGGTGCAACATACCAATTTAAAACGTTTACTATTGGGGTATTTTTATATTTTATTACGAATCTTGGGTTTAGGACCATTTCTCACTACATGATGAGCAAATGATCTTTCGTTGCAATTTACATACACATAAATTTGTTGCATATGGTGCATTTGCTATCGCACTTAGTTTTGCAGCAGCTTCAAATTCCACGTTTTCTAGTTGCTCTTAATCGTCGATCTTCGATTGTTTTAGCAAAGCAAACAAGTCAGACACTGAATATAAACTGAACGTAACTACTGCGAATAATATGCAAACTTACAAAGGGGAATACCAGAAATAAAGGTAACTTATAAAAACACTTCAAGGACAAACTGGGTTCATCATATAAGTATATATTTCGACATTATAACAGGTAATTATTACAAACCTAACAGCAGGGTTAAATATGTTTTAAGTAACGAGTTGGGAAAAAAATATTTAACTTGGCATATTTATCTTTACACCAGAGTAGGAATATAAACAAAACTGAACGTTTGATCTCAGTTTGTTGTATTCTTTAAAGCAAAAATAAAACAGAAACAGTGAGAAAGATTGTCCCATTTAATTTTGTATATTGTTTTTGTTTTGAGTACTACACATACACTAACTCAAATGTGCGTAGGTACAACAAAAATGAATGATAAGAAAAAGGAAAGAAGAAGAGAAAAAGAAAAGAAGAAGAGAAAAAAGAGCAAATTATACGAATGTGACGGAATAACAAAGCAAGCACAAGAGCGAAAAGCTAATTGTTTCATTTGCGCTCTTTCTCATTTAGAAAGTATTCGTTTTGGTTTTGCCCATGTACAATACCATTAAAAAAATTTTGAAAAGTGTATGATTTTGTTGTAACTTTTGCGAAATGTTTTGTTTGTTTGCCCACTCTGCTTTACACGCATCTAAAAATCTAGCTTAAGATATGAGTATTTATTTATTTTGTCATTATGCTCACACTTTAATTTTAAATATATTAAATATTGAAAAAAAAACATATTTGTGGTCTTTTATAAATTGCATTTGATGTGGAATATTGTCTTTCACGTGGTGATAGGTAACAATTTTGAAAAATCTACACACAATCCAAATAATCTGACTAAACTGCTCCAAGTATTTAACACATAACTGATCGTTGTATAGGGTACCACAAAATATTTATCTCAGATCTGGTTTGCAGGTTTATTTGATGAGTGTATATATGTAAATATACATGTATGTACATACAATATCCCCTACTCATACTTATGTATTATCTTTTTATTTTAGGAAACAATGTTGAAGACGACGAAAGGCGAATAAACATGTTTATCATGTTTTTGGCTCACACGTTATTTGTGTCTATATGTATGTATGAATACTTGACTTTTAAGCCAGAGTTGACTGGTTTGATTTTTTGGCTTTTGCTCTGCTATTACCACTTCTTGGCTTTTTTATTCGGTCGTTATGGGTTTGAATGAACAACCACAAGATCTCCATCAATCAGTTCTTTCTTAAACTTATAAAAGAAACGTATGCCCTATTAGAAAAGAAAAAAACCATTTTTCTACTTTCGTATTAAAACCACGGGATAAATAAATAAAAAAATAATAATAATCGTAATTAAATAATAATAATATTCCGCATTTTTTCTAAAAGTAATAATAATTGTAAACAAATCTCTTGCGCTAGAGCTGTAAAGAAACTTTTAAAAATGAATGTTGCAAAAAAAATTGTATAATAAAATAAATTGAATTGGAAAATTTTGATTTTGGTTTGCTGGCAATAAATTATTAAAAAAAAAGAATATTAAAATAGGTTGGTTTATATAATAATTTTATAAAATTAAAAAGAAAAGAAAAAATTATTCAAAAATATGCAAATGTGTGTAAATGTGCAAGCACTAAAGTAAATATGTATAGCATAAATACATGTACTCTTATACGAGTATTATGAAATAAAAAATAATTATTATTGTGAGAAAAATATTTATTTTAAGATTACTCGTAAATCAACCGTGAGAATTTCCTGTAACCAACGGTTTTTTACTTTTTCATTTTTTTGGACATGCTGAGAGTATTTTCAATTTGCTAAAGGTTTTTTCACTCAATGGTCGTTTATTTCATTTATGCAAATTAGTAGCCTAGTGCAGAAACATTACCGGATGGGTTGCATAGACGAAACATCAGGGTTGAGGCCTAGTTCTCTTATATCTTAAAAAAGAAAAAACTTTTTCTTTCTTTCTTTGCATCTCTCAGCAATATTTTAGCAAAAGCTCTGTGAGCAACTAATTGCCGTAAAAGAACTTCTTAAGACTGCCGTTTGGTTTCGAACTTAAACTGTAGGTGGGGTGCTATGAGATGTCAGGCCGTAATCCGGCAAAGAATTACAAATTTAGTGAGCATAACTATACATAAAGTGGTGAAAATATAATAGAATCAAGAGTTTTTTTTTTCAATTTTTGTTGTAATTGTATTCGTAAAGTTTTATGTCGTTTTCTTTTCTGGATAAAAAAGTACAATTTTATTTTTTTTGAGTTCTTTTCCAAAAACAATGTATAAAAAAGGGGGTTGAGTGTTCTTTTTCAGAAAAACTGCAATAATGCAACTTTACTCGCCCTCAAAAAAATCACAGGGTGTAAGTACTGCACTGAGACACTGCTGTCATTTTTATGATTTGAAGTTTTATTTAAACTCGGTTTTTTTGAACATTTGAGGACTTGTATCACTATTTTCATTTTCCATTATTAATATTATTTTATTTTTGACAGATTTCCTTAAATATTTATATTTTTTGTGACTTCTTCTTTCCTCCTTCTAATTAACTTTTTTTCGCATATAACAACAGGGCATAAAACAGGGTGCAATTTAACGCTCACCCATTGCCCTCACACTATTAAATTTACACTTTTTTTCACAAAAGAAAACGACATTAATTTTGTAAAAAAATGTATTTTTATTTCTAAGACGTACATAAATATGTACATACTTAATTGGCCATTACAATCCATTTATAGAATTACGGCCTAGCTTCTCGCAGCACCAATGTTGTGTGTGTTAATTTTAACCACGAGCAACGGTTTACCGTCGACTCTGAACGACAAACTTGAGAAGTTTTTTCATGGCAATCAGTTAGTCTCAGAGCTTTTGCGAGGTGGTTGCTGCGAAAGAAATATTTTTTCATATTTCTTTCTTTCAAAATCTCAGAGCTGGGGCTTAAACTCGGATATTTCGTCTAGTAAACCAACACATTACGTACTAGGCTAAGGCATAAAAAACCGTTATCTTCTATAAACGAGTATTTAGTGTGTAAGAAGTCATTATTTTTTTTTTTTTTAATAATAGAAACGCGTTAATGGATGAATTACACTTTGAAAGGAAAAATTTTTTGATTTCTTTTAAAAAATTATTTTATTTAAATTTCTTGTTACTCCAAGTTTGTTTTTCACAATTTTTGTACTCTTTTTTTTTTTTGTTTAACGCCTTTTTTTAATTTAAGGCCAATTTAATATAAAGGAAGGGTCTAGTTAAAGCGGTTGAATGAAATGCAGTTTTTTTAGTATTAAGTACCTAAACATAATAAAATCTAGCTGGAAAATGGTAGTTCTTAATATATTAGCTTTCTATTGGTAGCACCGATGAGCATATTTAAAAAAGTATTTATTGATTCCAATTCTTAGTTCAGTTCAGCTTTTCATTGATGGCATTGGCATTCTAGATTGAAAAAACAGCAGTTCTGAGAAAATACTCGTAATTTTCAAAATAAATAAAACTTCGAATACAATTTTTTTTGTTATTGCTTTTAAAACAAAACATTATTTTATATTAAAAAAGAAAATTTTCTTTGATCTAATAAAATGTCTAATGCAGTGTTGCTATGATCTTTCATTATTTGTAACCATAATTCGTATACATGTATGTACGTATGTATGTATATCACAATACAGTATTATATAAGACCTTAAAATCAGTAGAAATATAGAGTATTGCTAAAAATTTAAAAGAGAGACTTTTACAAAGAAAATTTCCTCAATTGCGTTAAACTTTGGTTAATTTTTTGTTGAAATATGTACATATGTATGTATGTATGTAGGTATTTATACCAATTTTTTTCAACCTCTTCAACACCGATATCAAACAAATTGTATGTGAAGCCGGACATGACATGCTGAGCTTTACCAAAATGTAATAATACTAGTGAGTGCGGTAATGAATAACATCTTCAAACTAAAGAAATCAACTGTTACTGATTTAAATACCAATGAAAAACAACAATAACAATAAAATTGAATACGAATACTTGATATCTCTTTCATTTTGAGTGATAATTGAATTGTTGTTTGAGCAGTGAGAAACACTGCGCCTATACATGGTGTAATAGGTGTTTAACACAAATAAAAATATTTTTTATTACTCTCGTTACATTTTTTTAATTTAAAACATAATTTTACTAATGATTTATGAGTGGGCTCTAATAATATATGTTTTAATTGTAGATTTGTCTAATTACGAATATTCTCAAGGATGAAAATCGTAATCATTTGTATTGATTTTGACTAAATTCGGTGTTTCAAAATAGGTTTCAAACCTATTGAAACCATTTTTTCGCTCTGGAACACTTTGTAATTTAGCAAATTTTCAATATTTGCCATCTCTGCAACAGTTCACTCGAGAAAACGTCAACGCTTGATTTCATTGATATTCCAAAACATGAACCTTTTTTTAACATTGTCTACTCTAAAACGTGAATCAGGTAAAATTTTAGCTTAAATAACAGTTAGAACAAATCCATATGCATACATTTATTTTATGAAATTGATTCCGAATTTGAGGAATGCGAAACTACGAAACAGCAACAATGCGAGCACATTTGATTTGCTTAATGAACTAAGCCTTTAGCTTTTTGACTTTTTAAAGTTATTTCAACGACAACATCAGTTATATTTAATTTTGCTGCATATCTAATGTTATTTAGTTGTGTGATAGTGTCCTATATGAGGAATTAGATGTGAAATAATCAATCGGGCTTTAGATTGGGCATACTGTGAGATTATTGAGCAAAATAACGTAAATGTATTTCCAAAAATTACCGATTTTTTTAGTTGCATACGAGTATACTAATCTTCAAATATTATCTCATTTGAAAAGTTATTGTTCGTTTTATTTACGCTAATAGAACATTTTTTTTTTTTTGTTTGGTTTTAGTTTATGAGCAATAAAAATATTTTAAACTACACTATCCATATGTCTTTTGCTACAAACTTTGCAGAAACATCAATAAATTGATAAATGTCAATACCAGCGGTTTTATTTAGTTGACGTTATCCTGAGTGCACTGTAGTATTTAAAATAATTTATTTATTCTTTATGTTGCTACACATAAAAACTGTAAATTCTATAATAAAAATCTTAAGAATTAACAAATATTTTCTAAAATTATTCAATTTCCAAAAATTTGCTAAAAAAAAATACAGAAAGTTGTTCAAAAGTAAAGAAGTTTTTTAGGATACCACTTCCCACTGTAAATATTCAAGTGTGGGCTTTGCTTGGCTTCTTTAAACATTCTACGGCTCCAGGCGAGGATGGAAATTGTTCGGCTCCTGTAACAAAGAGTTCTGATATAACACTGGTGGTATGCTAAGTGATATCAGAGAAACGGGTCTTGTAGAATGTTCCCTGCGTTCTAGTCAAATAACAGGGTGGGCAATAGAAACTACTAATGTTAAGTACGGATAAATCTTGTAATAACAATTTATTTCGATTAATTTTTCGTATACATTAAATATATTTCATTGAAATTATGTATGAAATATGGCATTAGGCGAATGTTGACCATTTTTCTCGATACCGAGATTAACAGTTTTGAACTAATTTTCTATTACTCTACATTACACTCGTATTTTTAATTATTGCTATAACCGTATAACATTGATTAGATAACATTGACTATTTGTCTGTTAAGAAAAATTATCCTATAAAAAAATTTTACAGATAGTTTTCAAAAAATTTGAAATTAGAATCGCGTATTTTGTGAAATAGTGAACACTTTTTCATTTACGCTACATCTTCATGGTAAATGACAAAAATAAAAAAAAAATTTGCAAGAAAAAACTAAAACAAATTAATACAATAATTTCTGTCGCTCAGAATAAGTCGCACAGTGATACGAGTGTAGTCAAATATGTTAAAAATTTTAGTCAAAATTTAAAATTTTGTACAACTGGATGATATCGAAATGTTCATTGGAAATATTGAATATTTTTCAAGTTATAGTAGCTTATTATCAGAGTTTGTGTATTCTCAAGTAGATTTTAAGAAAAAAACACTGTAATATTGAACATGTGTATTATACGAGTAGATTTAATATTTGATGCTAAACGTCGCCATAAAGTTTATTATAAGTGCAGGTCAGATATCTACATATATAAAACTACAATATATCTATTATCTATTTTTTACAAATACAAAAAGGAACTTTTCAAACTTTTTTATTAAAGATAAACTTTAATAGTGACTTAACTATGTACATATATGCGTTGCTTTAACAATTAGTAATGTTGCCAAATTATTTAGAAATCGTTGAGCATCAAAATAGAATTTAAACAGAATGCAATTACGGAATCAATATCATCCCGAACGCAATCTGTGATATGGGTGATTAACATTTGCAGAGAAATGTAATGTAATTATAAAAACCATTAAAGTTTTTAAATAGTCTCTTTAATAGATCAGAATAAGCTTAATTTGTTTCGAGATATTTAAGATTCAGAGGTAAAAATTTGCTTGTTGGTCTAAAGGAATATTGAGGCTGATATTTCTTAGTAAAAACTCAGAACTAATAGAGCCATTTAATAAGTTTAATAAAGAGGTATTGTTTACGATTAAATGGAAAGATGGAAAGTTCTCATTTGGATTCCACGATGTGTTTCAGAGACAAATTAAAAAAAAATTGCTTTTAAACAGATTCGATAAATAACAAACGCATACTCCAAATTACGTTTTACCAAGGCAGTATACAATCGAATAATTATACAACGATCTATAAATTAATTAGCCCAACGTATTGTGAAAGTGACCTTCCACAGCCTTAAAACGCCTTAATAAGATCAGAAATATAATTCTATTAAGAATTCTATTCTACGTGTAGTAAATGAGAAATCATTGCAAAAAACAATCTAAATTTAGTTTCTAATTTGATAAGGGCGTTGTAAGACAAAACAAAATTAATAAAAAATAGATCATCACAACCTGTCTTGGATTCGATTTCGGGTCTCCAGACCATATAATTATATGTATAAGCATGCTTCAAGCGAAACTTTCTAGCCAGTCGTGAATATCGTGGAGTCGATGTCGACTAATATTAATTAAGGAAGAAATGAAACAGAAATAAAACTGTTTTATAAACAGAATAAAACAGAAATAAAACTGTTTAATTTCTGTTTATCCAGAATGGTTGACAATTACAAAAAAGAGAATACAATGATGGAGAGAAAAGGAGAATATTACAAGAATGTGATGTGTTTAGCAAGTCTTCGACTAACTCATTACAGGGTATGTAGAAAAAAATTCTATAAAAACTGTGATCTAAATAGTTGATGATTTGCATGAATTTGCACAGAACACAGACTACTCTGATGAGACTTCTGTGGATAGAGTCGAAAACAAGTTCAGTTGGCGAGTGTACAATTCCTTCACGGATGTTATTTTCTCATTTGACTAAGAAATCATTGCAAGAAAACCATCTAAGTTCTTAATAGAATTTAGTTGATAGTCCAATTAATTAATTTGTTTATCTAAAGTCAATGAAATACATACATACAGAATATATATATACTCGTATGCAACTTAACCATAAATATAAATTAATAAAACAAAATTAGTTACATACATACATATTTAGAAACACAATAATTTGACGTTTAATATTTTTAAAACTCAAAGAAAAATCAACTAATTCTGATATATAACTATATGACTCAGAAGAAATTGAAGACTGAATAGATTACATTTATTAGATATTCCATTTAGATATTAATCTCTACATTTTGAATATTTAGAATTGAATTAAATATACTTTTTACAATAGAACTTACTGAAGTTTAATAACACATGTTATCTTGTTGCCAAGTTATCAAATTTACATACTTATTGTTATATGTATTACCTACATAATATATTGTAAATAAAAACAATATTAAAACAAAATAAATTTATGCAGTTTATATACAATTTTGACGAATACAGAAATTAAAACTATTAATACTAAAATAAAATTTAACACTTTCAATTATATTTTATAAAAACTTATAGGGGGGTGGTGAGATGTTACGTGGATAAGTTATCAAATATTTTATAATCAAGATTACTTAAAAAAATTTTTTGTATTTTTAAAATATTTACATAATTTATAGGTTTGAATAATGAATACCAAAAAGTGTGTATTTTGTACATAATTCGTATGCAATTTTTAGTTGTAGTGTTAGCAGGAGTGTTAAGAAAACTCGTTTTTTATTTATAAATACTTTAAATATTAGTTTAATAAGTAAATGTATGTATGTATGTACATATTTTTATTTTGTTTTACTTTCGTAGATATCTACATATATATGTATGTATGTATATATGCATAGGTAGGTACATTGGACTAGTGTTGGCTTAATTTTTTTTATATAATTGGTATACATATGCACCGGTCTAAAACATGAGATGAGATGTTGTCATAAACGCGGTCTTAATTTTTTAGCACATTCCGACGCACATTACTATATTTAGTGGCAAAAATGGAAATCAATTTGATGAGGCTCATCCGAAACTTCAATCGTGTAGTTCCAAGTGTAAGAAAAAATAGTTTTTACTCATACTTTAGTGGCATTTGTTTGCTTTAATTCTTTCAGTACATGTTACAGGTACCACAAACAGGTAATATGATAAAAATACAATAATTTACGTATGTATATGAGAAAGATTTTCTTCATTATCACCAACAACATCGTTATTATTCCAATACAGTATAATCTTGGAAAAGTTAACCGATATATTCCAAGCGCAATCAACATTTTCGAACTATTTTGTACGTTTTGCGCAAAACACGTTGAACAAAATGGTGTATTTTAATTCTTTGGGTTGAGTGGACTGTATCTTTATTTAAAAAGCAACACCACGAGAAATTATATTAAAAGTAAAGATGTTAACTGGAATGAAATTGAAATTAGGGTTAATGCTGAGTGTACATATGTATGTGTGATTTTTTCTTACCTTTAGGGTTTATTGTGACATTTTGAATTATGCTATAAACACAACAAAGGCTATCGAAGACCGAACACACGACTAAAAAAATCGCTGGCTACGAAAGTAGCCAAGTAGCCAGCTATTTAATTATAATAACGACTACAGCTACAAAATAAACATCTGTTTTGACACGTTGAACATAGCCTAAACAAAATATAACAAACTTATTTTTTGTAAGTGAAATTGTGAAGAAACAAAAAACAATAAATGTCTGAAGAAAACTTATAAAAATTTAAGAAAACTAAAAAGGTAATTAAATAATAAATTAAAAATGAAATAAAAACTGATGTAAATAAATGGAATAAGTAAATGAAAACTGAACAAAAAATGTAAACAAATGATTGCTTTTTTTTCAGTGGTGCAACTTAAATTTTTTTCGCATTTTTAATGCATATATTTCATGTATTGCGTTTTTTAAACACCTTTTTCATGCATCTTATTGCATTGGCAGCACTAAACCGTTTATTGTCGTCAAGAAAAATAGAAATTAGCCTAAGTTGGCTACGGGCTACAAAAGTAGTCGTGTGGTCGGTAGTCGTGTTGCCTCTAAAATAATTATTCTCATATGCACATACATGGTGGAATTACTTACAAGGTGGTGTTGCCAACCCAGCTGGTATTTTTTTTTGGTCATACCGATCCTGTCAAAAGTTTTGTTTATATTTATGTTTTGTTTACATTTTGCTTTGTGTGTATTCGTGTTTTTGTTTTGGTGTAGAGACATGTATGTTGTTAAAAATACATACACACACTTCTGACATGTGCTTTTTTAATTCACCATACCTGCTTTTGACATTAAAGAGCTGAAAAAACAAAAACAAATTCCCTGTTGTTTTTGTACTATATTCACCTGCCACCACCTTGTAAGTAATTTCACCATGTGCACATATGTATTTTATTTTTGACAGCTTGTAGTCGATGGTCGGTAGCCTTTGTTGTGTTTATAGCATTATATGAAGAAAGGTGTGCAAATTTTAGTACAAATTCATTTTTATTGAAGCAATTAGTTGTAGACAATAGATTTAGTTTTTAAGTAGAAAAGTATAATTTTAGTTTTATGTAGTAAATTATAATTTAAATTAAACTTTATACAATTTGAGAGTTGAATACCAAAGAGATTGACAATTTGGATTATATTAATAATTCTAATAGCAAACCCTAAGTTAGTAGTTTTAATAAGAATTAAGCAATTTTATGATTTGTAAGCAAGTGTAATAAGAACTTAACAATATGAAAGTTTGTAAGGAAGTTTTAACATATAATTTTCAAGTTAATACGAACTCTTTTCACAGAGACTGCAATGTTTTTAAAATACTCGTTACATTGTATTAATTTTTTCGCTTAGATGAATTCTCAATATTTTTAATTTAGTGACCGTTAATTTAAAATTCAAAAACTTAAATAAGTTAAGAAATAAGACGTATTAACTTATAAAATAGGTTTTTACTCGATTTTATACACTCGTTAAAGCGTTTCCATTATCACAGTGTATACAGTGACGAAACTACAACAACTGTAACAAGAACAACATGCCAACGAAATTTTTAGCATACATCTTCTTTGCACGTCCCACTTATATCTATATATATGTATATAATTTCGTTGTTTGTCCGGATGTATGTCCAATTCTCATTCCGTAGCTTTTTGAAGCCGTATGACGTCGCAGATAGCTGAAATTTTGCTTCACATGTGTAAGATGTAGTCGATGGGTTTATGTAAAATAAGTTTACGCCTGGGAGAGACAGGCTTTATGATATACAAAATATTCTCTTATTTTGTTATTGTAACAGCTAATTTAAATCTTTTTGAGCTGTCATTTCTTTCATCACTGTATACACTGTGTCATTATGCTGAAGTGGTTTTTGTTTTCGAGCTTTCGCAATTAATTCGACATTTACGATGTAAGCAAATAAAAAAGGAAAACAAGAATTTGTAAAAAAAAAATTAAATTATAAAGATGTTTACATATTTGAAATGTATTTACATATAAACAAAATAAAAATTATTTTAAAAATAGCAAGACTTTTCTCCACCAGAGCTGATAGAGTGTTTGCGCTTTTAAAAAGTAAAACTAACTTTGCTGAGCTACGAGTATAAGGTTTCGTATATCCAAAAATTTGCCGATTTTTAGCCTTTTTCTCAAACAAAAAAACTAAGAAATAAAACAGAAAACGCTGAAATAATCACACTAACCTGCAGTTAATGATTCCACTATTAGTTTTCATGTCAGACCTAAAAAACTTCAGAAATTTTACTTTAAAAACTAAAATTGTCTGCATTTTTACTGCGTTTAAAAAAAAAACACAAAAAACCTCTTACTTCTGAAATGTATAGCAGTAAAACGGTAAATAAAACAAACAAAAAATTGTGTCTAGTTATGTTGAACTTTGTGTACTTTAACGTCGTATTAAAATTTTTACTGTTTTCTGAAATTTGGCTTTTTAATTAATTCCCACTTTTGGCATCATATACCCCAACGAGCGCAGATGCCGAGTGGTAGCCAATGTTCCCGATATTGAGAAACAAAAACACATATTTAGTCCTAATTCTATTGTTTTTTTAATATTTGCAAAAATTTAATTTTAATTATCTACTAATTATTTTTACTGAAATTATTATCAAAGTTTTAAGTCTGCGTTTGTACCAGAAAATATTTCATAGCAGTAATTAAAATGGGCCAACAAAATTAATAGTAAAATACATACATACTTATGTGTTTTTTCCAAAATTTCCCAAATATAATTAAAAAAATAAAATCGTAAATTTTTTTCATGAGAGTGCATATATTATGAGATGGATACAATTGACGATAGGATACAACAACCTGAAGAAGGTTCTGTTTATCGGTCTCTTTGCAGCCCAAAGAACGATTGAAGTCCGTTATAAGTTTAATCGCTCTCTCTTCTGTATCGTTAAAGGCGTGCAACTGTTTACATATTCGTTTCTTTCTTGCCATTGAGTAGAGACGCAATTTGAAAATCTTGAAAAAAAAAAAAGAAATATGACAAAAATATTTCTTTCGGCGGCTACCTCTCAGCAGTCTTCTGGCAAAAGCTCTGAGAGTAATTAATTGCCATGAACAAGCTTCTCAAGTCTGTCGCTCGGAGTCGACATTAAACTGTAGGTCCCGGTACTCATAGATAAAAATTTACACACACAACATAAGTACTGCGAAAAGCTAGGCCGTAATCCTGACACAGGGTTGTAAAGGCCAGTTATATATGTATTATGTGAAATCACCCAGACCAAATTCAGAAACTTTACCATTTACCGTTCTCCAGATATGCAATAATTAGTAAGTTAATTAACCTTAAATACCATATTTTAAATGCCAAAAGTCAAATTACGAAGTTATAATGTAAAAACCAAAGACTAGGACTTTGCATGTATGTGTGTTTTTGCAATGGAATAAAAAGTAAGCAAAAAGTTATAAAAAATGAAAAGAAATGAAATTGTTAATTATTACAGAAAATATTAACTGGTTTTATTTATACAAATTATGCAAAAATAATGAAATCTATATTCAATTCATAAACATTTTTAGTTTCAATATTGTGAAACCAATTAACTAACTCTGCCATCTCAAAGCCAATTATACAAAGTATATGCACACATACATGCATATAAGTATTGTTGACATCCATACATATGTATCTGAAACAAATAATGTTAAGGCCATTCGGTGACAAAAGGCCGTATAGCTAAAGTTATTAAAAACAGTATTTGTCATTCCATACTATTAAAAGAGTATATGACCAATACCAAGCATCTACCATTAATTTGCGAAGATGTCAACAGCTTCCATATGAGGCAAAGTACTCGTATGTTACCAACATTTTTCCACATATACGAGTACATACATACAAGGTATTCCTATCTCATTTTTTTTTTTTGAAACCAATACTCAGGGGTAAACCCCTACTAAATGCTGTGCATTGTATTGGAATTTTAGAAAGGACAGTACATATATTATTATATTATTATTAAGCGCCTTAGAAATGAGACAAATTGCTGTGAATTGATCATTCAAAGGCCAGTGTTATACCTTCACCCTTGAATGATCAACAGCAATTGCCTTATCCGTTGCATGTTGATTGTGTGGTGAGTATGCCTTCGCTAAGTAGGTTTAGCTGTTATCTGCTACTTCCCAATAGTTTTTTTTTTGTTGACATTGGTTAAGGTGGAATAGAATGGAATGTCGGGGAGCGGTATCTTTGTAGATGGTCTTCTTGGAGGGGGGGGGGGGGAACCTCTTATTTTTTAATTATAATTTTGAAAAAAACCGCAAACAAACTTTTTCATTTTTCACCTCTTCTGGGATTTGAACCTGGGTCCTTTGAGTTTCTGTGCGAGCGCTTTAACCACTATACCACGCACCCCCATTTCCATTTTTCAAGAATTTTAGCGTCATCAGTAAACAAAGTGCAAAAGGATTTATTCTTATTATACATAATTAAGTCAAAATTAGTTAGTTGATGTCAATGTAAACGAGTTTTTCTAAATTTTTGAAATGTATCGTTTTTACGTGTAGGGTAAAACATACCTAACCTAACCTAACCCCTATCTCCACTCCTTAGAGTGGTAAGAGCAAATTTAATATAAAATGTAACATTGTACTGGACCCCCTTAGGGAATGCAGATTGGGGGTAGGTATGTTCGAAAATATTTGTGGAGCTTTTTGTGGACTTTTACTCCTTCAATCCAACCTTTGACCCCGATGAAGAGCCATTTGCCCTCATCCCACATCCCTTCTTTCTGACTCATGTATTTTTTTTTTTTTTTGAAATTTACAAAATAAGCGGTTCTAGCTAATCGATATCGAAAAATCGTATACAATCCCACCCCTATCAGAATAGTTTTAATCTCATTCTTTTGCAATTTGATTTTTATTTCTTGATCCAAAAAGACCTTCACTCTGAAATTTTTCACAACTGTAGAGAAGGAAACTATCTTTGGCATAATTTTTTTTTTTAATTTTTAAAAAGGTCGATTTCGGAGATATATGCTTCGGACTTATACATAGATAAAGAAAGTTGACCCTTGACTTTAAAAAAAAAAATTCAGGTTGCATATTAAAGCATGCATACCTATAATACTTTTTAAGAAAATTAGAATTAAGTAAGTATAACTTTGTGCATTTTTGTATCTTTA
This sequence comes from Metopia argyrocephala, assembly GCA_963576795.1. Taxonomy (NCBI): domain Eukaryota; kingdom Metazoa; phylum Arthropoda; class Insecta; order Diptera; family Sarcophagidae; genus Metopia; species Metopia argyrocephala. The sequence goes on along the minus strand of OY756212.1, from coordinate 1,598,459 downwards.
TCCGATTTTTAAGACCTCATATTCCGGATCCAGAAGTGTCAGTGCTCTCAAACTTTGTATTTAATTTAGATCTATGATATACTATATTTCTCAAGAAAATCATAAAATTCGGGGGGGTGGGTTACACTCATTGGTTGATTTGACTTGGAATATCCCATATACTGGTCAGAGAAATAATTATTTTTAAAATTTCGAAAAGGGCATATATCCCAATATTTAAAGTTTATAGGAAATGAAACTAAAAGTTAATTATTTTTTTATGAAAAATAATAAGTTAAAAACTTTTATTCACATTATATTATGGGACTAATTTGTACCCCCAAATTACAGAAACTTATGGATTTTGACTTTATTATATATGTCTGTTTATATATTTAAAATAAATTAGATGTGCCCTTTTCAAAATTTATGATATCGAGTAAACAAAATTCTGCCGAATTGTATATTGGTTTAGCTTTCAAGTGTATGCAATTTTAAGATAATTAATAGGTACTTTGCCTCTATAAGCTCGATCAGCTTGGGTTGGTAAGTTATAGCAAGCACCTTTTACTCTAATGAGCACAAATACTTACTCAGAGATGTCTTTATCTATCTCACATTTTGTGATTACTTCTCTCACAGTTTTTGGATAAAATACTTTCGATACTTAAAAACTAACTTTTTGATTTTTAGACACATTTTTCAATAACTTCTTATTGTTAAAGGTTTAGCCGTAAAGTTAATTTGGGCCCATTTCTGAAAGACTATTATATCCTCTGTATTTACTTTTACAACACGAAATGCAAAATTCAAAAAAAAATATTCAAGTTTTATGAAAGGCTTATTTGACAAATTTCAGTGCAATAAATATGCAGTAAATATATTGGTATTACTGGACTGTACTATTAGATGAGTATATTGTTGATGGGTAAATACATGATCTTTGCGTCTTATTTTCCTAATGACAACTGAAAGATTTCTATCACAATCATTGAAAGAATGCCCGCTCAGTGGAAAATATATGTAGATGAATCATTGTAGCTCTTTGTACAGATAATGCCTACAAAAGTCTTATAATAGTATTGTTCTTATTAAGCCATAGGCAGCCATCGCAAAATATATGAAGTTCAGATATTGAATTTTGGAATAAAAATCTAATCGTTAAGAAGAAGAAGCAGACAATACAAAATAATGGCTTTGCGAGTTTAACAAAAATAAATAAAAGTGGTGCTGCGTTGAATATTGTTGTACTTTTTGTTTAAACAATAATTAATCATTTCTGTAGTAGAACCAATGCTGGGGATTTTAGTTTTTCAAGAGTAGTAGGTGCAGGGAAGCATTTAACACCCATTAATACAAAAAATAAAGACGCACTTGTAATCACTGTCATGCACTGCTTTAAGAAAACAAATTGCATATTCCATATTTATAAAAAGAGTTTAAATCTTTGTAATTTAAAATTAAAATGGGGTTAGTTATGAAAAAATGATAAAGTGCTGTGCTGTAATTTATCATTTATAGCTATTCTTGTTCAATTTATAATAAAAAATTTCGACCTAAAATCAGTCTGTCGCTTTTGTTACATTCTATTCGTTTCTAGGTTATTTACGCAGTTTCTTACTGCAGTTTTAAAATGTAAGTATATTCAGTTAAGAAAACATTGTTAACTTATTATGCTGAAGAAAATATGTCTCCATGTGTCAGAGTAAGAACACAATTGCATATAAAAATACTTGTATTTTTCTTGTTTTGATTTGTGATGCTTTAGTGTGCAAATTGTCTCACCATTTGTACATATATGCACTTCCAGCAAGCATGAATATGAAACAAATAAATTCAAATAAAAACGATGTGAATTAAATAAAAATATGGTTTTTCTTACATAATTGTTTTTGTAAGAAAACGATGTAATAACTATTTGCCAATTAAATCTTTTTCTAAAAAATTATTGGAATAATAAGACAATATATACATATATATATATATATTTATAATATAACAATTTTTTTAAAAGTCTATTTAGAAGTTAATTAAAAACAGAAAACCTCGTTTGGTGACGTGCAGAATAGCACACCAGAAAGGATTCATAGTCAGAAATTTCTGAAATTCTAATGCACTTGACCATTAGATTCCGTTATATAATATCGGATACTACACATCGGAACACAACCCTTTAACTTAGAGTAACATCTTTATGTCTTTATAGAAAGATCCAATCGCAAAAAATGTAAGGCTAAGCACATTCATTTTTCTTGTACACCATTTAATATGTAGGTAAAATATCTCCATCTCTGCCCAAACGACATAGGTCTCCGAATCGCTGGTCCTGAATATTATTTGTCAGATGTTTTTTATGAAGTCTTAACATATTTATCCCTTCATTGCTCGCTGCCGTGATTAACGCAACTTTATATGTCGATTCTTTCGACACAATGTGCTCTCTTAATATGTTTAACTACATACATGCATAATTGGCCATCACAACCCAGTGTCAGGGTTACGGGCTAGCTTTTCCTATAACTACGTACATACAGTTTGTAAAAAAAGTCTTTTCAAATCAAAAATTGTTTAAGAATTTAAATTTAAATAGATGCTTACAACAACAACACCATTATTTTTTTAATTTTTTTCTTATGTATCTGTTCTTTGATATGTTGTCGACAAGCAGGCGTCGAAAATTTTCCAAATATATGCACATATTACAACAACAACGCTAGAAAATGATTTTGAATACGTCAAAATGTGTAAAAAAAATGTTTTCAAAAATGCAAAGACAACAAAAATCCGTTAGTTTTTTGCAAATGTAATGCGTGTAAGAGTTTTATACGGGCAGAGAGAGCAACTGGTGTCGTTTATTCATTAAATTAAGCTCGTAGAATAAAGAGGTCATTACGCAATTAAATATAAACTATGCCAGGAAAGCGACTGAACAAAGATATTACCCAACTGGTGTATTTTAATTTCTACAAAGGAAAATCCCACAAAGAAATAGCTGAAATGTTCTCCCTTAACCTAAGGACGGTATATAATGTTATTAACCGGGCTGAAAAAGACGGACGACTGGAACCAAAGCAAACACCAGGCAGACCAAAAAAAGTAACTCGGCGAATTGAAAAGAAAATTTTAAATATGATTGAAGAGAATCCACATTTCAGTACAAGAGGAATTGCATTTAATATTAGTAATGAATGTGGACTCAGTATCTCTCATCAGACGGTAAGAAATGTGCTGCAGAACCATAAATACTCTTCAAGAGTTGCCAGGAAAAAACCTTTACTATCAGCGGCAAACATTGAAAAAAGATACAATTTTGCCTTAGAACACATTTCTTTTCCTCCGGAGTACTGGGATAATGTTATTTTTTGTGATGAGACGAAAGTGATGCTGTATTACCATGACGGACCTCAAAAAGTTTGGCGAAAACCCCTAACGGCTCTAGAAAATGAAAATATAATACCCACTGTTAAGTTTGGCAAATTATCAGTTATGGTCTGGGGTTGTATTTCTAGCAAGGGTGTCGGTGAAATAAGAATTTTAGAGGATATAATGACCAAGGAAGTATATCTAGATATTTTAAAAAAGGAGTTGAGTGCAAGTGCTCGAAAATTTGGTTTTGTTGACCCAGAAAACTTAGAAAAACTCAAATATAAATTTTACCAGGATAATGACCCAAAACATAAGTCCTATATTTGTAGATCCTGGTTGTTATATAATTGTACAAAAGTAATTGATACTCCAGCTCAAAGCCCAGACTTGAACCCTATAGAAAATTTGTGGGTCCACCTCAAGAAAAAAGTCGCAAAAAGGTCCCCAAAAAACAAGCACCAGTTAATAGTATTTATTAAAGAAGAGTGGAAAAAAATACCTGAAAACTATGATATACCAAAGCTGATCCGTTCCACGTCTAGACGCTTAGAAGCTGTAATTAAAGCTAAAGGTGGACACACCAAGTATTAGCGGCCTCAATTATTTTTTTAGCCTTTTAGAACAAATTTAAACAAATTGAACGCATTTTTGAAAACATTTATTTTACAGCCTAGAAAATGAAGTATTTTTTTAAGTTACAGTTATTATCTTATTTCAATTAATTTTGTTTTATTTTTTTTGTGAATAATGTTATAAACTTCTTCAATTGAATATATGAAGAAAAAAATTTAATAAAAGTTATATAATTTACTTGAAAATAAGAGTTTCTCTTAAACTTTTTAACTTTTCTAAGTTTTGAAAACACTTTTTTTACAAACTGTATATATTTATTTTCTGACGTATGCATAAGCATGCGTTTAATTTTTCCAAAAGTTGTAATTTTGTGAATATGGGTATATGGTATTTCACTATATTTGCTATTAAAAAAGATACTTAACAAAGCGATCGAGAAAAACTGGACTTCACCAAAACACGATTGCTATGTTAGAACCTCTGTATATTTTTTTCAGTTTTGTAGCATAGTGTATTGTATATTGTTCCTACTTATTATTCCTATTAATGTTGTTTGTTGGTTGATTATTATATGTATTAATTTTTGAAAAATGTTAATTATGCTTTTATTTAAAAATATGTATGACATAATTTTTTTTTTATCGAAAAATACATAGGTATTTTAAATATTTATTCGACCTTAAGCTTAAATAATTTAACTAATAACAAATTCTATTTCATTAAATTTTTATTTGATCATACTTTTTGTTCTCAACCAACAAATATTTGACAAATGAAAGATAAAAGAGGAAAGAGAAAACAAATTTTTCCCTTACGTTGTGAAAAATTGTTCAGGGCTATAAAAAAAAAAAATTTTCAAAAAGTCAGAAATTTAATAAAAAAAAAAAACAAAATAAGAGAATATTGTGTAAAGTATGCAAAACTGGTTAGATTGCATTGACTATTTGCAGTTTTTAAAACATTTGTTATGAAAATCGCATTTTTTTTTTCAGTTTTATTTTTCATAGAATCAGAATAGAAAAAACTCCAGAATTGTTTTAAATTGAAAAGAATTATTTTAAATCTTTTTTTTTAGCTTTAAAATCGAAGATTAAATCAAACGGTTCATTGTTAATCCACACAGGAACCACAAAATATTTGATCAAAAATGCTACAAATGCAGAAGTCCGTGATTTTAACGAGAAGAAGAAAAAGAAGACGTTGTACTGAAGTTTTTTATTATAGTAGCATATTGTACTCCACGCTTCTAATAATTGGTTGTCTAACCTATTTACCAAAAGGATCAACACAGCATAATGGTAAGTACCAAAAACAAAGCAAACAATAAAATAGGGCCGGAATACTTAAGAAGAGATACATACATATATACCAGTGTTGTCAAGTTAGGAATTTTTACCCTAGATTTGGGGTATTTTTTGGGCTTTGAAAATTTTGGAGAATAAAAATCTTTTAGGGAAAATTTTGGGGTGTCATTTTTTTGTCAGTCTTCAAGTAAAATAGCACGAAGTCTCCTGACTAAGGCAAAAGCATTCTTGTTGCCTACCGAAAATTACTACATTTACAAAATTTATTTGTAAATGAAAGTATCTTAATTAACTAATAAATTTATTTTATTTATAATGCAAACAAGGAAAATTATGTACAATTCAAAATTATGTAGGCGATAATGCTCACTTTTTTCAATTAAATAGGCACAATTCTTAAAACTACCATTTATGTGAAAGAAAACTCAATTCACAGTATGATTTTTTTCATGCTTCAGTTGCATGACATTGTACATGACTTTTTTTTCTTCTGAACGAGAGGTGTATGAAAGGCAGAGGGGCTGAAAAATACGAATTCTGTTTTTCTTGCATGTTTTTGTATTTTTCTTTTTTTAATTTTTGTATTCTTTTGAAGTGTCAATTGTGCTTTTTTAATATGAAAAGAAAAATTATTAAAAATAATGTATAATAAAAAGAGAACTATTAATTTATATCAGTGGTCTTCACAAAGAGAGTCACACAAAAATACACTGAGAGATGAGATTGGTTTCTTCATTTGTATTGTTTTTCACAACTTGAATGAAATTAGTTAAAATTTTCGTTTCAAAAACCTTTAATTTTGAAATTTAAACTAATTTATTAAAATTATTCATAAAATAATTATTCATAAAATTGAGAAAAAGAAGAAAAATTAAAAAAAAAAGAAATTAAATGTGATGGTAATGAGTTGCCCAGTCAGCATTTTTGGCCACTTTTGAATCTTTTTTGACTCCTCTGGGCGATTAAAATAGTTACTTATGAGCTCATTTTTGAGTCAAAAATGAATGTTTTGTCGGGAGAAAAATGTACCCTTGCCGCGACTCCGCTGAACGAATCATTTATGACTTCCCTGAACGAGTCATATGTGATTCCACACACTAAACGAGTTTTACTTACCTTTTTATTATCTTTACAATAATAAAAATATTGTATTTTGTTTAAAAATTAAAAAAAAAATAAATTCATCAAGCTCAACTGAAGGAATTCTTTTTTTTATATGCATATTATGGGCCTTTTTATTGATGAGACAAGTTTCTGGTGGAATAGACTGGAATGTAAGGAGCGGTTTCTTGAAGATGGACTTCTTCTTAATTTTTTAAATTAAAATTTAGAAATACCGCAAATTTTATTTTATAATTTTTGTCCTTCGCTGGGATTGAACCTGGATCGTTTGAATTTCTGTGCGAGCGTCTAACCACTATACCACGACAGCACAATAATTGCATAACTCTTATTCTTTCAAATAAAATAAATCCCATTATAACGAAATGCAGAAGAAAACAATAAAATACGACGCAAAATAATTATAAAAGCAGTAGTATTTCGAACGTCTGCACGATTAATTTATAATTCCGCACATTTAAACAGTTTTTGATCACCTAAGGGAGTCGTAAAAGACTCATTTGGGTGATTTTTGATAAAACAATCTTCCAATGCTGACAGGGTAGTGGAGCTCTTGATACTACAGTAGTAGTAGTTGCTTTTTAAAGCATGGTTTTTAAAGCACGATATGAATGCCAGATGATTTTGGAAGATTCTTCCAAGAAATATAAAAGATAGTCATACTTCTAAAAAATCATGATGTGAATTGCGTGTTATAATTGCACTGGATTAACTAAAAATAATACTTTTTCAACTAAAAATAATACTTTTTAGTTGATAAAAATAAGCAGAATGAATAATATAAAAATAGGCATAACTGTAGTTTTCCAGACAAGGAAGACAGTGATGCCCACCATATTTTCGTGGTCGGTAAAGGTGTCATCTGTGAACCGATTGTTGAAAAAACTCGATTTTGAAAAATTTTGAGTTGTGACTCTTTATGATTTAGTGTGCAACATTTATGTACATCATAGGAAAAATATAAATTTTTCGGATGAAAATTTTTTACAGGACAAGATACCTGTTATAACAGTTATTCTAATCTATTTTAATGTATTTTTGATGTCAAATCAAAAATAAATTACGAAATCGAATGGTCATTTCGATACTTAAATCAGTTATAAAAGATAAATATTCTTTACACCCTCTTCAAAAATGCTTATATGGTTTATCAAGCCAAATATGTATGCAGGAGATAAAAATTATGAAAATATTTTAGTAATGACTACCGATCTATTTAAATTTAAGAAAATCTGTTAAATTAAAAATGAAACTGAATATTTTTGTAATAGAACACAAAAACGCCTAAAGTTTTATGTATGTATGTTCATTTTTTAGGGTTTTTATAGTATATATGTAAGTAGTTCAATATAAATTTAGGGATTGATTTTTCTTCATTTAGGGATTTTTGTCCGTATGGACTTGGCAACACTAATATATACATACAGCCCAACCCTGCCGTCAAATGTGCAGCTAACGACAAAAAAAAACAACTTTAAGTTAGCTTGTATAGACTAACTTAAAGCCAACCATTACGCAATGCAAACTCGACATTAACCAAAGTGAATACAAACACTTTGTAATATATTTTAAATAGAGAGCCAAATCGATTGGCAAACAAACAGTTTCAAGACCCACAAAAAATTTAATTTATTTAGGGTCATTATTACAATATTCGGAGTAGAAATTGATAACCGGTTATGGCCAGATTTTGATAGCTAAGTTTGTAGCATGTTACAGTTAGTGAGTTTTAAACCAACGTGGAAACAACTAACTTTTCGTTGACTTAAATTTAACTAACTTATAACTAATTAAAAAAAACCAACTTAAAGCTAATTTTAAGTAGTAAGTTTATAGCTAGCTAGAAAAAGTTAATTTTAAGTTATCGGCTAAGTAACTAACTTTAATGTCAATTGAATGCAGAGTCGGACAATTGACTTCTTCCTAGGACATCGTAATTTTAAACTTACTTACTTAGCTAGCCATAACAACCCGTTAACGGGTTTCGGCCTGCTTCAGCACTAGTCTCCAGGCGCTTCTGCTTAGCGCGATGATGACAGGGCTTCATCAGCCTGGTCCTTCCAACGTAAACAGGGTCGTCCTCTACGCCGACGTCCAGTGACCTTCGCATCGAAAACTTTCTTCGCTGGAGCAGATTCTTCCATCCTAACAATGTGGCCGAGCTAGCGTAGCCGCTGGATGTTAATACACTGGACAACACCTACATCGCCGAGGAGCTCATACAGCTCATGGTTGGTTCTAGTGCGAAACTCATCGCCATGCCTTAGAGGACCAAAGATCTTACGAAGAACTTTTCTCTCGAACACCCCCAGGACCGTTGCATAGGCACAAGACAGCGTCCATGCTTCCGCACCATAGAGAAGCACCGGGAGAATAAGCGGCTTGTAGGGTGTTAATTTCGTCGCACGAGAGAAACTAGTTAGTTAATTCCATATAAAAGTAATGCAAGTGCCAACCACCGCTACTTGAAAAATATTTAGCTTTCAGTTAATTTAAAGTTAACTCAGTGTTCGACAGGGTAATGACACTAAATTTTATTTTTTTGTTGACGTACATACATATGTAGTTGTAGTAATCTGTACAAATATAATCCGGAAGTTTAATTTAGAATTGGGCTAAATATGAAAGTATAACAGCTGTAAACTGTTCAACTGTATTCAAATCAATACAAAATTGTAAAGATATTTACTGGTGTTATCGCTCAAAAAGTTTAGTCTGTCAAAAAAGAAAATTTTAATAGTTTACATAGAAATTGACATTTAAAATGTAAAATACCACAGTGCTGCTTACTTTTTCGTGTTATAACTTTAATTAAGCCATATTACGGTATTGTTGCCATCAAGGTAGCGTTTTTTTTACAAAATAATAAGTTTCAACAATAAAAAAGATACAAATTTAATTCAAAAAGAGATAAAAACATAAAAATGTTCTTCTAATTTTTTTATATTCCACTCTTTCTATCAGTTATTGTTTCTTCCTTTTAATTCCATAACAATTCAATACAAAGAAAATATGATTTCATAAGGCCTTTAAGGCCTTTTAAGTTGGTCACTCTTATGAGAGTGTATTTATATGAAATGCAACAGTGTTCCCATTAAGTACCACCTGTCAAATTTTGAGCAAGATTCGTCTTGGACTATATGGGCTCTGTGCCATCGATTTCAACGCTAAAAATGTGATTTACCGATTTCCGTTGTGGTTGCACAAGTACAGATGAGGCTGAACATTCTGGACGGCCAATTGAGGCCAGAAAATGTCGAAAAATTCCCGATATGGTGTAGAATGATCGAAGAGTAAAGGTGTGTGAGATTATTGATACCAACGGCATTTTACCACACTGCCAGGCTTTGAATTTAAATGATCAGCTAGGTTTAAGAAAGCTGTCTACAAGATGGGTGCCGTCTTTGCTCTCAATTGATTATAAACATAATCGTGTGACAACTTCAAAAGGTTGTTTGGAATTGTTTAACCGCAATTCTAATAAGTTTTTGCGGCATTTTGTAACTGTGGATGAAACATGGATCTAAACAATGGGTTTCTGCAAGTGGCTCCGAAAAAGGCCAAGGTAAGTTTGTTGGCCAATAAGGTGACTGAAAATGTTTTTTGGGATGCACTCGGGATAATCCACATTGATTACTTTCAAAAGGGAAAAATAGAAACCGCAAATATTATGCCAACTTATTTAACCGAATTAAAAAAACGACCCAACAAAAAAAGTAATGGTGAAAACTAGGGTGATAACTTTTTTTGGACAATATTCTCCCCAGGGGTTTTCTAATGGCAAATATTGTATTAATGATAAAAAAAACTATTTCAGTTCAATTTGGTAAAAAAAAACCTTAAGCACCGACAGCGATTCTAAAATGCCTCTAATTTTTTTTAATAAAAATTTTTTTAAAATATGGTATATGTATAAACGAAAGTATGTAAACAAATAATAACAATAAATGATTAAAAGTAGGTATTGTAAGATATAAACCAAACCGATTAAATTTTTTGTTTTAAATTACAACCAATATATGCAAATGACAAGAACTGCCATGAATTTTTATTAAAAAATGAAATAAAATATATAAAAACAGAATTTTTTATATAAAAAACTGCAAAAAATAGCGGAAAATAAAAGCAAATTTTGGGGGGTGCGTGGTATAGTGGTTAGAGCGCTCGCTAAAAACTCAAAGAACCCAGGTTCAAATCCCAGAAGAGGTGAAAAATGAAAAAGTTAGTTTGCGGTTTTTTCAAAATTATAAATTATAATTTAAAAATAAGAGGTTCCCCCTCCACCCCTCCAGGAAGACCATCTACGAAGAAACCGCTGCCCGACATTCCACTCTATTTCACCTTAACCACTGACAACAAAATCCGAATGATCTGGAGAAAAGCGCCACCTATTGGGAAGTAGAAAAGATAATATCTAAAACTTACTTAGCGAAGGCACACTCACCACACAATCAACATGCAACGATGAGGCAATTGCTGTTGATCATTCAAGGGTGAAGGTATAACACTGGCCTTTCATTCCTAAGGCGCTTAATAATAATATAATAATATATGTACTGTCCTTTCCAAAATTCCAATACAATACACAGCATTTAGTAGGGGTTTACCCCTGAGTATTGGTCTCAAATAAAAAAAACAAATTTGGAAGAATACTATTCCATTGACTCGAAAACGGACTTACTATTGTAATCAGCATGCCTTAATTATATAGATGTGATGGTCAGACGTTAAGGCATCAAAAAAAAGTTTTTTTTTTTAACTTTGTTTGATTCAAAACTTTAATGCGTTTCGTGCGTAACCTTTTTTAATGATAGCGAAAAACTAAAAACGCAGTTATTAATATTTGTCCATGCCGTACACGATTTTGTCTGGGGAGATTTGATATTTGCAAAAAATGCGAAAAGTTATTACCCTAGTGAACACATGTGCAGTGTCAATGGCAAAATTATATGAATTGTACTACACATTGGTACTTCATCCGCCCTATTCTCCGAATTTAGCCCTTAGTGACTATTTTCTGTTTTTTAACCTAAAAAAATAGCTCAATGGAAAAGATTTAGCTCAAACGATGCAATTGTTGATCAAAAAAATGCCTATTTTATCGAACTCGAAAAAGAGGAAACGTTTTGCTAAGTGTATTGAACTGAAAGCATTCACCACTACATTTATATGGGAGGTATCACTCCCACTTGACAATTCCGCTCACTTTCTGATTGATTTGCCTTGACCATTAAGTCATTCAGACCAAATTCAGAAACTTTAGCTTTAACCGTTCTTCAAATACGCAAAAAGTAATATTGACTTTGTATGGGACGTACGATATTTACTTGTCGGTAAATTCATAAACTTTACGTTTAACGATTCTCCAGATGAATTCAGACACTTCACCTTTAACTCTTCTCAAGATATACAAAATCAAGGAAAATCGCATATGTGATTTCGGGCTTTAAGCCCATATAAACCACATATTCTCTTCATAAGTTTGGTTGAAATCGGTACTCGTATCGACTGTTTTAATTCCCACACACTCATCCCTTATTATGGCAAAATGATTTGTAATCTCTGTGTCACGAATGTGGTACAAGAAGCGAAAGCGTAAATGTACAACAATATACATACATACATATGTATGTATTTATATCTACTTAACCACAATTGCGAATACTCTGTGCATTCTAATATTTTAATTTATTGAATGAAGTCAAGTCTCTGTGACACTGAAATAAATTTAAACATACATACATACATACATATGTATGAACTTAACGTTTTAAAATTTTTTATTTTTTGTTTTTTTTGTTACACTTTTTATATCAAAATACATACATATGTATAAACTGTTGTTCTTGTTGTTGTTTCTGGTTTTACTAACGTGTAAAATAGAACAAAAAGCACTCAATTAGGTTACTAACAATACAATATTAAACTTTTATTAATACATATGTACATACATATGTATGTATGTGTACAAACAATTAACTGACACATATTTATTATAAAGCCATAACTCCGTTTAACTGTATAAAGAAGAGAAATACGCAGCTCGTAAAGAAAATGTAAATAAGAATAAAAAAGTGACCACTTTAGTTTTTACTTACTTACTCACTTATATATTGATAAATACAGTGTTGTGCAAAAAAATGACATAAAAACTTCCCATATACATACTTGCATAAATACTAACTGTCTAATTCATAATGAGATAAAACGTGCTTATAAGAGCCTTATAAGCAAAATCTCTTAATTATGTATTCATAAACAAGTCTGGATTTACACGTTGAAATAATTTCATTGAAATTTTAGTTTAATTTCGTTTGAACTTTCATTGGAATGTACACAATGAAATTTTTTTAATGAAATTAAAGATTGCTTATTTTTCGATTCTTTAATAATTTTTTTTTTCTAAACTTAAATTTTTCAATCCACAATTTAATATTTTTAAGCGCACTTGTTAGCCATTTAAAATAATATAAAAATAAAAGAAAATGTGAAAAAAACTGCAGTTGACTATTACGAATTATAGTACAAAAGAGAATTTCAGAGTACATGAAAGCTCGTACCACTTACTATTCCTGTCTCTTTCTCTCACCCACAAAATGAAAATTTCAATGAAATTATTTCAACGTGTAAATCCAGACCAAGAAACAGTGTCATAACGCTCTCATAAACCATTTATAAATAAGAAGTTCTTATTTAAGGTTTTTAGGCACTTTAACCGTACAATAACACGACATTTGTGAGTTAGATTGGATATTGTATAAATAAAAGTGGAATAATATAGTATTACAATGAATAAAACTTATATAATTGCAAGTATAGATATATATGTACATATTTAAATTCACATAATTAAAAATTTTCGTATAATAGCAAATGATTGCAGTCTCTGTACAAAATAAAATTTCTAAATGGCCAAGAAATTGTTTTTATTTTGTATTACATATCCCATCTCTTTCCTTTACAGGCTCTGTCATCAGTGCCTGTAGAAGTTACGAATGTAAATCTCACTTTCTCTTTCTCTCCAGTTTACAATTCCATTTTACCAAATTTTGAGATAAAAAAATGTAAACAGAATAGTGATGCACAAACCAAAAGGAGAATGGTAGTATTCGATTACTTTATACATGAATTAAAAAAAATGTGTTGCAAAGGAAACATTTTTTTTAATTTTTCAATTTGTTTTAGTTATTTTTTTTAAAGCAGTAAATATTACTTCAATCACATCTATTTTATGTAGTATTGTGTTACTATTACATTATTTTTATGAATATTAAAAAATTACCGAAGTAACCGATAGCTTTTATTATGCATCACTATGCTGAAATAACATCATGGTATTGCCAGCATGACATTAAAATCGTTTATTAGTTAATTTGCTCATATGAAAGGTTTATGAATAAGATTTTTTATTTTGAGCTTATAAGACAGATAACGTCTCATAACTAATGTATGGATAAAACCTAAATTAAGGAGTTATTATGAATTAGACCGTAAATAAATATAAATAATTTTTGTTTTTTAGAATACAAATTGTTTGCTACAAAAGAATATTTTTGTAAATTATTTGGCCCAATTATTGGCACTGGCAGCCCCAGGGAGTGGAATATTATCAGTTTTGTATGCACATATTTAAAACTCCTGGCAAGGAAAAAACAAAATTGTAAAAGTTCATTTAAAGTTCTGTATAGCGAATCTCGCTTTAACGAAAATCTGATATAACGAACGTTTCCTTTTTTTTGTATTAACTACCTTTTATAGCTAAAATTAAACAAATTTTTACTCGATACAACGAATAGTAAGAAAAAAGAAAAAAAAAAACAAAAACTTTCATTGAAAATTTTAACATTAGCTACCTAATATAGCGAATGTTTTAAAACATTTGTGTGCTGTATGACAAATAACAAAAAACAAAAAAAAAGCAAAATAAGACAATATAAATAAATCTCAATAAATTAGCTCAAGAAAAGACACTAGATTAAATGTTATTTATTTTTTGCTTTTGACAATTTGTTTTGAAACAAACTGCTGCGATCTCTTTTATTACATTTTTTAATAATAATAAATTTATTGTCTTAATACAGTTTTTTATTTTTTATTTTTTTCCATTTCTATTTCTTTTCCCGTTTCAAAAATGTATGCCTTAAATTTATAATTTTTTATCATGATTTTTCCTTATTTTTGAACAATAAAATGTTAAATGTTTGTTTACTTGCGTTGTAGGAATATGTCTTAATGACGAATATTATGTATGAACAATCTGTTTCAAGAGATGCGAACTTAAATATGATTAGAATACTGGCTTAACCAAAGCAGGACTTTAATTTTTGCCACATAAACGCTCAAAGTGTAGGCAATAACTTGGATAAATCAAATATATATTCGAAAACTCTGGAATTAACGCAATCTGTATTTCCGAAATTTGGTTTTCTAATAAAGTAAGCGATAATTTTTATGGTATTAACGGATATTGTGTTTATCCGTCTGATAGACGAAAACATACTGGTGGAGTGGCAATATATGTATGTGAGAAATAATATATCATGTAAAATTAATACGATCTACGATAAACCGAATGATATTGAGTATTGAAATTATAATTGCTGGTAACTTTAATTATATGATGTCATCGTTTAACTTATTTCCTGTTAATGAGTCTAGACCTACCCACTTTACAAATTACAATAGCACTCTACTTGACTGATTCTTCGTCATTAATAAAAACAAAGTTTTGCACTATGATCAACTAATGGCACCAGACTTTTCAAAACACGATCTCATTTTTGCGGTATATGACTTTGCCACATTGAAGCTCGACTCAATTTTTCTTACCGCGATTTTAATAGTCTTAATATCCTGGTATTAGAGACTGATCTCAACAACATAAAATGGGATCAAATATACTTCCTACCGTCGATGAACAAGTCTCTCGTATAAATTCTATTATTTTACAAATTTATAAAAATCATGTGCCTTTAAGAACTAAAACAGTCAGTAGTTGTACTCGGCCATGGTTCAACAATGGAACAAAATCATTAATACAACGTCGGAATAATATGTATAAAATGTGGAAATCATATAGCTAGAAAAGCTGTAGTCAACAAAATAAAACACGACAAATCTGCATATTATTGCAATAAATTCAACAAAGCTGTTGATACAAAGAAGACGTGGAAGATAATACGTGACATTGGAATCGGTAAGATTAACAATCGTGAAAATGAAGTCGATGTCAATTAGCTTAACGAATCTTTCGTTAATATCCCTTTGCCGGGAGTAAATCCTGATTTTTATGCTCTAACACCACATAATGATACTTCTGTTGCAAAATTTAGTTTTAAGTGCCTTAATCTTAACGATGTTGTGGAATGTTTTTTAAAAGTAAAGTCGACTGCCGTCGGTTTGGATGATATTAATCCTCGGTTCATAAAGATATTATTACCATGGATAATACACCCTATTATGCATTTGTTTAACACAATTATTACTACCAGCACTTACCCGATGGAATGGAAGTATGCCAAAATCATTCCAGTGCTAAAAGCTTACAATGAATACCGCCCAATATCTATTTTACCTTTCTAAAGTTTTTGAGCAAATTATCTATAAACAAGTAAGTAGTTGAATATATAAATCAGTACAATTTATTAACTGACCGTCAGGCAGGTTTTAGACCTCAACATAGCTGTTTAACTGCAATTATCGATGTAATCGAAGATATAAGAAATAACTTAGAAGAGGGAAGAGTATTATTTCTAGTTTTGCTTGACCATTCAAAAGCATTTGATACCGTTCATCACTCAATACTATGTTTTAAATTATCTAAAATATTTAACTTCTCTACAACTGCTGTTAGATTGATGTCAGAATATTTAAATGATCGATGGCAATGCGTCTTAAGCAAAGTATTACTTTCTAATCCTCTCCTAGTTACAAGAGGTGTTCCGCAGAGCTCCATACTAGGACCATTACTGTATTCAAATTATGCTAATGATATACCAAACCAGCTCAAACATTCTTGGATTCAGAACCCAAATAAATCAAAATGTATTATAATTTGTAAAAACTCCGTCAAAATTGAATCCATGTGTCCCTGGCTGGTAGTAAGATTGATATTGTTGATTCGGCCATAAACCTTGGCGTTATTTTCAAGAAAAGGGTAACTTGGTCAGATCACATCCACCAAATATGTGGTAGGGTGTATAGTATGTTAAAGTGCTTATGGGCTTCACAGTATTACACACCACCAAAAATAAGACTACTTTTGGCCAAAACATATTTACTACCAACTCTTCTTATTCATCAGAGGTCTTCTGTGGCTGTAATTCAAGAGACACCGCGAAACTCAACAGTACTTTTAACAACATCGTACGTTATATATTCTGCTTGAGTAGATTTGATAATTTCTCCGATTACTCAAACCGTATCTTTAATAGTTCCTTTAATAACTATCTGAAAATAAAAAATCTAGTTTTTCTTCACAAAATATTAACATCAGAATACTCAAAATATCTTTATAATCGCTTAAGATTTATGAGGTCTTCAAGAGGAAATGGTGTATTGCAATTAATACATCAGAATGCGGCATCGGAGAGACAATTTTTCGTTTTGAGTATTCGTCTCTGGGACCAACTTTCTCCAAATATGCAGACTATTAACAACGCAAATAAATTTAAATATTTACTTCTTCAATTTTACCGAACGTTATATGTTATAATTGTTACTTTAACTAGAATGTCCGACATTATCTTTATTTGCAATTTACTTTATTTTACTCTATACCAAATTAAAATATTTTTTTATATTTTTTATTTATTTTATTATTTCTTTTCTCTCTATACACTATTATTATTATTCTAAATTTTATGAGTGTTATTAATATAACAATATATTAAGCTGTGTCCGTGTTAAAGCGAATTTAAGTAGGAAATACAAAAAGAATTTCGTTAAAAGAAAAAGTAAAAATGTTGGATGATTGTAAAAAGAGTATAAGCCTACGTGAAATTTCAGTGAAATATGGATTACCAAAATCTTTTATATGTACACTCAAGAAAATGCAAGTAAGAATTTAAACTGAAATATTCAGCAGATTTTAGGTTAATCAATTAAAAAATGTATAGATAGAATGGGGTCAGAGTCAATATTATAAAAAGCTTTGCGTGAAGTGTGCGTGTTATAAAATATCTAACATGTGGAGAATATTTAAGTTTTTGGGTTCTTTGAATATCTAGTCGGTATTAATATTTAGCTACTGTACTGAAACATTGTTTTATTTATAATGATATTCAGAACGAAAAAAGTGTTTTGTTGGTTTAGTTTTGCACAACACTGTATACAATTCCAAATAAATAAATTTAGAATGAAGCAGAATAGGAAATGCTGCTGTTTTCTATAATATGTTCTTATCTAGTTTTTTATTTTCTGTCTGTCTGTTTGTCCGTTTCTCTTTTTGGCCATTTTTTTTTATCTGGGTGACTGATTAAGAACAACTTTTTACCCACTTTTCTTTGTCTTCTTGGCTTATACCTAGGTTATAAATAAATAAATACTAGTGACATTATTTCTATATCACGTTGATTAATTCTACTCAGTAGAATTCTTTTTAGTTACCTAAGAAATAGAAATGTTTTTGTTAAAGATTTAAAAATTGGATGATCACAAAACAATTAAAATTCAAATACATCTGAAATGATGTCATTTATTTTACAGGTTTGACGATTACAACAAAAAACTATTTTGGAAGTTTGAATTACGAAAAAAAAACGATTTGTTTTTGTAAATCAAACCCCTATATATAAGAAAAGGAATTTTATATCTGTTACATACAATTTGGTTGATCGGACTCGCCTAGATCATTTGATTGGTAATGAATATCCCAATGAATTACATACATGCAGATATATATTTAAGTTTTAAACAGTGTGTCCAATATTAATTGGACAATAACACTTTTTATTTCTACATATGTATATGTAACATTTTTTTTAAGACCAATACTTAGATGTAAACCCCTACTCATGCAGTGCATTGTATTGGAATGTGAAGATGGTTGATAGCTATAGATTTTTTTTTATAAATTATTAACACAACCGTTTTCTAATTTAAATAAAACATGAAATAGGTACTAATTACATGAAACTAAAGTACAAATATTTTAACTGAAATTCGGTTTTGTTTTTACAAAAAAAAAAAAAAATATAATCTATTTATTTTTATTATTTTATTCTTGTGCTTTTGCGAAAATACAAACCTGACCAAAATGTTTCATTCCATTCAGTTAGCCATGTCGGCTAATAGGTCTTCTTTTGTTTGAAACATTGTTTTCTATACATATAGAAAAAAAATAAACAACATCTCGTGGTAAAAAGACAAACAACAAAAAGGTCTAAACTTTTATAAAAAATTATTTAATTTTTGCGAACAAAAAGAAAAGAAAAAAAAACGGCACCGATGCCAACTTTCTAGAAGCAAAAAGAGCCAAGAGCAAATAAAAGAAGGGCGATAAAGAGCTAAATTTAGATATAACGTTTTTTGAATTAATTCTGTACTTTCGAGGTAGAAGTATATTTATGAGAATAGTATGTAAAGCAGTATATAACAAAAGTGATATTTAAAAGCAAACATTCAATTCGTTATGTTCGCATAACATTGCATTGTCGACTTCCTCTTCTTCAGTCCACAAAACAGATTTAATAAACTATTCTGACTTCTATGTTTCCTCTGAATTAATTTTTAAACAGACTTTTTGCAGTATTTCGTAATCCTCACAGTAGTAATTTAAATTAGGCAATTCGTAAACATTCTGTTTTGTACTTTATTTTCAAAAAATTCATAACGCTGAATGTGCGTTCTACTTCTGCATTTGAATAAGACAACTAGATTGAGTTTATCGTGCATACCCGTCATAAGACACACCACACGCCGCGTCTGACAAGCGCCATCCGGTGCCTATTATTCATATTGCAGGAAAGATTATTTGTTAAACTAAGTGCAGAAATGGTTTCCGATATACTAAAATTTGTGGATAATTTCACTCTTATTTCATAAATTAAACTTTTAGAAAATTTCATCAGGTTTTCCTTAATTAAAATCTTTTCTGAGTAAAAAATTTCGAATCTGCACAAGCTTTCTCAAAACTAACTAAGATAGCAGTTTTCATCTATATTTTTCGCAAAAAAAGATAAAAAGTGCTAAAAACAAATTCAAAAAGGGCCATTGCAGCTCTTTTTTTAAAGAGCTAAATGAAAAAAGAGCGCCCCGAGGGCATTTAAAAAGAGCTAAAATCAGCGTAAAAAGGGCTAAGTTGGCATCGCTGGAAAATGACTCCGTATTTTGAAAAAAGAAGTTTCCGCTTTTCTTACAAGTAAAGGCCCAACCATAATGTGCTTAGACTAACTTAAACAACTATGCGAATGCATGCAATTAAATGTGTATAACCATAATGTACATAAAAAAACATTTCGTTTAGTTTCGTTCAATTTCATTTGTTTACGTTTGGAGCGAAGCCGATCGCACCAAACGTACGCAAACAGCTGTTTTTGTGTTTGTGTAAACAATAATAAACAAAAGACGGCAGTGTGCAATGGAAACCGAGGATAACTTTATTGAAAATTTAATTGAAAATATATATAAAAAAAACGATTTCTATGTGACAAATGTGTATCTTATTCATTTTCAACCATTTAAATATTTTTCTTTTCTGTTCATTTTGTAGCACATTAATAACAAAATTTAAACAAATGTGCTTGTGTTTACAATTGGAATGAACGCACAGTTGCATTTTTTAGTACTATTTTTTATATATGATTTATTTTTTTTTAATTAACAAAAATAAATATAACTGACGTGTTTTCGGTAAAATATTTAACCGTTGTAGATATTAAATAACAGTTTGTGATAAAAATCTGTATATTTATGAAATATAGAGACAAATCAAGTTTTACATAAGTACTAATGTTTGCAACTAAGAACAGCTTGCACTTAAGTTCAAAAAGTACATTATAGCCACTCGAAAGCTTCGTTAGACGTTTCGTTGATTTTTGACATTAGCATACGTCTACGAAAGTACATTATGGTTGGGCCTTAAATTTTTTTTGTAAATTTTGGAGTTTCGTGAATGCTTCTACATACATACGTATATACATAGATCTGTTGTGTAACAGCCTCTATTTTCGAAATGACGGTATATATCCAAAATAAGAGCTAATCTAAAGCAATGGCTAGTACCACTGGATTCAAGGTACTCGAATTAGCTTTACGCACTGGGTGCCCCCTTGTCAGCAAAAAAAAAGTGTAAACTTTGCTCACAGCGTTATTAAACAATTTTGATAACAATGGTTTTCTAATTGACACACTTCTCAGACAATGGCGATTGTAAAAGAAAAAAATTTTTGTTTTTAATTTATTGTAGTATTGTGCGAATCAAAAACAAAAAATGGTGAAAACAATAAAACACACACACACACACATAAAACGACAGCTTTTGAAAAGAGGCAATTTTTTTTATTTTGTTTCTTGTTTTTGGATAATTTTGGTATTATTTGAGTATTGCTTTTGCATAAAAGCTATAGGAATAGTAGTGATTTTTTTGTTTGTAAAAAAGTAGAAATCTGGAGGGCATGTGGAATCAGTGAAAGTACGTGTATGTTAATTTATTTATTTTTATCATGTTGCAGCATGTAACTAGCTGCATTAAGTTCTTGAGATTGTTGGAAGGTATTGAACTTTAGAAAATTATTTTTCTGCAATAACACTAGTCAATACGTAACACTATTTTTTCTTTACACGTACGTGATGGTAGGATTTGTTTATTTGTTTGAAACAGTCACTTTGGTTGAGGAATAAAATGCTTTTTTTTATACAGTTTTCTTGAATGAGATGTCTGTATAATACCCGACAAAGTTTCCATCAGTAATCATGCACTCCTCCTTTGCTAACGTTCTTTCACTGTTCGAATATCCTATGAAACTTTTTACATTGCTCTTTACTGTAATATTCAAGGTTTTCAGGAAATCGATCTAAATGAGAATGTAAATAATGAGTATTTAATCATATTGCACTACTCTAGATTTTATAAGTTAGATAACATGTCGTTAACTATTTATAAATTGTTTTGTACCCTTAATACTCATTGGTAAACCCCTACTTATGCATTGTATTGTAATGGAATTTTGAAGATAGATATATAGATTTTTTTTAAATATGTAGATATATATTATGCACCTTTTTTTGATGATGGGACAAGTTGCTGTCAATTTGACCACTCAAAGGCCAGCGTTATACCTTCACCCTTGACTTATCAACAGCAATTGCCCATCTGCCGGTGGATGTTAATTGTGAGTGGCGAGCGTCACATTATGTCTGGAGTCCATCCATAGTTGTATATATCTATAAAACGTTATAGAATAAGTCAATAGAACTTTATAATTATCCCTTGGATATACAAATGAATTCTAAATGAGAATTCGTAACAATTTGCAACACGAATATTTAGGATAACCTGTCTGTTATAATAGCAAATTTTCCATTTTGAAATCTACACAAATTTTTCAGTCATGTTCATCATAGTAAAGAAATATTTTCTAATTGTTCTTTCATAGAAGTCAAAAGAACTGCAGTCCTAAATTTGATTCCAATAATTTGATTTTTATTTTTGTAAACCTATCTCTTGCATAAAACCTTCAACAGTATTACTTTAAACTAAATTCTATTTGGTGGAAAAATATAGCAGTAAATCGGTTTCACGAGCACAATAAAATATAATTTTTGTTTCTGTTCTAAGTAGATACATATTTCTCATTCATACGAAATGTCAATAGACTGCTCTTTCAATAGATTTAAATGTCTTACCAAGTTATTTAATTCGGTACGATTGAATAGTTGAAGATATTCTCTGGACTAGGAGTATTGATGTCAGACGTACCATTTGTGGCAGTACAGGCAGTGTTGTTTTAAATGTTCTGTTACTTTTTCAATATGTAATGATGTGTCAAAAAATACATACGGAAAATTTTATATACAACTCGTATTCAAATTTGTCTATACAAGAGAATGTTGTTTTGGTATTTTACTAACCGTGTAAACGTAACAAAATCTGTCATATTTAAAATACGGATGGTATTATTATTAATAACAGCTGATTTCTTTCATCACAATTTGCACTGTGGTCATCACTAATGAAATATGAATTTAGTAAAAAAAATTATAGCAGATGATTTCTATGTTTTTTTTCTTTTCAAATGTGAATTGTTTTTTATTGTTATAGAAACGACGTTACTTTGTAGAAATAAATATAACTAAATATCACTGATTTCTTAGGTTTAAACTAATAGTAAATTTATTTTTTAAAGTATAAACTACATAAGTATTGTGTCGTTTGAACATATTTATTTCTCTTATTTATTATTATTTGTCTACTAAATCCCTTTTTAAGTCTATTTTTGTTAAAGAAAAACTGGGACTCGTACATACATACATATTTTATGTTTTGCAGCTGAATATATGGTAGTAAATATAAATGCATATTTCATTTTCAACATCTTCGATGCATTGCTACAAAATGTATGCAAGTGTGAAAGGTCTATAAGGAAATAAACAAATATTAGAAAAAACTAGCAGCCTATTTCTTAACCATAGACATAGACATAGACAACCACCCATTTGAATAAACTACGAGTATATAAACACTGAAACTAATCCGGCCGATCCTAATTTTATATCACACCAAATTGGATTATATGCGAATATGTAAAGCCACTCTCACAAAGGACATTTACTTTTTTTCACTGTTTAGAACTAAAACATATACAACCACAGATCGCAAACTAATAAAAATTCGTAAATCGTATTAAAAAGAAAAATATATATTTTTTAACTGTCAACAGAATTGCGCTTGACAAAAGCTCAGCAATAGTTGTTGCACGTGCAGAATGCTCACAGTTGTGCGAATATTAAAAACAAATAAAGTTTGCCAAATTCTAAATTTAAAAATTTCGCTGAAACAACCTGTGGCTAGCCTAGAAATTTAATAAAAATTGTCCAACTTCCTGTAAGAAAACATTTTAATATATACATACATACAATATATTAGGGTGGGCCATTTTATACTCTAAAAATTTCAAAATAAAGTTAAAGAGCACAAGAGTACCACTCAATTTTTTACTCGTAATATAATATTCGAATCGGAAGACAGCGCTGAAAGGCATGTATTGCTAATAATAAATTTGAGAAATAATGCATTTCGAGGATTATTTTAAATGAAGTGCGACTAGCTAAGAAGTAGGAACTAAGTTTATTTTACAGTTAGTGCGTTATAAATTGCATTCGTTGCGTTTGAGTCAGCACCACTTACAAGTTGTGGCATTCCAAGCAACTTCTTCTTACCATCCGCCGTCACTTTGTTTTTTCAGTAGTTGATAGCACAAGAACAGAAGTGGTATAATTGTAAAGGATTTGATTTCCTAAGCAAAACTGCATTTTCAGCCTGAAATTTCTTGTAATATATACATACACAACTGGCCTTTACAACCCTGTATCAGGATTACGGCCTAGCTTCTCGCAGCACTCATGTTGTGTGTGTAAATTTTTATCCATGAGTACCGGGACCTACAGTTTAATGTCGACTTCGAACGACAGATTTGAGAAGCTTGTTCATGGCAATTAATTACTCTCAGAGCTTTTGCCAGAAGACTGCTGAGAGGTAGTCGCCGAAAGAAATATTTTTTTTCATATTTCTTTTTTTAATGGGCGTAGCAAATAATTCGATAACGGTTTATTGGATTTCAAAAAATTAATCGGCAAAAGGTGCTGTATAAGATTGCATTTAAATAACTTTAATATAATTTTTTCCTATGTCCAACAGTTTTAGAGTTATTCGGAAACTAGCCTCGAAAAAAGAAAAAAATTGATAAAAAAAAATATCAAAGTGTTTGCTCCTTTAAAGCCCATAAAAATTTGACAACAAAAAAAATTTCAACAGCCTTATTTATAATAAAAAATTATCAGATCGTTGTACACAGTGGCTAAGTTGATTTTATTTTAAATTAAGTACAACTAATCAAGAAGTAGCAACTAAGTTTATTTAGATTCTAGATGCTCTTGAACTGGTGTTTGACGTTTCCTTTGGATGGCAGAGTTTCTGCGTTTACTTTTTTTTTCTAAAAGCCATTCAGAGTGTACTTTTTCGAGCTTACCAACACAATGTTTTAAAAGTTTAATCGGTATAGCGGCCCTTTGCCACACTAAACTTAATTCTGTAACTAGCATTTCGAACAGACTTTTATTCTTGTAAGAAAATGTGGAATCTTGGAATAACTTGCTGAACAGAAAAGAGGTGATGTATGGTAGTTGTTGTTGAGTAGTGGACTGTATTTTTCTTGTTAATTTGTGTTGTTGAATAGATATTTGTTCCTTAGCAATGATAAGTATACTTTTTAATTGTTGATATAAATTCAGGATTTGATTTATTGGTGGTTTTTTTCTATGTATTTATAGGTAATTTTAGAAGTACATAAATATAATTTTTAAATGCAGAAATTCAAGTAAATTAATAACTTCAATTTTTTAAATTTAAGTAAAAAAACAAACTTTTGATTTAGTTTAAATTTAATTTAAAATCAAATTAAATTAGTTTGAGTTGAAGTAACTGGTTTTAACAAGTATCAGAAGTAAGAAAAGTAAATTAGAAATTATAAATGTGATCAGCGATAAATTTCGAAAATAAGTAAATTTTAGAATAATTTCTTAGTGCCCTTAAAGCCTTTTAACATTTTTTTTGACACAATTTATCTAACATAATTGGAATTAATAATTCACAATTAGGGCACGAAAGTATTCGTTACAATTACATGCAATAGAATAACATTCTTAGTACTTTTTAAAACAACGTTATTTTCAAATTTAAAATAAGTAAAAAAGACAATTAAATTATAAAATCGTAAATTTTTGTACGATTTTATACACTTACCTCAGAGTTGGTAACTGATTATATCTAGATAATGGTTTTAGATATCTGACTCCTATAAAGAATATATGTATAAGTGCCCGATTAAAACGTCTGCAAAAACAATTCTCAAAAAAAAAGAAAAACAAATATTAAAGTCTAATAGTTTTAGTCTTTTTAAGACACTTTTCCTGACATTTATTTTAAAGCAATAACATCTCGCAAAAAAAAAAAAAAATAGTCTACAGAAACTAATACGAGTACAGTCGAATTCGGATATAAGCACACCGTTTAAAAGAAAAAATCGGATAATTGCAAAACAAATGCATTTACTTTTGTTTTCTATTAAGTTCAAAGGTATTTAACTCTGATTAAAAGAAAATCCGTTTTAAAGAAAAACTGCCTAAAAGAAACAGATTTCGCGTGAAAAAGCACAAAATTGTATGAAAAGAACTCCGCTTAATTGCAAATACGAGTATTAAGAATTTATCGACGACGAAAAAAATTTTAACACCGTCTCATTTATTTTTTGATTTGGTGTATAGCTACATTTTCAAAAGCATTTTTAATGGCAAGAATGTTCATTTATTTCTGAAATTATTTATAATTTGTCTGTTAACTTTGTCAGAATTTGAATTTTTCTAAAGCATATCGATTTGTTTTATTTTTATTTCAATAATATTTTAAGAGTTCGTTTAAACAAAATAATTTTGCATTTATCCGAAGTCCTTTAAAGGAAAATTCCGGTTATAAGAAAAACAAATGCTGTTTTTGTACATTTTCTTATAACCGAATTTTTGAATACATTGCCTTCCAATCAACTGAAGTAAAAAAATAGTGGGCGTTCCGGGGTGTAGTGTTAATTTGATATTTTTAGGCTACCTTAATTTACATAAAGTTTTCTCGAAATACGTACTCGTATAATAACACAGAATATAAGGAAAATAATTTTGTCCATGCCTGTAGGAAAACTTGCTTAAATTTCGAAAAACTGTTCAAGGAGTTGATTGTTTTTATTACTTTCTCATGTCTTCTACAGAAACAAAACTAAACTTTTGTTTTTATTATTAGAAATTCTGAGCATAGAATAATTAAAAAATAATAGAGTTGTTTTTTTTTTAATTTATGGATTTAAAATAAAATAAATTGTATAGAAAAGGTTGCTTAGGTTTCAAACAGCACTCAACACTGTATTTAAGTGTAGAAATCGTTAAATATTAAAGGTCATACATACATATGTGCTTATAGTATATCTGTTCCTATGCTATTGAAAATTGCATTATTGGTTGGTATGTATGTACATACTTATTTATTTTGTAGAAAGTTATCATATGACTTAAAATCAAGTTCAATTCAAATATTGCTTTATTGCATATTTCCTAGAAAACTGTGTCCATAATGAGTGAAAACTTATATTTTTCTTTTGTACACAATGAGAACGGAGAAATTGTTTAAAACTTAAGAAACTATTTTATTTACCATCACAGTTCGCCATATTGCTTATGGTACACATACACACGCGCAAACATATCCCCATCTATCAGTACAAGATATTTGTTTACGTTTATATTTGGAAAAAACATTCCAGCAGGTGAAGCGGATGCTGTGGAAAGATATCAATTTTATTTTTGTTGGTGTTGTATTATTTATACACAAACAAACAAGTTGTTATGTCGCAAACAAAGCAAAGAAACAATAGGACAGAAGCTTTTGAGAAACAAGTTATACTTCATGCCTATACATACATGTGTATGAATGTATGTACCTGTATATACATATATATGTACATATTTATTGTAAATTAACATTTTAGACGTATTTATAAGTATATGAACCTACATACATATGTATGTACAAAAATATTTTATAAAGTTAATGGCCAAATTTGTGTCTTAATCGATTCTTTTGCATGATTTTCAAGACTGCTTTTATACTGCGATTATACAAAAAAAAAAAAAAAAAAAATTAAATAAAAAAAAACAAGTATTAATATTTAAATTAAAATATTTTTATTTGTTTAAATACTTTCTGCGATCTTTCACAAAGAGTTTAAATTGTCAGTTTTTATAATGTACAAGCGTCTTCAGGAATTATTATTATTTTATTTTTAGTTTTTATTTGTTAAAATAATAATTCCAGAAGACGCTACACGAAGGGGCAG
Organism: Metopia argyrocephala; assembly: GCA_963576795.1. Taxonomy (NCBI): domain Eukaryota; kingdom Metazoa; phylum Arthropoda; class Insecta; order Diptera; family Sarcophagidae; genus Metopia; species Metopia argyrocephala. Next base: position 1,571,017 of record OY756212.1, on the reverse strand, counting down.
CGAAATATTAAAAATAAAGAAATATTTAATATTAATATAAAAAGACCTTAAGCTCGAAAAAACAGATTTATTATTATTTATAAAAAGAGGTCAATACAGTTATTATATTAAGAAAATAATTATTTTGAGTAATTAAACGAGGAAATTTTTAAGTGAAATTTCTCTTTGGGAAAAATATATTTGAGGTAATTAAGCGAATAAGGCAATTAAGCGAAAGTTAATTAAACGCGGAATTTTATTAGAAATTATTAGTATGAAAAAATATGGGGATTTAGAAATTGAAGTATTCGAGTTCGATTATAAGAAAATGTAGAAAATCAGCATTTGTATTTTTTAAGCAGAATTTTCCTTTAAAAGCACTTTGGGTAAATGCACAATTGTTTCGTTTAAACGAACTTTAGAAATATTATTAAATTAATAATAAAATAAATCAATGTTTTTTAGAAAAATTCAGATTCCGACAAATACAAAGTTTACAAACAAATCATATACAATTTTAGACATAAACTGTTCCAATAAAGAGAACTTTTAAAAATGTAAGTATGCACAATATAAAAAAAAAGTGAGCCGGTGTATAAAATTTGTTTGATATCAATAAATTTTTAATATTTGTATTTGCAATTAAGCGGGTTTCTTTTTATACAACATTTTGCTTTTTAACGCAAAATCTGTTCTTTTTAAGCAGTTTTTCTTTAAAATGGATTTTCTTTTAAACGAAGTTAAATAACTTTGAATTTAATAGAAAACAAAATTAAATACACTTGCTTTGCAATTATGCGATTTTTTCAGTTAAACGGTGTGCTTCTATCCGAATTCTACTGTACATATATTTTTTCTAAATGTTTTATACATATCTCTGTTTTTAGCATTTCTTGTTTCTTTCCTTTTATTCTATGTATAACAATTCAATTTGAATAAAAAACAAAGAGAGCCGTACGACCGTCTAATTTTCATCCATATTTTCCCTCAATGTCGTACGCTCTCATTGCATATCAAGTTTACACAATACTATTATTCATTCTCTTCTACACAAAAATTTTACATGTCATACGACGTGTATTACCGTCTAAACCCCCCTTGAGTTGTAATAACGAAAAGCATTTAAAGGTTACTCCCGTTAACGAAAGTTACCTTTAACTTTCGGGCATTTTATAGGTATGTTGTAATAATGGCCTTAGTGTCTTAAGTGCTTAATGAATTTTAATTATATACAAATACTTTTTTCAAGCTCAAAGTTATATAGTACATATGTATATACGAGTATTACAGTGCACGCTCGCTAATGTGAACTAATTAAAACTGGCGTTGTTCACTTTTACGAATTGTTCACATTTCCGAATACCGAAAATTTTAAAACAGAATTATACCATATTGTAAACAAAAATCAATACATATTTATAAATTTTTTTATTTTTAAAATTATATCAAATTATAATTAAATTTGTATATATTTATACGTATGGATATGTTCATAATGACTCATACATATGCACATGTACATACATATAATACATGCACATGTACACCTAAAACGGGGATCTCGCAACTAATAAACACAGAATTTTAACGTTTCATATTAAAAAATAAAAGAAAATTCTTTTCAAATTATAGGGCTTTTTACATTTATTCATATTTTAGAATAATCAATGAAGCAAAAAATATGTTCACATTAAGCGGTGTTCATATAATGCGGTGTGTTCACATTAGCGCGCGTGCACTGTATAATAATTAAATGTATTATTGTATGCATGTAATATTATCCACTATGCGTTTGAGAAAATAATGTTAAATAAGACACATAAAATATTCAGATTGAAATGAAGTTTTTATTTCATTATAAGAATTAAACCTTTCCATGATACGTGAAACACAATATAATTTCAATATCCTCTACGGGACCTCTTACGGACCTCAATCTGTGTAAGATAATTTTTAATAAAATTTTGGCATATTTTTGGCAATATTTCGACTACTTCCACCTTTGCGCCGTTCTTTCCCATAGCCCAACAAAAAGAAAGCCCAAGCTGTTAAATCACAGAATCTTGCGAGCTTATTGCGAAGTTACGCGTCGTGGATATTTCACTTGCAGAAGAGATCGATTGGCCAGTGTGACGTGGTTTTTGGCTCTGTCCTGTTAGAACCACATGTCTTCCAGATTATAAACTTCGAAAATAATCGGTTAAAATGATGCATATGCCTTACAATAACAGTAACCGATACAGTCTCTTCGAATTTCTTCACTGTATTCCAAATTGTTTGCTGTGTGGGTCGATGATGTCGACTGTAATCGGCTCGAAAAGCCCCAAACGTAGATACAACAGAATTGTACCATTTTTATAGTAAAATTTAATAATTGTAAGACGTTCTTCAATTGATGAACGGCTGATAGTCCAAAGTGGCAAACCTGCAACAAGAAAAAAAACAAAGTTAGGACGACGTTTATATTCGACAAATGTCCAATAGCTGGATTTTACTTTTTCAAACTTGAATTCTGTAACACGATATAATAATTTAATAAAAATAAATAAAGATCGATAAATTTTTTAATTTAATTTGCTGAAAAAAGGAAATAACATGGAGTTGTTATTTAAATTCAAGTTTAAGAATGCCTTGTAGAAGCTGAAGGCCAGAAGATTAAATGTATAATATAGATTTCAATACTAATTTCAAAAATGAGAACAAACATCGTCAGAAAAACTTTCTTATCTTATAAAACAGGAGTTGTCAGACAATAACTTTCAAAATAAATAAAATTGTATATAAAAAATATTTTATTGTTTTTAAATAAATAAAAAAAAATAATTTTAATTATTGCCAATACGAAAAACAAATTTCTCCAGTCCAATGAAAAGTTTTAATTTTTTTTTAATTTTTCTCGATTTCTTTCGGCGACTGCCTCTTAGCAGCCTTCTAGCAAAAGCTCTGAGAGTAACTGATTTCAACGAACAAGCTTCTGAAGTCTGCCGTTCGGAGTCGACTTTAAACTGTAAGTCTGTGAGTCACAACATGGGTACTGCGAGAAGCTAGACCGTACCCTGACACAGGGTAGTGATGGCCCAATTATGTATGTATGTTTGCATTTTCTCTCAAAGGCAAATGTTTCTATAACAAACCAGCGATATACATAATAATATTTTAGAAGTAAAAAGAGCTAAGAGCATATTAAAAATGGGCTAAAAAGAACTAATTTTAGATTTTACGTTTTTTAAATTAATTTTGTACTTTCGAGGTTAAAGTTGTTTTATGAGAACAGTATGTAAAACAGTACATAACGAAAGTAACATTTAAAAGCAAATATTAAATTCGTTAAGTTCGCATAACATTGCATTATCGTCTTCTTCTCCTTCAGTCCACAAAACATATTTAATAAACTATTCTAACTTCTATGTTTCCTTTGAATTAATTTTTAAGCAGACTTTTTGCAGTACTTCGTAATCCTCACAGTAGTAATTTAAATTAGGCAATTCGTAAACATTCTGTTTTGTACTTTATTTGCAAAAAATTCATAACGCTGAATGTGCGTTCTACTTCTGCATTTGAATAAGGCAACTAGGTTGAGTTTATCGTGCATACCCGTCATAAGACACACCACACGCCGCGTCTGACAAGCGCCATCCGAAGCCGGTGCCTTCTAATTTCGGTCATGCCAAAGACACGCCGCTCAGAAGAAAGCCCATGGACATCAGATTACTAATTCGGCATACCACTGCCTGAGTAGTAGTATTCCCCTTGTTGAAGAGTTCTATCTAGCATTATACAACCACTACGTGTACTCCCCGAAGGGCCGTAACCTAACCAGCAGGCCGATTTACCTCACTCGCCGAATGACAGGGGATCACAGGCAAACCGGGGGCTCCTGATGCCCTTAGTACCAGATTAGATAGGTGTCTCTAATCAGTCCCTGAAGGCATCAGTAATAAATTACCAACCACTCTCTGCCTATAACGAGTGCTAGGCCACCCAGAACTAACTAACTAAAATCTATATTCCGGGAGAGCACAGGCCCCTGGTGACATATCACCAGAATCCATTTACTGTATCCCCGGGGGGGATTTGATTAAGACAGTGTGAAAAGGATGGATTTTTGTTGGTTGAATTTTTAAAAGGATGGACTGCGTTTCAAAATGTGTCAAACCTATCCAGGTTTTCCGCTATATAGTTTTAAATACTTGATACAATTTTCAAGTATGTACCACAATTTCTTTTCGAATTCGTAAACAATTTTTTAATTACGGCATATTGCATGACAAAATATTTGTTAAACTAAATGCAGAAATGCTTTCCAATATTTTAGGGTTTGTGGGTAATTCCACTATTATTTTATAATTTAAACCTTTAGTAAATTTTATCAGATTTTCCTTAATTAATTTCTTTTCTGACTAAGATAGTTTCGGTTTTGCAGAAGCTTTCTCAAAACTACAACCAAAATAGCAGTTTTCATCTATATTTTTCGCAAAAAAGTGCTAAACACTAATTCAAAAAGGGTCATTTCATTTCTTTTTTTAATTGCTAAATAAAAAAACGCGCAACGGCTTTTAAAAGGACCTGAAAAAAGCGTAAAAAAAGCTGAATTGGCACCGCTGTTACAAACATATATTTACATTATCACACTGCACACAATAGATCTTTTATGTTTTCCCAAATTTAAAATCTGGCTACCCTATTCCTCTTGTAAATTTTAGACATATTTCAGTTTGAAAAAAGAGTACAAGCCGTTACATTTTAACAGCGTATTTGTCAAATGTAAAGAAAGGGAGTTTCTTGACAGAAAGGCATTATTTTTTATGTTTTAATTGCTTAAATCTTTACATATAATTGTTGTTTCTTTAGACGATAGCAATTTCATTATTGAATTCATATTTTTTTGTATTAAAAAATTGTGAATTAATTAATCAACAAATAATGTTTTATTGTTAAAACATTTTCTGGACATACTGTATATACATACTTTGTATGTGAGTATAAAAACAAATCAATTAAAAGTTATGAGATTACAAAAAATAAGAAGAAAAAAGAAAGACAAAAAGTAATATGTACATACATACTCGTACATTTTTTATTCACTTTCCCTTTACATAAAAACAATCATGGTTAAATTTTTGATAAATCTTGAGTGGTTGGTTGCTTTTTGCATGTGGGAAATTTTTTAGAAAGGTGCATTAAGGTATTTTTTATACCGGAGATACAACCTTTATAACTTGTTGAGAGTTGTTATATAAAATTAAAAAAATAGCTTTAATAATTGGCATAATCAGCGATGCCTACATAGTGCTTTTAGCAATTTCTTAAAATATTTCATTGGAATTTTTAGTCCTCTTAAAAAATATATATATTGCCTACATTTTGTCTAAAGCCGAGTGTCCACTAGCAAGTTTTCTTGCGGAAGTTGCTTCCAGAAGTCACTTCCAGAAGTTTTTGTCATGTAAACACGTATTAAAAGTCGACTTCCAGAAGTTTTTGCTTGTAAGAAAAACTTGCAGAAATTATGTGGAAACACATGTTCGTTGCTTGCTGGAAGTGACTTGCTCAACTTGCTGTGAACTGCAAGTGTTTTTAAGACTTGCGGAAGAAATCAGGTATACGTCGGCTTTTGTTTTGTGGTTTTTTTTCTTTTATTTTTGACTAATTAAATAAAAATGAAAAATAATAAATTTATTTGAAGTAAGGAAAGTTACCCAGAACTAAAAAGAATATAAAAATAAAATTAAAAACAAAACGCTGTAAAGGCAATAGCCAATGCTATAGACGAGCCCGAAGAAGAGATGAAAAGAAAATTACACGACCTCCGAACGCAGTTTGGTCAAGAGGTCAACAAAGAAAGAAAAAAAAAGTGATCAAAGTGCTGAAGGCTCATGCCTTAGTAAGCCAACACGCTAACTACTAGACCACGGCGACGGTACATGAGATGTCGTCATGTATTTCATGTCATGTATTTTATGTCATGATAAAACTCCCACTTGCTAACGTATTGTCGTACAGGAGTTTAAGGGCTCTATCAGCCATTTCATATTTTTTATATATCTCGAGTTAATGATGCCACTTTAGGTTTTCGACCCCAATTTTTCAAATCTGCAATCCGTTTTCGGATAGCTCGTCAAGTTTCGGAAATAAACAGCCGAAAACGGATTGCAGATTTTAAAAATTTTGGTGTCAAAAACCTAAATTAGCATCATTAACGCGAGATTTAAAAAATGGCGTATAGAGCACTTAAACTCCCGCACGACGATGCGTTAGCAAGTGGGAGTTTTATCATGACATGAAATACATGACGACATCTCATGTACCGTCGCCGTGGTCTAGTAGTTAGCGTGTTGGCTTACTAAGGCATGAGCCCTGTGTTCGACACCCAGCTCCGACATCTTAAAAAAAAGAATATGATAAAGATATTTCTTTCGGCGGCTACCTCTCAGCAGTCTTCTGGCAAAAGCTCTGAGAGTAATTAATTGCCATGAACAAGCTTCTCGAGTCTGTTGTTCGGAGTCGACATTAAACTGTAGGTCCCGGTACTCATGGATAAAAATTTACACACACAACATGAGTACTGCAAGAAGCTAGGCCGTAATCCTGACACAGGGTTGTAAAGGCCAGTTATGTATGTATCTCATGTACCCAAAGAAACTGAGGACAATTTTTTTTTTTAATTAGTTGTTTCTTTCTTATTAAATAAGCTGCGATGGCAGCTGTCACTCTAATTTTGCCACAAGACATTTTTATACTGTCACTCTTTAAAGAAGCTAACTCTACTGCAACCTGTACTCACATTGTGTGTAAACACGTCTGCAATTTCTTGCTGCAAGTTCAGCATAAAACTTCTACAAACTACTTCTGGAATCAAACTTCCGCAAGTTTTGGTTTCAGTGGAAACACTTCAGCAAATACTTGCAGAAGTTCTTCCGCAAGTAACTTGCTAGTGGACACTCGGCTTAATAATACTAGGAACGCAATTAAGGCGAACTACGAATTTCGCACACCTCGACGAATTTGTCATCTAAAATTCGCTGCATAATTTCGTCGTATGAAACATAATAACGACGAATACATAACTAATACTATAATTATTTCCCATATTTCGTTCTTTTTTTGCACATTTTTATAATCTTTTGATGCCAGATTATGCAGGCATTAATATCATTGCACATTTTCAATTATTATTTCATTTGTGCCAATTTGTTTATTTAAAATTCTTAATAAACTTGTAAGTTGCCTTTACTCATAGAAATTCTCCTTTGTTTTTCAATCACAACTGATATGGTGACCTTAAAGCAAAAACAATCGGCCCTATTCCCGTTGGCGTTCTTATTTTAAGTGTCGTTTCTATTTGGTTGTCGTTTTTATGTCGCTTCGTTTCTAAAATGGTATTCCTGAAATAAAACGAAGACACCGATAAAAAGTTATCGAAAACTACAATAAAACTAAAGAAAAACTTGGTAGCACTAGAAAAAAAACCTGTAATACATATTATGTGGTTTTGTTTACCAAATAATTTCGTCTTTTTTTTTATTAAAAATCAAATGAAATGGTGTTAGATTTGTTGTTGAATTTAAAAAAAAAGAATTAAAATATTTGAGTAACTCCTTTTTAAATGTGGTAGCATTGCGCGTTTTCTGAAGGTTATTAGGAAGACTATTCCAAAGACTTATACACTTATACACTATTCTCTGCTTCATACACAAGCGCAAGTGTGTTTATGTAGTAGTGGACATCACTGTAGTATATACATGGAATTACCGTTGAGACAAAAGGCTCTTATATTTCGGCACAATAATTTTTGTTCCACGATTTGACCTTGCAAATACAACTCTGTTATAAATGTAGGGAGGATTTTTTGAAACAATAATTTTGTGCAGAAAGGTCAGACACTTGTATTTCATTAAATCTTCAAAACTGATATTAAAAATCTGAAACGAATAACTAGAGATTCTACGGTCATGGCGACCTCTGCGGAAAATATATCGAGCAATGTTATTATAAGTAACCCTAAGTTTACGTAAGTCAATTCTGTCACAGTTTGCAAATAATTCACATCCATATAGGAGTGATAGAAGTAGGTCTGTTTTGGGCAAAAACATCCGTATAGAAAGTGGCGTCAAATCAATTATATACATATTTTAAAATTTTTTAGTAATATTTCGTTGTTGATTTAGTTTTACTTATTTTGTGCCAACCATCTCCGTCACGGAATGGAGGTCCAAATGGATTTATTTTTGGAGCCACTTCCTTCCAAAAACTATTAAAATTTAAAGGTTTTATGCCTTTTTTGAAACTTTTACGATTGTTTGTTGCAACGTTGTAATTTTAATTTTCTATTTTTCAAACCTCTCGTTTTAATGTCGCTACTAAAAATGAAAGCGACAAAAAACAGGCGTTTCTTTGTCGTTTCTATCTTCGTTTTTAAATAGAGAATATCGACATTTTTCGATTATTGTCGATAACGACAACGGTGATACCAAGTTGTCGTTTTTATTTCGTTTTAAAATAAAAACGCCAACGGGAATAGGGCCGAATACTTAAAAAATAAATTATTAATAAAAACACACTTTGAAACAATTTTAATAGCTAAATATTCTATATACAGTGGCCGACAAAAGTCTACATACGACCCCTTTTTTTGGGATTTTATCAGTCCAAGAGAATAAATGAAAAAAATAATGATGCAGTTTTGTTTCAAATCTATATTTATTAATATAAACCAAAATAATATTTATTCCGATATAAACTTAAAAAACTATTCAAGAAAAACTATAAAAAACATTCGACAAAAGTCTACATACGACAAGAGTGTTCACAGAAAATCTTAGCGTAAATGTAAAAAATCATCACCTATTAATAAAATTAATATTTTGTCGGACCCCCACGGGCATCTATAACTGCCTGCAGTCGCCGAGGCATCGAGTTCACCATATTTTCTAATTCTAAGGGTCTTATGTTCTGCAATTCTTCTTGGAGCCTCTGTTTTAACATTTGGGCATTAGTAATTTGGTAGTTACGTATTTTTCGTTGTAATATCTCCCAAACGTGCTCAATAATATTTAAATCTGGGCTTTGAGGTGGAGTGTACAGCTGTCTGGGAGCATAGTATAGCAACCAATCTTTCACAATTTGAACAGTGTGCTTCGGGTCGTTGTCTTGTTGGAAGTACCAATTTCGACCAAGGCTTAGCATATTGACGGAGGGTTTTAGATTCTGTTCTAGAATGGAATTGTAAAGGTGCCGATCCATATTACCCTCAATGAACACCAACTTTCCTACGCCAGAAGCAGCCATGGCACCCCAAACCATTACACAACCCCCACATGCTTAACAGTAAAAATTAAGTATTTAGGAGCCAGTATTTCTTTTTCACCACACCTTAGATCTACCGTCACTACCAAAAATGTTATTTAGATTCATCAGTAAACAAGACCCGCTTCCAAAAATCAAAACCTTTGTCAATATACTTTTGGGCAAATTCTATATGAAATTTACGGTTTTTTTCACTTATTAATGGCTTTTTTCGAGCAGTTCTGCTAAAATAACCATTTCCATTCAATGTTCTTTGAATAGTACGGGGATTTACAATCACTTCTAATCTTGTTGCAAGCTCTTCGGCCAATTTTGTTGTATTAATTTTAGGGTTTTTGTCCATTTCTTTTAAAATAAAGCTTACATCTCTGCGAGTAAGTGCTTTTGGGCGTCCACTACGACGCTTATTTTCAACAGTTCCACTATTTTTATAATTCTTAAATATTGTCTGAACTGTAGATTTACTTAAATTTAATAGTTTTGCTATTTCTCCAAAGGATTTCTCTTCAGATCTGTACTTAACCAATAAATTTCGGATATCAATTGAAATTTCTTTACGAGAAGACATTATTTTACTTAAATTTATTCGATGAAGACTTAATTACAACTTAAAGCTGTTTAAAACAATCTATAAACTTAACAAAAAAAATTTTGTAATAAATAACGGCGCTATCTCGTTATTTAATAGCAACAAACGCCTGGGTATGCTGATCGTATGTACACTTTTGTCAATGCATTTTAAATGTTTTTCTTGAGTAATTTTTCCTATGTTTATTGAAAAAACGTAAATTTTGGTCTGCTTTAATAAAAATGTATTTGAAACAAAACTGCATCATTACTTTTTTATTTAAGTATCTTGGGCTCCTAAAATCGCAAAAATATAGGTCGTATGTAGACTTTTGTCGGCCACTGTATGTATTTGTTGAATGTTTACTGTTTGGTTTTTTACTGTATTGTTTTATTTTAACTTTAAAAACAATTTGATCAAACTATCTAGGATATATTACTTATTATTTAAAAAAAGAAAATTTTCTTTACTGTCTTTAAAACTTTTGATTGAATAAAATAATATTCATTTCTACTCCATCTCTACTCCTACATAACAAATTGTTTTAATTTTTCCTGAGGATTACAAAAGGTTATGGGCATTATGGAAAAGTCTACAGGAATTGTACAATTTAATGGAAATAATTTTGCAAACTGGAAATTCCGAGTGGAGAAGCATCTGGCTTCACAGTTGTGCTTAGAAGCCATTCAGCAGCCTACAATTGGTGAACCAAATAATAGTAGTGGAGGAGATTTTCTAAAAAAGGATCACAAGGCACAGGATATCATCACAAGTTTTGTAAGCGATGATTATCTTCAATATATTCGTGATCAAAAGACAGCCTATGAAATGTGGAATGCTTTATGTACATCATTTGAGCATAAAAGCTGTCAGAGTCAGACACTAATAAGAAAGGAGCTTTCAAATTTGAAACTTAGAGAAGCTGGTGCTCTGAAAGCTCATTTACTTAAATTTGATTCGCTGGTACGTGATCTAAAGGGAGCAGGAGGAAATCCATCGGAGCAGGATTTGGTATCTCAATTGTTTATATCTCTGCCTCCTTCGTATGATGCTGTGGTTACAGCATTGGAAAATTTGCCAGACGAGAATTTAAAATTGTGCATTGTTAAATCTCGATTACTAGCTGAACAAGCCAAACATAAGGCTCGTGTTATTGAAACCCTGTCTGAAAATGATGTAACTGCGTTTTCAACAAAAAAGAAATATAAGGCGAAATTTAATGGAAAATGTAACAACTGAGGAAAGTACGGGCACAAAAAGGCCGATTGCCGCTCAAAAGTCTGCAATACAACGACATCAACAAAAACGGGTGTAAGTTTTATGGCAGATGCTATATCACCTAGCAAGACCTTGCAGCCATTTTCTGAAATACTTTTTGCATTGGACTCTGGAGCAACAGATCATTTTGTAAATAACAAAAATATATTTTCAGAATTGAATGTTTTGACTCAGTCAAAAGAGATCTTTGTAGCAAAATCGGAGCAATCGATATCGGTATCACATATACATAGGTGCAATTAATGGTTGGAGTAATACTGGAGTGTATCTGACATTAAAGAATGTTTTGTATAGCTCTGAATTTTGCGAAAATTTATTGTCAGTAAGCAAGATGGTTGAAGCTGGTCTTTCAGTTAAATTTAAAGAAAAAATGGCGATAATTTCAAAAGATGGAAATGTTATTGCAATTGCACATCGTTTTGGAAATCTTTTTCAATTTAAACTCAAAATTCAAATACATGCTGCAAGAATCTCAAAATCTGAAAACGGTGAGCTTTGGCATAAACGCTTAGGACACATAAGCAATAGTGCTTTAAACGATTTGATTAAGAAACAAATGGTAAGTGGTCTTGATGATATTACTATTCAAGATTTCTGTCAAGTATGCACTCAAAGCAAACAATCTAGAAAACCATTTAATGGTAGTCGTCCTAAGTCTGTGCGGCAGCTGGAACATATACACTCTGATGTGTGTGGGCCTATTAATTCTGTTGAATGGGATGGGAGCAAATACTTCATAACATTTATAGATGATTATACTCATTTTATAACAGTTTTTCTAATGATGAAGAAAGCAGAAACTTTTGAAAAGTTCAAAAATTTTGAAGCCAAAGCCACTGCCATGTTTGGAACGAGAATATCAAAACTTACAATAGACCAAGGTAGAGAATATAAATCCAATGAAATGATTCAACTATGTAAGGCGAAGGGAATTCAAATTCAAGAAACTATGGCATACTCACCTCAACAAAATGGTGTGGCTGAGCGATTCAACCGAACAATTATTGAAAAAGTTCGGGCTTTGTTATTGAAATCAAGTGTTCCAAAATACTTATGGAGTGAGGCAGTCTTTACAAGTGTCTATATTATAAACAGAAGTCCAACTAGAGCACTGAAAAATAGTAAAACTCCTGCTGAGATGTGGTATAGTGAAAAACCTAATTTATCAAAACTTCGAATTTTCGGATGTCAAGCTTTTGCATGGATTCCAATCCAAAAACGAAGCAAATTAGATGCAAAGAGTGTATCTTTAATTATGGCAGGTTATTGTCCTAATGGATATCGCTTATGGGACAAAAACCAAAACAAAATTATTTCAAGTCGAGATGTCACTTTTAATGAAAATTGTTTTCCTTTTAAGAATTTATCAACTGTACAGCGCACAGTGGAAAATCGTAGAGCAAGGCCAGCCCATAATTCATTTTTAAAAAGGTTCGAATTGCACCATAATTTGTTTTTTATCGAAAAGCTAAGATGTTGAACTTAATAATTTAAGGAAAATATTTGATGTTTCGTCAATAGTAATACTCGGAAATAAGGGCTGTATTCACAGCTTTTTACGACTACGATTTATTACTATAAGAATAAAATATATTTAAGAGCAAATTTCTAATCTAACTCATATTAGAATTACGGAGTTATATACCTTATTCGAAAGGTAATTTGATGTAGATTCCGATTTTATAAATAGCGGATCAGGTTTTAGTGAATATATTTGAAATTTTAGCTCCCGTATGATGTAATGCTGTTTTGGCTGCATGTAAAAGCTTCGGTAAGGCTTTTAATTAGGAGCTCTGGTTAGCTCTGCACTCATATGTATAAAACTTTAAAGCCTAATATATTAATAAAATACTTTAAAAATATTAGCTGCATATTCGTGCCTAAACAGAAGTTACAGTCAATAATGTTAAAAAACTAAATTATTTAGATAATTGAACAAATGATTTTTTTAAAGTAGCTTTGCAATTTTATCTTCTTCTAAACTTGAAAAGAAAGGGTGAATCTTTCGATTAATTAGAGGCGTTAAGTCTATTTATTGCTCTTGACTTGACAAAAGCACAATAAATATACTTAAAAAATCTTATGATGGAAAAAAATATACTGTTCTTCCTCCATACTATAAAATTCAGGAACCAAAAAAAAATTTGCTGCCTTCCACCAGATTTATTAGAAGTAACAAATGCTTATGCTAGATCTAAGCCTTTACAAGATCACACTTCAACCAGGATTTTAGTAATTGATGCTGTGGATAATAAAAGCTTAGTAAACCTAACTCTCTACTGTAAATGGGGTTGTGATGGCTCGTGAGGTCAATCAAAATGTAAACAATCGTTTCCAGATGAATCTAATCCAATGATGCAAATCTATTTATAACATTTTTACTTAGTACCAATTAAACTTGTATGCGAAGATAAAATTGGTACTCAAATAAAGTTATTGTCACCAACTACATATTATCTCAAAGAACAAAAAATATGTAGCCGTAAACCATAAACTGTTTTTGCAATGATTGATGCAAGACCAGAAAATGCTTTTAAGTATGACTTATCGATCATCCACGCGTGGATAAGATGTACAGAAATGATTTTGCACATTGGAGACAATAGTGAATTCCAAAAATGTTCAGCGTTAACTGAAAATCATAAAGCAGTAAAAAAGCTAATATACAAAAACGTTTTTGTGAAGAGTTGGAATTAATTATTGATAAGCCAAGGCAAGGAAGTGGTAACAGAAATGATGGTAATACCACTAGAGGATTTTTTTTTAATTTTTCGCGATCTGCTGATAAACTGGAGTAGATAAAGAATTAATAAAAAAGTTTCACATCATTCTTCAAGTTTTATCGTCTGATTTAGTAATAGACTCTGAAAAATGTGGCGAATATGCAATGGAAACAGCAAGAATGTATATAAAAAAATACATCTTGTAACATATGCCATCATCTCTCTACAAAATATTGATACATAGTAGTGTTGCCTATTGGTCAGCTGTCCCAAGACGCACAAGAATCGCGCAATAAAGACTATAAAAAATATCGTTAACAACAGTCTCGAAAATGTTCGCGATCAGCCACTAATGTTTTCCACATCTTAACAAGTGTAAGAAAACCATCCGCCAAGCTTTCAAAAGGTTTGAATGAAGATACGCTTAAACTGATGAAGTAACCAAAAAATAGCGATTTTGTACCAAATACATGTACAAGTCATCTCTATAGGCAAAAAATAAATTTCTTACCTTAATTCTCTAATAAGTTCTGGTTTAATTTGGTTCATATTTTACAGAATAATAGAAAATACTCTTAAGATTATTCGTGCAAAATTTCAGAACTTTATCTCCAAGAACAAAAAAGTTACAGATTTTTGATCCGATAAGGACTAAAATTTTCCACTGTGCAGCGGTCAGATGATCTAATGATCTATCGAATTGAACAAGAGGAGGAAAACCAGATATCTATGGAGGGAGCAGAGGCTGTTTGTGAGCCAAGCGTGTCTGAAATGAATGGTCAGTCAATGGAGCCATCTGAATCTGTTCAAAGAGATGAACATGAAATTTCCCCTGAACCGAATTTGAGAAGAAGTCAAAGGCCGAAGCAGTTACCAACAAAATTTTCAGATTATTATCATTCGTTGTTTGAAGCATTACAAACTGATACCATGGCTGTACCAAATGACTACAGTGAAATTCACAATTTTCCTAACCGTAATCAATGGATTCAAGCAGTTAAAGAAGAATTAGATTCAATGAAATCAAATGATGTTTGGAAAGATATAAAAAATCCAGGAAATGTAAAAATACTAAAAACTAAATGGGTTTTCAAAATAAAGGAAGATGGTTCAGGTAATCCTGTCCGCCATAAAACGAGACTAGTTGCCAAAGGATATTTACAAAAATCTGGTGTCGATTATAATGAAACTTTTTCACCAGTCGCAAAGTTGTCATCGATACGTATTGTGCTAGCTGTTGGAGTTTATCGAAAAATGTTCTTCCACCAACTTGATGTAAAAACAGCATTTTTTTATGGTGAATTGGAAGAAGATATTTACATGCATATACCTGATGGCATGAATGCTGAACCAAATTCTATTCTGAAGCTAAGAAAAAGTTTATATGGATTGAAGCAAAGTCCTCGTTGTTGGAATAAAAAGTTCAGTTCAACATTAATAAGTTTGGAGTTTATGAGGTCATCTCATGATTACTGTTTATATACGCGTGTAAAGGAAGGAGATACTATGTACCTCATACTATACGTTGATGATTTGTTAATACTTAGTTGGAAATGATTTAGCAGGAATCGAATCATTGAAGAATCAACTATCCAAGGCGTTTCAAATGTCAGATTGCGGTAATCTAAAGAACTACTTGGGAACAATGGTCGAATATAATCAAGTAACTGGTATCATGAAGATGAGTCAAGTATCAAGCATTAATAAAATTCTCACAGATTATGGTATGATGGAATGTAAATCTGTTCGAACGCCAATGGAGAAAGGACTTCAGTTGCTGTCTTCAACAATTAATGAACCATTACAACATCCATATCGAGAGTTACTAGGTCGACTGATGTATCTGATGCTAAGTGTTCGTCCAGATTTATGCTATGCTGTAGGTTATTAAGCAAGATTCCAACAGAACCCAAATGAGGGACATTGGGTGGCTCTTAAGCGTATTTTAAGGTATTTAAAAGATACAATTAACTTTAATCTAGAATATCGAAGAAAAGACAATGCTCCTAAATTAATTGGTTATGTGGATGCCGACTGGGCTTCTAATTTAGAAGACAGAAAATCTACAAGTGGGTATGCTTTTTACGTATATGGATGTTTGGTTTCATGGTGCAGCAAGAAACAAACAACTGTTGCTACCTCTTCAAGTGAAGCTGAATATGTTGCGTTAAGTGCAGCTACATCTGAAGGAATCTGGATTAAAGGAATTCTTCAAGATATGCAAATCTTTGAAAATAATGAGAGTTTCACACTTTATGAAGATAACGCTGGATGCATAGCAATGGCAAAGAATTTAGAATGTAAAAGATCAAAGCATATTGATATAAAACATCACTTCATACGGGACCACATACAAAAAGGAAATATGAAAATTCAATATGTTTCGTCATCCAAACAAGTTGCAGATATATTTACTAAGCCACTGGATGTTAATACATTTGTAGCATTTAGAAGTTTGTTAATGTTGAATTGAGAGGGGGTGTTGAATGTTTACTGTTTGGTTTTCTACTGTATTGTTTTATTTTAACTTTAAAAACAAATTGATCAAACTATCTAGGATATATTACTTATTGTTTAAAAAAAGAAAATTTTCTGTCTTTAAAACTTTTGATTGAATAAAATAATATTCATTTCTACTCCATCTCTACTCCTACATAACAAATTGTTTTAATTTTTCCTGCGGATTACAAAAGTATTTAATTTAAATTACTTAAAATTCGCAAAAAAAAGCAAGTAGAACATAAAAAAATAACTTTATTTACGACAAAATATAAAAAACATGGTCACCCTGAACTAATTAGTTCGTCGTTCGCCAGCGAATGAATTAATATAAAATCTAATTTGAGTTCGTTGCTAACGGCGAATTTCGCTGTACGCCATGATTGTGTGCATTTTCATATACACAAATATGTTTAATTTTATAGCCAATATTTGATCAAAAATTCGTTTTTCGCCCTAATTGTGTTCCTAGGCATAAAGTTAATTTTTATTTTTATTTTATTTATTGTTGTTTTGTTTCTGTGTGAGTGAGCAAAAAAAAAATTATATACATATGTATGCATGTATGTAGAGTCGAATTCGATTTCCGTTTACTTTTGTTTTCTATTAAATTCAAAGGTATTTAACTCTGATTAAAAGAAAATCCGTTTTAAAGAAAAACCGCTTAAAAGAAACAGATTTCGCGTGAAAAAGCACAAAATTGTATGAAAAGAATTCCGCTTAATTGCAAATACGAGTATTAAGAATTTATCGACGACGAAAAAAATTTTAACACCGTCTCATTTATTTTTTGATTTGGTGTATAGCTACATTTTCAAAAGCATTTATAATGGCAAGAATGTTCATTTTTTGCTGAAATTGTTTATAATTTGTCTGTTAACTTTGTCAGAATTTGAATTTTTCGAAAACAAATCGATTTATTTTTATATACAGATTACAAGCTTTTGCTTCTCCAAGAGTGGAAAAATCTTTACCTGCTACTATTGCGTATTTGACAGTTGTTGACAATTTAACATTTTCTCTTTTCATAACATTACTTGAACTGATGTTCCAAAATCACAAATTCACGTGGCTTTGATGTTCCAAAGTCTAGGGCACTATTAAATCTAAATTTATGGAATATTTTTATAAATGCAAAAAGAGACAAAAAGAAACTACTAAAGTATAATATCTCTACTAAAGTATAATATCTCAATATGTTTTTAACGAGAAGACCAAATTTTATATCAGACTTTAAGATCCGACTGTAAGTGCCTAAGATGTTATGAAAAAACTAAAGAGGCCACATCGACAAAAAGAATTCTTTTTCAAACCTCCTTGTAAAAATACTTTATCTATTACTTTATTTATTAAGATCCTGATACTGTTGTTCTTATGAGAAGTAACATCCGTTAAGGAATATGTACAACACTAGCAGAATAAGAATGCCAGTATACTATTAAACATCATACAATAAATATAATATAGATCCATTTAATATTCGATAATATATAATAATTATAAAATTGCTGGTCATAGCACAAAGCCCATTACTGATTAAAAAATTGGTAAAAAGTATAATTAGAAAAAATATGTGTAATTGCAGTTATTTAGAATGGCAACACGTACATTGAAAGGGATTAGTGGTGTTTTTTTCTCGAACCGAATATAAATATTTCATACAAATTTTTGTTTATTTTTATTTGAGACCAATACTCAGGGGGAAACCCCTACTAAATGCTGTGCATTTTATTGGAATTATGGAAAGGACAGTACATATATTATTATTAATTATTATATTATTATTAAGCGCCTTAGAAATGAGACAAATTGCTGTGAATTGATCATTCAAAGCCCAGTGTTATACCTTCACCCTTGAATGATCAACAGCAATTGCATATTGTCGTTGCATATTGATTGTGTGGTGAGTGTGCCTTCGCTGAGTAGGTTTAGCTGTTTTCTGCTACTTCCCAATAGGTGGCGCTTTTTTCCCTGAACATTCGTTTTTTGTTGACATTGGTTAAGGTGGAATAGAGTGGAAGGAATGTTGGGCAGCGGTTTCTTTGTAGATGGTCTTCCTGGAGGGGGGGGGAGGGGAACCTCTTATTTTTAATTTATAATTTTGAAAAAACCGCAAACTAACATTTTTATTTTTCACCTCTTCTGGGATTTGAGCCTGGGCCCTTTGAATTTTTGTGCGAGCGCTCTAACCACTATACCACGCACCCCTCCAAAAATGCTACCAAGAGAGATTTTTTTTATCTTGACGTTATCTTTTTAAAATTCTATGACATTTCATAAGTTAAAAAATAATAAACGTTGTAAATATAGCTGAGGCGAAGTAATGTAATTGTTTTTATATTGTTTGAATTGTTTTTAAAAAAATAATAGTGGTTAGTGTGTTGGCTATAGGTATCTGCTAGTGTTGTACATATTCCTTAACGGATGTTACTTCTCATAAAAACAACAGTATCAGGATCTGTAGTTTTTAAAAATCATACAATAAATGCAAAACTATAAAAAAAATTAAAATTTTTTAGATATTAAATCAATCCCGTTCGTCATCCCTAGTACATACAAATAAGCACAGATCAAAATCTAAAGAGAATTTTAGAACCATGGTTTCTTGGTCAAACTTTCTTAGAATTTTCTGTAGTTTTCTTTTTTGTAATCGATCTGTTGGCCTCTTTGCACCCATACAAATCGACCCGGCCTCAGGTACATACCAAGAATGATAGAAGTAGAGATTACGCCATGCGCATGTTTTCCCGTTGGATGAGGTAGATTCCTCTATGTTTAAGAGAAAATAAAAAATTCACTCACTCTTATGAATGCACATTTGACTTTTCCCTGAAGTCATTTTACCTATATGGACAGAAATTTCAAATTTTCTGTCCGCGATGTCTTAATCTTTAGTTCTATCTCTCTTGGTACAGCCTAAACTGCCTATTAGCTTAAGTGAGTTTTTCTTCAATCAATTAGTTATTATTAATTTATTTATTTTTTTTTTCCAGACGATCTCTATATAGTTAAGCCAACGCCTGTCGTTCAATTCGGCAAAGAGGGTATGTAGTGGATATTACTTTGTAGATATTGAAAAGTTATAAATTTAATTGTAAATATGTTTTATATGTAAAAAAAACAAGTTGTCAATTTAAGTTTTTTCTTTTTCTTTTCTCTTTCTCTTTTTATCTCTTTATATGTATGTAAAAAAATCAACTTTCTTTGCCCGGCACGTAAATTTTACGTGGGGATCCTGTGGATAACTGAACTTCCTAAAAAAAAAATTAAAAAATAAATAAATAACTTCTCCTACACTTTCTCTGTCACTTTCTAACAATTTAAATTCTGATATATACATATGTATACACCCACCTTCACACACATTTTTAAAATTCTATCTATGTACTTTATTCTACCTATGTATATATTAAATGTGTATGTATTATTGTATAATATATAAAATTAATGTAAATACTTTGATTATAATATGTTTGTTGTTGTAATATGTAATGGTGAATTAAAAAATTAAGAATTAACCACAGTTTTATTGGTGAATAATGAAAATCATGGTCGGTTTATAAATGTTCGTCCGGAAGTAGGGCTGTTAACATCAACAGCACGAACATTTATACAAGAGGGCGTGACAACTGAATACGCTACACAGGTAGTCGGTACTACATTGGATAATGGTCGTGTATATGCTCAATATTTAAAAAAAAGTTCTCGGGTTTTATATGATAAAAATGGTGTGCCTTTACCTTCCGTTGTTACTAGTTGGGTGGGCGAATCTGTACATGGTGACGCAACGTTTTTGCCTCAAAGTCATAATGATCTCTTCAATGCTGATCAATCTGATTGGCAGGACATAGATGATCGTTTATTAGGTGATCGGCATCAATTCATAGGAAATACAGATTATGTGGAAAGTTTGAAGCGCAAAACAGGTTATTCAACAAGTTCTAAAGGAAATGAAGAGGATGATAAACTATTGCAAAGAACAATAGGTATTTCTAGTTTGAGCTCGTTTTATCCATCAAATGGCAAATCAATTCCTAATTCTGCTGTGCCACAATTTACTGTTTTGGATAAAGATACACGGAATTTTGCCGCAAATAAGGTTTTGCCTATTGGTGACTTGCCAACGTATACTATCAAATTAAATTACGAGCCAAGGGTTCAATTTAAATCAAATGACTATGATGATGAGAACGACGAAACATTGGATGATAATAGATCTGTTGAAGGTTTCGATCGTAGTCTTAAACTTATCTATAAAAAGTTAATGCAAAACAATCTACAAGAAATGTCTTTAACCTCACCAGCTTTAAAACCTTTAATACCGGCCAGCCGACATTTTGCAACGGTAACGTATTACGGATTTGCTGATTTTACGACGGTAGTCGGTGATAGCGTTATAGTGTTTTCACCGACTACCTCAGCGCCAAATATAAACTTGAAAGCACACGTTACATCTATTAAAGGTGAAGCTACTTTGGGTGCAGAACTTCCTAATATTTCGACCGTACCTATAGCAATAGTTGAAGATTTAATTGAGCCTACACTAAGCGTTAGATCTTCAATAGAACCATCATTGACAATGATAACTGCAACATCTGTCGTTAGTGAAATATCTAAAAATACCCAAACGGAGCATATAACAACAGAAATTCCTGCCGCTACAAAAGTTGACTCCAAACATCCTCAGGAAATGGAATTTATGACAACTGTGTTGGAAACATCGGAAGTTTTGACGCAATCGCTGCAAAGCGAAGCACCACTAAGTAATAAACAAATGACTACGACATTGGAATCTGTATTGCTTTCTCGCCCTTCCGATGAAGAAATTTTACGAATTTATAATTCTTTAGCTAATGCCTATTCAAAAACAGAAGATAATAACATTAAACTAATTGAAACAACATCTACGTCTACACTTAGTACGTCAGCAGCAAATATTATTGAAACCTCGAGTGTTCAAATATTTGGTGGTGCAACAACAATATTTTTTGAAGATGATCCATTTGCCAATTTTTTGGATGCCACAAAATCAACAACGAGCCTAAAATCTAGTAAACCAAAATTAAATGACATTAATTTGGATAAAACTTCAACTTTAACAAACGAAGACATGCCGAAGCAAGAATTATCATCCGAAAATGAATCATCTACAATTATTAGCACAGAGGAATTTAGTACAGAGTCAGATATAACAACTTCTGAAGCCACTTTCATGGATACAACAAGTTCTAGTACTTCCACTACACCCACAAGTAACGATCTGGACAGTATTGAAAACTCATTACAAATACATGCAGAAAATACACCTACTACTCTGCTCTCAAATGTCTTAATCAAGGAAATAGATCCAAATAAAGATGAAATACCCAGTAATTGCATAAGTACATCTCAAGTCTTTTTAACACAGTTACCAAAAACGATTACCAACTACGAAACAATTACAAGAACAAACAATTTATCCGAAGCAACTACAGAAACAAAATTACAAATTCAACCTACTTTTGAAATTAAGGAAGCAACAAAATACTACTGCATACAAGCAACCTCTACTCAACCCAACCAAATAGAAAGCCCTCTAGTCAACACTAAAATATCGGAAGATTCAAGTGAAAAACCGCCTAAAGAATTGGATAACTCAGAAGTGCAAACAGATAAAGAGGAGAAAGCATTAGAAGTGGAAGAAGAAAAATCAGAAGAAGAGGAAGACGATAATGAAGAAAATACAACAGAAAATTTAGAAGATATTACTACTCAACAATCCTTTACAACAATTGAAAATAAAGACCACTTTGAAAGCAAGGGAGCAATTGAAGAAAACAATAAACACGAAGTTTACAAAACAAACGAGGAAGACGAGGAAGAAACATCTGATCATCCAGAAGAAGATGATGTAAGTGGTGACGATGACGATGAAGAAATTGAGCTCATTTACAAAACCTTATATACAACATACACCTATTTGACAACATTTTTCCATGATGACTCTACCTCCGTATCTAGCCATACTGAAGTAGTTACTAATGTTATAACCTCAACTTTAGGCTTAACAACTTTAGCATCAGCTTCATTGGAAAATCATTCAGGCACTCAATTGTTGGCCAATCTAAATGAAAATGAAATTAATCCAACAAATACAATTAAATCTGTCATGAGTAGTACCCTCGAGACAACAAGTAAGCGCTATATGGTACCTTCTGAAGTAGAAAGTTTAATTCGAACTGAAGAACAACATGTGCTGGAAAAAAATAAAGAATCTATTGAAGGATTTGATATTACAGACACTTTAAACGAAAGCTCTGAAACACTTGCTACATTTTACACCACGTACACCTACTACACAACCATATTTGCTGAAGGTGAAACTGATATTATGTCCCATACAGAAGTAGTAACGAATATTAAAAAAAATATTAAAGCTACAGCAACAAATAATATTGACACCACGCAAAGTATTACATCTACAACAATACCATCCCAAACAGCAAATGTTGAAAACCTAAATGCATCCACAAATACACCTAATCCGATAACAGAAATGATAATGGAAACAAATTCTTCGGGCAATGATATGATGCTCTTGAAACCTAATATTCCTGATCTAGAAGATCTTTCGGTCATAACACTAGTAACAAATGTTCAATCATCCAGTTCGTCAGGTAATCAGCACATATTAAATGAATTTAAAAATCAAATGAATTCAAACGAAACGAATCAGAAGCAGCAGCAGCAGCAGCAATTACAAGTCTCTGTACTCGATGATCAAATAAGTTCGGAAACTAATACAGATACCGATGAAATTATACCATCTGCAACCTTACTTTTGCAGACAAGTTTTACAACCTTCACTTATTATACAACTATGTATAGTGGGGACAAAACAAATATTATAAGTCGCTTAGAAACTTCAACTAATACCGTAACAGAAACCCTTCAGCCATCAAAAACTTTTGATTCAGACACTAGTACAGCAACAGTTCCGGTAACTTACTTTACAACGTTTACCTATTGGACTAAATTGGCCAGGGATGGTGAAATAACAACTTTAAGCCGTGAGGAAACCATATCAAATGTCATTACACCAACTGTCATCCAACCAAGCGAAACACAAACAGATAATATGTTAAGCATAACCAGAATTACACAGGAACTTGAACAATCTGCTTCAATGAGTAGTGAAATTAAAGAAAACACTGAGGCAAGAAATGAAGAAATTATTCAAATGTCACAAGAATTACAATATATAACAAAAGTTCAAGAGCCAACAACATATTATACCACATACACTTATTATACAACATCTTATGAAAGCGATAAGACAATAACTGATTCACGTTTTGAAACTGTAACTGATATTATAACACCAACAGTTACATTAACCAATAATATTGAAACAATTTCACCATCTACGGTTATATCCACCGCACCGATTAAACAAGACAATACAACCGACTTAGAGACAGACACAGATACATTAATTTTATATGATTTTAAGAAAATTATTGATGCCGATGGCATTTCAACAATTTTCTTTACAACCGAAATAAAGCCAACTAAAAATTCTGAGGGTCATATCACAGAATTAATAAGTTCAACATCAAGTCTGTTCATAGATGAAGAAAAACAAAAGCTTTTGGCAACTGAAACTCCTTCATTATCTGCTCATGTTACAGATGGCCAAACGCAAAAACAATATAAAACCGGTTTAGTGAGATTGATAGAAGGAACTCGAATAGCAAATCGCACAACTACTTTGTATCAAAGTAAAGTTATTGGTACAGTTATCGATCAACGCTATGCACAGATTATCGAAAGTACTTCTAGTTTTATATTTGAAAAACTTAAAACTGAACTTTCTGACGAGAGTTTAAATATTAAAACAGAAATCACACCAACACAAAGTATCGAAGGCATTCAAAACGAAGATCAAACAGTAACAGTTGCTGCACACTCATCAACATCGGCGGCAGGAAGTTTAAGTACAATTAGCACAGCACATGGCAAAGACAATGATAATACAAAAACGGGTCAGGAAGTAAAATCTGAAGAAGAAGAAATTCAAGCAAAGAATAATGATGAAAAATTGCGATATCCATTCCAAACGAAAAAGTCACCATTCATAACACCACCACTCAGAACATT
Organism: Metopia argyrocephala; assembly: GCA_963576795.1. NCBI lineage: Eukaryota > Metazoa > Arthropoda > Insecta > Diptera > Sarcophagidae > Metopia > Metopia argyrocephala. Next base: position 1,546,528 of record OY756212.1, on the reverse strand, counting down.
CTCAAATCGCAATCGGCCACAATTTGCCCCAAAGAAAAATAGCAGCGCCACTATAATAACTAGAAGTGATTTTACCCCAACTATAACAGCGACACCAGCACTCAAGACAATTAATCGTTTTTCAACTTCACGTAAGGGAAGCATCAATGCACAAGCATTCGCTACATCTTCTAGACGTTTTGGCAGACCTAGCAAATCATCAATACAAGGATTACAATCTAGTTCCACAATATCAGCATCATCATCGCGAAATCGTATTGCTTCCTCACCACCTTCATCAAATATACGTGGCAGTTTTTCTTCCAATTCTAGACGATTGACGGGATCATCACTCTCGAGACCATCATTATATTCGTCAGCATTTCCGTCGGGTAACTCTAGATTACGAATTAGACCAACTGCTAGTGTGAACTTAGGTGAAAGTTCTTCATCAACTTTGGTGGAAGCTAATTCCCAGGAAGATAAAGAAAACTCTTCAGCAATAGATGAAATAGTAAATGATGAAACCAGCAATAGTGATAATGAAGAAGAATTTACTACCGAAAGTAATAGACGGCAAAATAATCCATTACTACGTTTACGTAGACCCTTAAATAGACCACAAGGCTTTGTGCCAGCTAGACCACAATCTAATTCTCCCGCCAACGCAATCTCTCTTAGAAGAAATCCTTTAATTGGACGCTCACGAAATGCATCTGGTGCCGTTGTAACAACAACGACAACTACTACAACTACCGTAAAACCTAAACCAAGAACATTTCAGTCACCACTTTTAAGTCAAAATCGTCGAACTAGACCTACAAATTCGTTATTCCCTCCACGAAACATATTTTTAGCACAAAAACCAACTATTGCACCTCCGGAACAAAATAAAGATCTTTCAGAAGAAACAGACGATGAAGATGAAGATTTAAATGATAATAACGATGACTCCGAATATGAAGATGAGGATGATGAGGAAGAAGGTGAAGACGAAACTAATAGTAGAAGGCGGCGATCCAATGGAAAAAATGAAATTTCACGGAAAAAACGTGAAGCTGATCCAGCTGAACAGACTCGTAGTAATTTCCGTAATCGCTTTCGCAGACCCAAATTGGCACTCACGGCACAGTTGGAGGACGATAAAGTGGATTCTAGAGAGGCACCACAAACAACAATTGCAACAACAACATCAGGTACTCAAAGAACACGTAGCCGATTTGGAGCACGTTACTCTGGTCATCATTTATCATCTAGCACATCAGCAACTACTCAAACTTCAGCACCCACAACATCATCTAACCATAAAGCCATCAGACCAACACGTCCCACTAATTCAAATGGTGTAAGAGCACAATTTACTTTACGTGAAAAAGACTCTTCGCCTTCAACATCAACACAGAAAGGATTGACATCTGTTAAACGTCCAGCATTTCGTAGGCCCCAACTCGGAATGGGTAGTTCATCAAGACGATTGCCCAGTTCTACATCTAGTTCTTTAACAAATAAGCGCCGTTTGAAAACTTATAGTAATAGCGCGGATACGACTACAACTGCTCGTAATTCTGTAACCACAAGAAATCGCTCTTTATCACCTTCATCGTCTCCAAGCCGTTCCCGTTCTAGTGGATCTTCCAGGGAAAATAACGTACGAGGCCGTGGAAGAAATAACTTTAATAATAATAACAATAATGATGCTTACGTAATAGATAATAGTGGTACAATAACTGTTACACATGTTATTCCCACTGATGTCACAATACCTGTAGTCAATGGCAAAGTTACAGAGTACAAGCAAGTTGTAACTGCAAAAACTAGCACTGAGATCATTGGTCCCCAACAATATTCAACTACAATAGGCGTTGATGGTGTTTCACAATTAGTCTTAATAAGAGAAGATACTTCTGTAAACTACAATGGTGCAACCGAAGTAACCCAATACATATTACATGAAACACCCACGACCACCATCACTTTTACACCGACTTCAATAAGAGGCAGAAAAACATTATTCTCACACGTGCTGCCATCAACAGTATATTCAGTTGAGCAAGTGGTCTCTACCGTGCAACCTCAATTATCAGCTAATGCTCCATTAGCTAATATTCTACTCTCTCAACTACTTTTAGGTAATGTTGGACTACCGGCAGCAAACCCATTACTAGGAGCCTTAGGAGGGGCACTTACGCAACCAGGAATCGGCTTAGGAACGGCTATTTCTGGACCTCAACAGGCAGCTACCCCACTAACAGAATATAAAACACATGCATCCACATATGTGACTACTGTCTTTGAGGGGCAGTCAACAGTGTTACCAGTCACTTTTCAGGGTAAAAAAATTTTAACTACAGTTTACGATACTACAGCGCAAACCATAACTGCTACTGAATTTATAACGGATACAATCGTTACAACACCTACAGTTATGGCTCAACCACAACCGGTTGTAAATAGTTTATTACTTCAACAACTACTTTTACAGCAACATTTACAACAACAACAACAGCAGCTGCAACAGCCTACTCCAGACCCAATTAATCCCCTAAACGGACTGTTAAACTCAGTTCCACCTCAATTTTTACTAGGTGGTGATAATCTCCAAGAACTTGAGGTCTCTAATACCATTCGTGGTTCAGGCCACGGACAATCAGACCCTTTAAGCGAGGATGATGATTTTGCTGTTGGAAGTTCTGCTGATTTTGATGACATAGCTCTTCAAGTTCAGCCCCAGTCTCATAAAAGCGGTCGAAAAAAGTCACGAAAAAATAGTAAAAATCATAAACGCAAACAGAATAACAACTTAGAAAATAATTCCCTAGAAAGTAGTATAATAACGTTATATGTATCTGGACGAAGGCCTGGAGAGTTTAGTACGGTTCTATCAACAGTTCAAGTACGACCTGATTCTACACAACATAAACGTCAAGTCCACACTATCGATAGTATTAAAGACTATTTTAATGACGGCAGTCAACTTATAAGTGAATACTTGGCTCCACCACCAGAAATCATAGCTTTGGACGGTAAGCCAACAGACGAAAACCTAATAGCATATGATACTGAATTTTCTGTGCAACTTCCTACCCAGTCTTTGGAAAGTATTGTTGGTGATGTTAGTCAATGGTATGCAACTCAAACCACAACCGCAAATAATTTTCGATTGTCCCAATCATCAACTGAAATAAAGAAACAAAAATCTAGTAGCATTGTAATGGAGAGTAAAGTCTTTGAGTTAAATAATTCAATGACTACAAACAGTCAACCTTTTTTTGTCTAACTGACCTTGCTAAGCCAATTGTCCCTCAGCTTCAGACAAAGGTCAGATCCAATAAGAGTCAACCTACTCAACATATTTTATTAAATTTTAAAATGGGACATATTCAAACAATTGGCAAAACACAATTTGAATTAATTAAACCACTCAATAAAAGAGTTCTTAAAAATAGAAGCAGATTACATAGACGCAGTATAGCCGAAAAAAACCAAACAGACGAAATGCTAATTCCAACAACTACGTTACGTAATATTCACAAACAAAAAAAATACCGCAAAATAATAATAAGAAGGAAAATTCTAAGCCCCACACACAAAGAAAGTACACAAAAGTCATCATTAACCATTTTAGATAGTAGTATGGATGAGAAGAAAATCCATTTACCAAGAAAGCGTATAATAATTATAAAGCATAAAAAACTTCTTACCAATAATAATACTCAAGAATCTACTTATATTAAAAATAATTTCAATAATAATAATAATTTAATTAATAATAATAATAATAATAGGAAATATAATGAAAAATTTAATAATATTATAAATATTTCCATGTTAACTAATAATAATAATATTCAAGCCGAGAAAAATGTACATCTCTTGAGATCAGAAACATATGATAATTCAACAACTAAAGCAACATCAACAACATTTTTAGATAGCATTCTTAATGCAACTTCCACTTCTTCTTCTTCTTCAAAAGTAGAATCAATTGAAAGTAGCACAAACAAAATGAAGTTCACCACACCTTCAACATCTTTGGTGCCAACACAAACAACAACAAAAATGTTATCGAAAACAAAGAAACGAAAACGACAGAGACAGAGACAGAGGCAACAGAGACAAAGAAAGAAATCCCGGAAAATTTTTCTTCAAAATACCAAAAGTACCCAACAACCTTCCATTGTAGTACCAACTGCCACTACAATTACTACTACTTTCACTACCAAACTTCTAACTGTGACATCATTGTCGACATCACTCAAAACCCGTATCTATACAATTGTTGTAGATCGTGTAACCGGTACAGAACATGAAATTCAAGCAACATCAACATTTGAACGTGTACAAACACAGACCGTCCCAATAACCAGTATAGTTACACAAACGGTTTATCTTCCCAATACCGCCTAAATTGCGTACATTGCCCACGAATATGAAATCAATATGATCTTTATTGGTAATCTAATTATTACATATCCAATTTTTTCTTCGTTTCTTGACACTAATTTAGTGAACCGTTGACGAAAATACATATATTTGTAAATATCACTCTTGTATAAATTCCTATGATACCAATTGCAAAACTATTCATTTATTTTAAAATAACAATTAAAGTTTTCATACATTAAATATATTATTTTCAAAAAAAAATAAATAAATAAAATAATATACTGGTAAAACAAAAAAAGGAAAAACCCGCTAACGAACATAAAATCAACACGTTAAACTTATATTTACGAGTAAGCACAAACACAAGTATTGTATTTTTATATTGAATACCTATTGTAGGAATTTAAATTTCTTATATTATTTTCTGTCCTATTCCATTTGACGTTGTCCTTTGAAAACGAAATTGTTATCAAAATTAGAGATGATGGCAAATTCTTCACAAGTCACAACAAATGGCACATTTGTAGACAAAATGGGGACGAAAATTTTGATAATTTTATTGGATTAAAATTGTATAGGATTAGTATTTTAATTTTGTATTTACTTTAGTGGTGATAGCCTAATATAAATATAATGATCTTTCAAATAGATAAGCAAACTATAATTGACAATATTATAATAAAAAAACTATTTACAATCACCAAAAGTTTTGTAAGCCAGAAAATTTTCCATGTATTGGCCAGTCAAAAATTTTAAAAAATTGCTGTGATACGAAGGATACTGATTTATATAAAGAAAAATCCAATTGCAATTACACAAAATGTTTTTTGTTTTTTTTTTCTTTTTTTTTGTAGAATTTTTTAAAATCTTTTACAAAGTTTAGAAAGAACAAAAAATATCAGATTTTACCATTAAAAAAAAAATTAAACAAAATACCAACTAAATGGTAACAAATGATAGTGTACATTTTATTTTGACACTCACAGTATACATTTCCAAATGAAAATTCATTACCGCGTAGCAGTCAAGAAATTTTAAAATTGTGTTTTCGTGTTCGTACTAAGTAACTAAGAATTATCCCAGAGGCTGGATCAGAGAGAATTTATTTTAGACCCATGGTTTCTTAGAATAATTTTCTTAGAATTTTCCGTAGATTTCGTTATTGCTATACGCTTTGTTCCAAATAAACGATCCCCCCCCCCCTAATGTATATAGAAACACTTCCAGCAAACACTTTTATGCGTAAATGTAGCGTTAATTATGACGATCAACAATTTACCGTTATTTTTTTTCTTTTTTAATAATTGCATTAATATGTTCGTTAGTGTGCAGTGTATAACTTTTGAATAAATTTGTTTACAATTATCATAAATTCGAAAAAAGTATAAGTAGAATATGCTTCGATACGTTTGTATGTATACTTACATACATGCATATATGTATACATATCTATATATATACATATATATACATATATATATGTATATACATATATATATATATATATATATATATATTTTTTTTTTTTTAATTATTACAATTGTTGCTTTGTATCACCATGTGTTAATACATTTTTGCCTTGTCAGAATACTGAATACTTTCTACGATAAAAGCATTACATATTATAACGAATGTATTTTTTATTAAATATTTTATGGTTATAATTAATATTATAATTATTATTATTGTTATTTTATATTTAACAAAACAAATTTAATTGTATAAAGTTGTAAGAAATAATAAATAATTAAAATTATTAATTTTAAGCCATACTTAAGTTTTAGTTATTTGTTAATGTTATATAAAAATAAAACAAACACACAATAAATAAAAAAACAACAAAATTTAAAGACTTTTTTTATTAAAAAAAAAGGAAATTTTACAGACAATTGTTTGGGAGCTTCAAATCATCAAGTTCCTCATATGGTCCCAGTATAACACAAGTTGTCCACTACGCCTCGAACTCATTTTTTTAACACAAACACCGCTCTAAAATCTATAACTGTCGCAACTGACTTATGCATTATTATTTTTTTATTTCATGTTTAAAGTTTTCTATATTTTATATCTATAATAAAATTATGATAATAGCTATTTTTCAAAAGTTTGAAGATCGGTAGAATCCTCAAGATATAGTTTCATTTTATTTTTAAAATCATTTTGGTAATCTATGAACATTTACGCAAATTTCAGGATGTCTTGCGATAGGGAAATCTAAAAAAAATTTTCGGGGCAATACAGCTGTGCATTGTATTGGAATTTGAAGACAGATTAATGTTTTTTTTTTTTGTAGATATACTTATATATTAAGTGCCTTTTTGTCGATGAGACAAGTTTGCTGTCAATTTGATCGCTCAAAGGGAAATGTTATACTTTTATTCCATCTGTCGGTGGATGTAGAATGTTAGTGGTGAGCTTCTTAACTATTAATAATAGTTAATAGTTAATATTACTCTCAAGGAGTAATCATGCCCAGAGGCAGACACTGTCACCCAAAGGATCTTTTATGCTCTACTCCGCTCACGTATGATCACCCCTGCTCAATGTCAAGTCGTGGCCGATCGGCGAAGATGCCCGGTCAACCAATTCGCCCACCGACACCATCCAACCCAATCGTTACTCATAATATATGTAAATGAGAAGGCGTAAAGCCGTGATCGAACAACGACTTCTCCGCCCGTCGAATGAAGTCAAGTAAAACCCTGATTGAACTAGATCTGACACACCTTCCCCGCTGAGAATCTGTAGTCTAGTTCTAAACGACTTGACTAAGTAGGTTAGCTTTTATATTCCCAGAAGATGGCATTGTATTCCTGATTTTCGTTTCTTATGCCAATGTCAAATATGGAATAGACTGAAATATCAGGGAGCGGTTTCTTGAAGATAGACTTCTCGAGGATGGGGGAACCTCTAATTTTTAAATTACAAGTTTGGAAAAACCGTATAGTTTATATTTTCATGTTTCTTCTTCTTTGGAATTTGAACCTGGGCTGTTTAATTGCTCTAACGACTATACCACAACGACCCCTCCTTATCTTATTTCTAATGCGTTTAAGAAAAAATTCTAATTCAATGCACAACATTAGTAAGAGTTTTATTTTCTATATGTATTACACTGTAAATTAGTCTTTTTTTCTTTTAAACACATTGATTTACAGACTGTTTATGTAACTCGAAAAATAATTTGTACGAATAAACGAAAGCCAGGCGAAATACGATCAGTTTGGGTTTATCTATCGCACACATTTTCTTTCGTACGCACTTACGACTGTCAGTTATTGCATCTTACGTTGGTAGAATAAAGTGATGCCAATAGGTTATAATGTATAATTTTTAGCGATTTCTTCTAAAAATAAAAAAAAAATACTACCAAATTGTTTGAAGAAAAAACAAATTTGTATAATGTTACACAACTATGTATGTATATGGAGAAACGAAAGAGATAACCACAGTGTATACACTGTGGAGAGAGATAACAATACAAACAAGAAATATAATCAAAAATATTGCAGGTAGTGAATTTTTTTTTTTTGCATTTAAATTTATTTTATTAATTCATTTCTAGTAAGTAATACAATGGATTAACCTTTTGGCAAATGGCCTTTCATATTTTTTATAGAAAACCTTACTTACTTACTTACTTACTTAGCTGGCCATGACAACCCGTTAACGGGTTTCGGCCTGCCTCAACACTAGTCTCCAGGCGTCTCTGCTAAGCGCACGCCTTCTCCAGTTGGTCACACCAATTGATGACAGGGCTCCATCTACCTGGTCTTTCCAACGTAAACATGGACGTCCTCTACGCCGACGTCCAGTGACCTTCGCATCGAAAACTTTTTTCGCTGGAGCAGATTCTTCCATGGCCGAGCCAGCGCAGCCGCTGGATGTTAATGCGCTGGACAACATCTACGTCGCCGAGGAGCTCATACAGCTCATAGTTGGTCCTAATGCGAAACTCATCGCCTTGCTTCAGTGGACCAAAGATCTTGCGAAGAATTTTTCTCTCAAACACTCCCAGGACCGCTGCATCGGCACAAGACAGCGTCCATGCTTCCGCACCATAGAGAAGCACCGGAAGAATAAGCGACTTGTAGAGTGTTAACTTCGTCGCACGAGAGAGGTCTCTGTTACTAAACTGCCTACCGAGACCGTAGTAGCACCTGTTGGCCAGTGTAATTCTTCGCTTGATCTCCAGACTGACATCATTCTTGCTGGTAATGGCGGTGCCAAGGTAGATGAACTCCTTGACCACATCGAATGTATAGTTGCCGGCTGTAACCTGGGAGCCGATACGATCAACGTCCCTACTCGTCGACAACATGTACTTCGTCTTGCTCTCATTTACCGCCAGACCCATTTTAGCAGACTCTCGTTCAATAGCATTAAAGGCTGCGGTGACATCTCGCTTGGTATGCCCAATGATGTCTATGTCGTCGGCATACGCAAGGAGCTGGACACTTTTATTAAAAATAGTGCCATTACGATGCACACCTGCCTTTCGCAAAACGCTCTCCATGACGAAGTTGAAGAGGTCGCAGGATAAGGGATCGCCTTGTCTGAAACCTCGCACGGTATTAAAAGGCTCGGAGAGGTCTCTTCCTACCTTGACGGAGCTGCAGGAGTTGCTCAGCGTCATTCTGCATAGCCTTATCAGCTTAGCAGGAATACCGAGCTCAGACATTGCGGCATAAACGCGATCCCTTATTGGGCTATCGAAGGCTGCCTTATAGTCGACAAAAAGATGGTGTGTGTCGACTTGACTTTCATGGGTCTTCTCCAGGAATTGGCGCAGTGTGAATATCTGGTCAATGGTGGACTTACCAGGTCTGAAGCCGCACTGATAAGGTCCAATCAGTGAGATGGCGAATGGCTTCAGTCGTTCACACAATACGCTCGTAAGAACCTTATATGCGATAGGGAGGAGGCTTATACCCCTGTAGTTGGTGCATATCGTGGGATCTCCCTTTTTCAGGATGGGACAGAGAGCACTAAGATTCCAATCTTTGGGCATACTTTCCTCCAGCCATACTCTGCAAATAAGCTGGTGCATGCACCTAACCAACTCATCGCCTCCATACTTGAAGAGTTCAGCTGGCAAACCATCAGGTCCAGCTGCTTTGTTGTTCTTCAGTCGCCATATGGCAACCTTGACCTCTTCATGGCTGGGGGACGGGGTCTCGACGTCGTCGTTAATGATTGGGTCCGACACAGCATCTCTAGAGGCGGAATTTGTGTCGCCATCGCCGTGCAATAGATTAGAGAAGTGCTGTCTCCATAATCTTAGTGTTCCTTGTGCATCTGTAACCAGGTTACCATTCTCGTCTCTGCAGAAGGTTGCTTCGGGCTTTAAACCAGTAGTAAGACGCCTTATCTTTTTATAAAAATTTCGAGCATCATTTCTACTCCTGCACATCTCGATTTCCTCACGATCACGCCTTTCTTGCTCTCTTTTCTTCTTTCTAAATAGGCGTCTCTCTTCCCTCCTCTTTTCTCTATACGCCTCCACCGTTGCTCTTGTAGTGGTGGACTGCAATGTTCTTCTATAGGCAGCGTTCTTTGCTGCAGTGGCTTAACGGCACTCTTCATCATACCATTGGTTTCTGCGGGGAGGACGCTCAAAACCAAGGACTGTTTCGGCAGCGTTGCGCAGAGAGTGAGCAATGTGAGACCACTGTCCACCAATACTTTCGAGAGAGGACGGGATGCAATGGAGCTCATTAGAAATACGATTGGAAAACGACCTGACTGTCTCTTGTGATCGCAGCTTTTTGATGTCCAGCTTACCTCGAACATTAAAACGTTCCATATTCGCTGCGCATATGCGCAGTCGCATCTTGGCTGCGACGAGATAATGGACCGAGTCGACATTTGGACCTCTAAATGTGATCGATCTGGTTGTTGGTAGATCGATCAGGAGAGAGCCAGGTGGCCTTATGGATATCGAGATGCTGGAACCTGGTGCTACAAACTACCATGTTTCGCGCCGCGGCGAAATCGATCAGTCTCATGCCGTTCAGTGAGGTGGAATTATGAAGACTGAACTGTCCGACAGTGGGGCCAAAGATACCTTCACGTCCAACTTTCGCATTGAAATCGCCGAGGACAATTTTGGCGTCATGTGCCGGACACCTATCGTATACGTCCTCGAGCTTTGCGTAGAAAGCATCTTTGACCGCATCATATTTCTCTTCCGTCGGGGCGTGCACGCAAATAAGGCTGATATTATAAAACTTTGCCTTTATTCGGATCGTAGCAATTCTTTCGTTCACGGGGGTGAACTCCGAGACAAGATGGCGAAGTCTCTTACTTACTACGAATCCGCAGCCAAATTCGCGTCTCTTGTCATGGCAGCTGTAGTAGATGTCACATGTTGCTTGCCTCGTACAACCTTGTCCTATCCATCGCATTTCCTGGATGGCGGTGATGTCAGCCCTGCATTTTGTGAGAGCATCCGCCAATTGGATAGAGGCACCCTCCCTATAAAGGGTTCTTACATTCCAGGTGCATATCCTTAAATCATAGTCCTTAAAACGTTTGCCAAGTTCGTCAACATAAAAGGGGGTCCGTTTAGAGGCTATTGTTTCTGCTTTCATTGAAGAACGTTTTTACGTGGTGGGTTTCAAGCCCTACGCACAACCCAAATTTAAAGTCCAGGGGATTGGACAATCGCCGCATACATTAGTTAACAAGCTAGCGGGTGCTAGTATGTCATCCAGGAGGGCCACGTGGAGGCTGTATGTCGACTTGAATACAACGGGAACAAGGATAGTTCTGGAGGCCGCCAGGTTGACCCCAATCAGAGACTTTGCCTTGTCCGAAGTATCCCATCCATCCCAGAAAACCTACTCCGGATTTTCTCTATAAACTGCACCAGTAGACGGAGCTGCTGCATTGTTGACTTTTTAGACTAAATTTATAAGTATTTAACAAAGTAAATATTTCGTATTTATGCAATATTTCTTACCGCTTGCTTTCTGTTTCAATGTTAATTTCTTTTGCAAAATAAAAATATGGATACATCTATCAATACACGAATTTTTCGATTTAGTTTTTTTACTATACGAATAACACAAAAGCAAGTGAATTATTTTTACATTAACTTCGCAGAGCTGACATTGTGTTCGTTATACATAAACTGAATTTTATATGAAAAAACTTATGTATTCGTTCACTTAGCTGTTCGTACATTTTTTCATGAAGATACATTATCGGAAATCGGTTTTTTTTCGTTGTAAACGTAAAATTTCTAATCTGATGCTAATGCTGTAATTCTGAAAATATTTTATCATATAGAGTTTGTTACTTGACTCATACTTTTCAACAATCATTTCTTTGAGATTCGAACTTGGATTTCCAGATCAATTACGAGAAAATAAAACTAAACTAGCCTTAAAACCTTCACTGATCGATTAGGTTCAGTATTGTAATACTGTTATATTTAACCTTTTGAATAGAAATGATTATTTTTGTGGGTTCGTTATTACAAATTATTAATAATTATTTAAATGCCGGTTAGAAATATTTGTTGTTGTTTTGATGCTTTATCCCTTTTAAAATTAGTACAATCGATCTTTTGAAGTGTGAAATGTGTCTTTTTTTTCGTACTGCTCTAATAAATATTTAATATCAGGAGGAGTATGAAAATCTTTTTTTTAATTGGGGCCAGCACTCAGAGGATGACCCCTACTTATGCAATACATTGTGCTGGTCTAGGAAAATACGTTATGGGAAGGAAGAAAGAATGAGTAATTCGTATGGACATTTGTTTTAAACTTACTAGCATTGTAATTGACAGGAAAAACGTATACGAGAAGATTGTTTCACAAACGAACGGTCGCTGTCAATTTGTACTTTAAAAGACATATATAGGCTATCTCGGGGCTGTAACTCAATGTTATTTTTTGTCTATTTTGATATTTTGTTTTCAGGTAAATCACACATTTCTCCAACATTGTTTTCATACAACAATTTTAAAGGTTCTAATTGCTCATGCTTTTAATTATTTGCTAAACAAAATTTGCATTTACGTATATGGAGGATCCAAATGAGGATATATTAATTTTTTATCAATATCTCTGTAATTATCTTTTCAATAAGTATTGATTTTAATGTACGAGTACATGGAATATTAAGTATGTGCGACATATTGGAGGAATTACAGATGAAGTTGTAATATTTGAGCTGACAAGTTCGCGTGTGACTTCTCGAAAGGGAGTGTGTATTTATGTGTTTTTAAAAACCAGTGTTTGAAAGTATGTACATTATTTTAGTTACGGTTCACAAATCCGAAAACGATATCTTTTTTTTAGTGTTTGTGTATTTCTACACAACCACAACAATATTCAAAAAATTTTTATTTATTTCTAAAAAACATTATAAGGATGTGTTCTGTTTTTTTATTTTAAAACAGTACAGTTATGTGTTAGTGTACTTGAGTTATTTTTCCAAAATTTTATAATACTTTTTATTACATTTTTTATCAATTAGTTTAAAGTAAAAAATTGAAAAAAAATTACAATAAAAAATATTTTTTTGTTTGTTTTAAAGTCTAGGGAAAAACGGAACAGAATAATGTTTTTCTTTTTTTTTGTGTAACTTCAGAACAGTATAGCATTTGTTGTGTCGAAAATTATAAAATATTATAACGTTTTTTGTTTGTTTTGAGTTTCCTACACAGACTTTTTTAGTGTTACTAGATCTTATCAGCTTTACATACATACATACTATCCCGATTCAGGGCTACAGCATAGCTTCTCGCAGCGCCCATGTTGTGTGTGTCAATTTTTATCCATGAATACCGGGACTTATCGTGTAATGACGGCTTGAGAAGCTTGTTCATGGCAATCAGTCTCAAAACTTTTGTCAAAAGACTGTTAAGAGGTAGTCGCCAAAAGAAATCTTTTCTTTATATATCTTTATTTGTACGATGTTAGAGCTGGGGTTTGAACTCTGAACCCTTGTCTAGTAAGCCAACACACTAACCACTAAACTACGGCGACTACAATTTTAACTTTATTCGCTACAAAAATTTTTATAATTTTAAAAATGCGACATTCTAAAATAAGCGAATAATTTTCAGATGAGAACATTTGCAATGTCCCTATTAAAAACCAAGTCGCCATATTCAGTTTCTAAATCTTTCCTGAATATTGAACGCTTGCGACTTTATAAAAATTATTAATTTAACCCTTTCGGGACCATAAGCTTCTGGGGACTTTCATTTTATCATTTTGATATGAAATAAGCTTGTCAGAATCCAACTAAAGCAAAACCATTCAAAAATGTAAAAAATAAATTTTCGCATACGAGTTTTTTTATGTGGCCCTTAAGGGAGCCAAAAGGTCTTTTTTATTATGCAAAGCTTTTTTAATAAAACTTATATTTTTAATGTTATAATACGCTTTTAATAAGAATTTATGTTTAATTTTGCAATAAATGATGGTTAATTATGATGTTCAGCGAAACAATTACAGTTAGTAGTAAAGCATGGATGCACATTGCATTTGTTTAAATCATGTAATGCTCATACATATTTAAATTATTATATCAGAAATAAATTAAAATAATTTCGATTTGTAATTAAATATTAAATGAAAAAAAAGGGTTTCAAGAATTCGATTTGGACTTACATTTATTTGAGAATATTTGGAGTTTTTATATTACAATAAATGGAGACCAGAATATAATTTTATTACCAACGACTAAAGATCTGTTGTGGTTAAAGGTTATAAACGGAATGAATGATAAAATTTACAGCCAGGCCCACGATATCGAATCGTGTAGTTTTAAGCGAAAAACAGCTGATTTGCGGCACACTAATTTTTGTGTCGCCAAAAATAAATGCGATTGGTAACACAAAATTTTTTTACACACATATACATAAATAAACAAAATCGGAATAAGTTTGTTTACTACATTTCTGTCAAGTTAAACTAGCACACGGTTGCATTTTTTACTGTACAATTTAAGCATTTCAGCGCTTTTTTCGTGTATATTCGCGATTATTTTTTGATATGTTGATATGGCATTTGCATTACGTTGGTAACGTAAAGCAAAGCGAACGATAAAGTGACAATTAGTGGGCCGCAGTTTAGATTCACAGTGAGTGACTGAGTTTCTTTCGCTTAAGTTTTCTTTCGATATAGTGGGCCTGGCTGTTAAAGTACAATATAAAATTTTGCCTTTGTGACAAGATTTGTCTCAAAAAAAGGGAAATATGTTATTTATAATTCACAATATCTAAATTCACAATGTTCTTGAAAATACTAATCTGGTTACACTGTTTGTAATAGAATACATTAAATTCAGTTAATTACAAAGTAATAAATGGTAATAATTTAATTTAAATTCAATAATATATATACATTTATATGTTTGAAGCAACTTTAAACAGCATTCATTACAACAGTTATTACATAGTGCGATTTTCTACATTGGTTTTTGAGCAATGAACACATCCCTTTCTTACGTTGGCTTTGAGCATAGAGTACGACGAAGCTGGTCTCTCTCTGACAGTGATTTTTGATGACTGGAATATTGCAAATTCTCTCTGACGAGAAGAATAGTTAGCGATTAAATTTCTGGCCACCAATCGTCTAAACTCAAAGGAGTTATATTGAGTCCTTTCAACACATTTTTTTGAATATTTTTTCGGTTGCTTCTTACTGTTCTACAGGACTTTATTTGATGTTTTTCCATTTCATATTGTAACAAAGGCGAGTTAAGAAGTTATCAATGTAGACCTCGGAGCCCAAACCTGTGAGTTTTTCTATCAACTTAAGTACGAATGATTCCACAAGTCTATATTTAGTTCCATACTCTTTTCTTCTAGTGTATAGATCAAATTCAAAATATTATCCGGAAGCAGAGTCACATCTACACCACATCTTAAATCCCCATTTTATGGGTTTGTTTTTGATATACAGTAATCCCTCGAACTGCGCGGTAGATACGTTCTCAAAAAACAGCGCGCAAGCCGAAATCGCGCACTGTGAACCCTATTTTGTATGAAATTAGGGGGATACGTTCCAAATCCTAAAATTATCATGAAAATTTTAAATTTAATCCAAGTAGATAACTAAAAAAAAGACTTTATTCAATATTAACATAAACAAAAAAAAAAAAAAAAAAAAATTAAAATTATAAATAAATTCATAAAAATTAAACAAAAAAAATCTTAAAATCTGTTCATTGTATGTATGTATGTACATAATTAAAATGTATATATCGCTCCTTAAATACAAAAGTCACACATTTCAAAAAATATCAAAAATTATTTTTTTGCATAAAATGCTTCTTAAACTATAAAACTTTCATGTTTCGCTAAAACAGCCGTCATTTTATGATCGAAAACACCCGTAAACCCAAAACCGTTAGTTTTGTTTTGTACCGTTTCTGTAACTGAGTTCCGCGCAAAACTACCACATTTTCAGTTGTCAACAGTCATTCGCCACGAGCACACAAATTTTTTGTAAAAAACTATCACATTCCAAAGTACTACCTCTGTTGCAGATCACATACACGTTAGAATCTTATAATTTTTATGTGCAATAGTACAATATTTCGAAATAGGTTAGTTTTGCATTTATAAATTTGATATTTTCTCTTATTTTTGTTTAGAATACTACCATATTTTGAATTAAGTTAGTGAAGAGTTTATGAATCTTTTTATGCTAATCTCTAAATTAGTTCATAAATTACTGTTGGGAACAGATTATTAATGTTTTAGTTTAAGTTTTTTTATACCTTTATGAGCAATACGCTCAATTTGTTTGAAATAAAACTAAAATTTTCCTAATTATGGTTGTTTAGTTTTTAAAATTTTAATGTTCTCGAAGTCAAAGTTTGTATACAAAACTAACTTATTTGCATTTTTACGAGAACCCATTCGAGGTATGTTTAAGATTGCTTTATTGAAAAATAGGCCATTTAATTACGCACATTTTGATACCAAAAAAATCTATGTAATACACATAGTTTTAACAAAAATCATCAAATAATTAAAATTATTGTTAAAAATGACGCTCCTGTATAATTTGCTCATTTTGACTTGTGGTGCTTTTGTATTTAAGGAGCGATATGTAATTAAAAAAGTCTTTAAATAAGTTAATTTTCATCTTCTGATGAATTTGTTTTATTTTCCTCCAATGGTTTCGTAAAAAAACTTGTTAATAGTGATTGCTTAATAGTATCTCTTGAACTGTAGAGTTCTTTATACGGCGCTAAAGCTTCCGTCAAACGTCAACTTCACCAAGTTGATTGCCACGCTTCAAAAATTCTGCCAGTGCTTTGCTACTAAATTTGTTTTTTCAACAATTTCTACACCTTCACTATCGTCAATTTCATCATTATTATTATCTGCAAAATTGTATTTATGTACATATTTTGCACGAAATATATAATATTACGCAAAAAAAAACCACGCAACTGCGAAACTTTTGCCGCGCAATGCGAAATTTTGGTGGTAAAAATAAAAACGCGCAACTCCGAAACCGCGCAGTCAGAAACCGCGCAGTGCGAGGGATTACTGTACTTTTAATTTGATCATGTGTTCATCGACACCCTGTTTGTATGTGTTGTTCATTGCATTTTGAAATGCTTTGTTGAAATGACTGATGACAAGCCTGATCTTAAAAGCCCGATTATTCGTGTGTCCTTCTTCATCGTTATTGTTCAAGTACAAATTTTAATGGATATCTTCAAATCTTTTTCTTGTCAAAATTTTAAAAAAATTTGTTTATTACTTATTTCATACCACATTATTTTAAACTAAATTTATTCAATGTAATTTTTAGGAAATTGTCAAAAATGAACCATTAGATAGTGGTTGTAATTTCAACATTATATGAAATTCATTTAGTGTTAATTATGAAAGTGGTCTAAGTCAAAAATTATACCACAAATTTTTGGTATCGGGCCATTCCTTTCTACCGAATGACCGTGATTTTGGGTTCATAGAAATGAAAATGAAAAACAAATTACTTATACAACCCTGAGCATTATTATGAATTGATAGAAAAGTGCAGAAGAAGAGATAAATTTTCGATAAAGCGAATTTCGCAGCCGGATTTTATTTCAACGATATCACAATCAATAACAAGAAGAGTAAAAAATATCGCGGGTGAGTCTGTCTCTTGGCTACAAATTCAATGGATGAGATTCTTAAAAATTTAACCTTATAAAACGTTTTATACAACTTTTTTAGATGATTCTAAATGTCAAGTTTTGGATCTTTCTCCTAAAATAGGAAGACCAAAAATATACGAAAATATTAAATTACTTCCATTATACACCACCATTAGACAAGTATCGGAAAAAAATATAAAGATATTTTGAGTTTACTACCGTACATCCTTCCAGTTATTCAGGAACATTTTAAGAATCTTAAATACTCGCAATATTGATAAAAACGGATTATTGTTGAAAAATAATTAATAAATGTTCAGTCAAATTATTGTTTTAAATAAAACTCAAAGTTCTTTATTGTTTTAAGTCATTTATAGGACATTCAGTTAATTTTGAAAATGGTCTAAGTCAATTCAAACTTTAAAAACAATATTATTGTATGAAATTCACACAAAATTTCATATTCGTAATAAATTTCTATTAATTAAGACTAATAGAATTATAAATTAAAATGTCGCATAATGTAAAAACATTTTTTAATTTATTCAAATACAAATCATTAAATATCTCGAAACATGACTTAGACCACTTTCATAATTATGGGCACATATTACTTATGATGGGTGACAGGTTCTGTTGACCAACAATCATGGATGGTAAACGTGATATGTCATCGCCAGATTTATACCAAGAAATTCTTTCATTTCGTCAGCAGGAGCATCAAAAACTCATCCATTTTGTTCAGACTTTTTAGTTTTTTTAATATGACAACTCTCACCACTATTAGCAGTTACATTCAAATTCATCAAACGAAAAGTTACCATTGAGTTTACCCGTGTCACTTTTCGTTGTTTTATTTTAATAAAGATAGTTTTTTCTTGGAAATATCTCAAAACCGAATTTAAATTTGTTGAATATTGTTAAATTAAACTAATTTTTTTTAATTTGGAATAAAGAGAAAATTTCGTCTATGATTTAGGGCAGTTTAAATATCCCGTTTACGGTATGTGCAAAACTTGCTTTTTAGCTCTTAAAAAACATTTATGAATTGGTTTTTTTCACACAAATTTTTTATAAATTTTAAAAACCCATCATTTAACTTTGAATTAAGCTAAAAATATCAGTACTTTTAGTATTAGTTTATTTTTAACACATATTTTTCTTTTTGGGACACATTTGTCAAACTCAATCTTTTCGCCCACACACTTACCTGGTGAATTATGCAGTGGTTTTCAAATATTTCCCTTTGTGCTCCTTCAAGTAATATAAAAGCCCTTATAAGTCAATTAATATATATTACAAAAGAAAAATCCTGAATACAACTAGACAAAAAACTTAAAAGTAAACTTTCGCAAAATGATCTAATATACATATTATACATATTAAATATATATATTAAATAATATACATATTAAATAAAAATAACGTTTAAATGTTGGTTTCCCATCTTAATAATAATAAACAAGAAATTTATTTTAAAAAAGTTAAAAATATATACAATAAATGACATATTGACAAAAACTAGTGAAATATTGTCTATTGAGACCCCAAACATAAAGTCAGTTACTGTGCAATTTATCTATTATTTGACAAATATGTACGTCATAAGCATTATTTGATTAAGAGATATACCAATAATCTTTCAGAGTTTCAGAGAAAGTCGATAATATAAATTCAATTGTTTCCAGGGTCGCGAGCTGCTCATCCCTCCATTAAATCATTTAATTTTAATTTACTTTTTTTTCTTAGTAAAGGGTATGTAGGTAGTAGATACGCTTTCGCTGTACAAAAATATTGCGTGTTTTTTCTTGTTTTAATAAAATAAAGAAATTAATCAAAATAAATATTTACTAAATATTCATAAAATTGTTTATATAAATTGATGTACATTGTGCTTATACATATACCATATCAGACGAAATCAAATACATATTCAGGGTGTCCCAGAACTCAACTTCAAGCCGAAACGGAGTGACAGGATTGATTGTAACCATCATGAGAAAATTTGGTAAAACTGTAACCATTTTTCGGATATTGTTGTTAAATTTTTATTACTTTTGTTCAAGTTTTCTATAATTAAGACTATTTGTTACACTAGTAATTTAAAATTATTCGACTTTTAAAGGGGCCCTCCTTAAAAAAAATATACTAAATTGCCTTGGCAAATGCCATTAAAATTTCGCGCATTTAATCATGATTGTATAATGCTACAATACTTGTTAGTTTCATATAAATAAATAAAAACCTCAAGTAACCCGATTTTTGCTGAGTAAACATTTCAAATGTTTTTTATTAGTTTTTATTACGTTTCGGCTTGACATTCAGCTCTGGAAAACCTGTATGTAAATAAATTTTCGTTTATTAATTTTAAGGTGTTTTTTGTAATAAAAATAAAAATTGTAAAAAAAGAAAAATATGGTGTCTTCTATATTACTTATAGTGTACATACATATTTAGCGAATTCACAAAGTTTTGTATTGTTGTTTCAAGTATTGAAAAAAATTAAAATTTTCTTTAATTTAATTTGTTGCTGACAATAAATATAATTTTTTTGTGTTGACAACTTTTGAAAACACATGAAAAAAAGTGTATGAGTTTTATCAAATTTGTATATGAAATTTACCAACAACAGCGTACAACTATAGTATTGCCGTAAAATCAAACAACGAATACAATGAATACAAGGTTTTTGTGAATTCGGCAATTGTATTAAAATGTATTTTTGGGTAAGGAAAGTGAAAATTTACTAAAAAAACTAAAACAACAGAAAGTAGTTAGAAAATAAAAAAGTATTTGTATTAATTAATGTTTTAGCTTCGGAAGAAACAATCAACAAATATTTTCAAGATATCTATTCAGGCCAAGTAGAGAAAAGTGTCAACAATATGTTTCACATTAAAAGTGGCGATCACTCTACTATTTTAGAAACGTCGTATGGAAATGATAATGGATTTACAGATAAAGAAGATATCATAAAAAATGAAAATGATTCAAGCCTGGTAAATATTTTTGATGAAGCTCGATACAATCTAGCCACACGTATTATGTCAAATGGAGTTGAGGTTATCATTGCTAGTGATAAAACTAAAACACCCGATCAGGACATAATGCCACATCATCAAAACAACAATAAACCAATGACTTTGGCAGCAAGTACGATATCAAATCAGTTAATGATTCTTTTACTTCCATCTTCGAGTGGTACAGATTCATATACGGAAGTTAGTTCTGCTGAGCAAAAGGTAATAAATT
This sequence comes from Metopia argyrocephala, assembly GCA_963576795.1. Lineage (NCBI taxonomy): Eukaryota > Metazoa > Arthropoda > Insecta > Diptera > Sarcophagidae > Metopia > Metopia argyrocephala. The sequence continues at coordinate 1,525,786 of OY756212.1, read as the reverse complement.
GAATATTCTATTTGTTTTAGACTAAAATATTTATTTTCCTAATAAAATAAATCAAAATAAGTAATAAATAATTTTATGATATACATATATGTATTAGGGATGACGAACGGGATTGATTTTAAAAAATCCCGGGATTAGAGATTTGGGAAATCCCGATTAGTCCCGGGATTTCGGGATTTTATGTTAATTAATAAAAAGGTGTACAATTTTTTTATTTTTTTTAATTTATTTTAAACGAATATATACTATATATATGTTTGTACAAAATAGTATCCACAAAGATATGTATATACATTAGAGCGTGTCACCTTACAAAAAAAAAAAAAACAACTTAACTAAATTTATACAAGTGTGACTAAAAAAAGTTTCTCCGTATCGCTCTTATATAAAGTATTTTTGCAACAAGGCTTTAAAATAATTTTTTTAGGCACTTACAGTCCGATCTTAATGTCTGATATATCAGTGACAAAAATAGTAGTTTAGTAGTTTATTTTTGTCTCTTTCTTGCATTTATCAAAATATTCCATAAATTTAGGTATAACACTGGCCTTTAAGAGATCAACTGATAGCAACTTGTGTTAATGACATATGGCGTTTAATAAAAATTAAAAAAAAAAATTAAAATTCTAACTGCCTCGACAAAATTGTCAAAATTTTTGGGCAATTATGCGTGGAAGTCATTTAAACGAATACAGTTAATTGCCTCTTTGAGGCAATACATGTAAAAAGCAAGTATCTTTATACTTATATATATGCTTGCCAGAGTTGGAAAATTAACAAAACTGAACGTTTGATCTCATTTTGTTGTATTCTTTACAATGAGTAAAACAAAAATAAAACAGAAACAGTGAGAAAGATTGTCCCATTTAATTTTGTATATTGTTTTTGTTCTGAGTACTACAAATACACTAACGCAAATGTGCGTAGGTACAACAAAAAATGAATGAGAAGAAAAAGGAAAGAAGAAGAGAAAAAGAAAAGAAGAAGAGAAAAAAGAGCAAATTATATGAATGTAACGGAATAACAAAGCAAGCACAAGAGCGAAAAGCTAATTGTTTCATTTGCGCTCTATCTCATTTAGAAAGTATTTGTTTTGGTTTTGCTCATGTACAATACCATTAAAAAAATTTTGAAAAGTGTATGACTTTGTTGTAACTTTTGCGAAATATTTTGTTTGTTTGCCCACTCTGATGCTTGCTAGACTTTATTTGTAAGGTTGTATCAAAAAAGTAGTTTGAAAGTAAAATTAATGGACATTTTATGCCTATATAAACATAGTTGGGTTAAGGTACAGTTTTTAGAAAATAATTATTTTGGGTAATTAAACGAAGGAATTTTAAGTGAAATTTCTCTTTTGGAAAAATGTATTTGAGGCACATAATTAAGCAAAAGTTAATTAACCGTTGAATTTGAATTTGAAGATAGATAGACACAGTATTCCCTAGAATCCTCATATTTTTTCTTAGAATTTAAAATACTATAGTGTTGCAAACTTTTTAGTGTTATACTCCAATAAAGCGATTTTGCGCTATTTTGGCCTTAAATGTAGCGTTTTTTGTACAAAATAAATAAGAACAACATTGAAATAAGTGTAAATACAAAAACAAAAATAAATATTTTGTTTACATTTTTTATATTCCACTCTATCTAGCATGTGTTGTTACTTTCTTTCAATTCTATAACAATTCAGTTCAAAAAAAAAAAAAAATGTATTGTCATAAGGGCTTAATTTCGTATGAACAATTATAAAAGTGATAAAAATTAACAAAATATGTTTTTAATTTTTCAATTTGATTTTTATATATTTGATATAAAACTATCAAACATTTTTCATTCATAAAGAGTTTTTTTTAAGTAACACAGGGTGATTTTTTAGCTGTTATCTTTTTTGGCAACACTGGTTTAAACAGCTGACGCACGTTTCGTGTTTTGTTTCTCTGTCAAATATTTGCAGTTTGGTCTATAATTTAACCTTGAACGTCTTACAAAGGAACAACGCTTGCAAATTATTGAATTTTATTATCAAAATGTGTGCTCTGTTAAGAAAGTTCATCGCGCGCTTCTTCCATTTTTGGTCAGTTTAATCGACTCACTGAATAAGCAGAATTGTCGATTTTGGAGTGAAGACTAGCCAGAAGAATTGCAAGAGCTACCAATGCATACAGAAAAGTCACAGTTTGATGCGGTTTATGGGGCTGTGGCATCATTGGACCGTACTTTTTCAAAGATGATGCGAATCGTAACGTAACTGTGAATGGTGAGCGCTACCGTGAGATGATATCCAATTTGTTTTTGCCCAAAATGCAAGAGCTCGACTTGCATGACATGTGGTTCCAACAAGACGCTGCCATATGCCACACAGCACGCGTAACAATGGACTTATTGAGAGGCGAGTTCGGTGAACATTTTATTTCACGTTCGGGACCGGTCAATTGGCAGGCTATATCGTGCGATTTAACACCTTTAGGCTATTTTTTGTGGGCTATGGTAAAGCTCATGTCTATACAGCCAAGCCCGCTTCAATTGACGCATTGAAAGACAACATTTAAGCATTTATTCGTGAGATACCGGCCGAAATTTTGGAAAGAGTATTCCAAAATTGGACTAAGCGGATGGACCATTTGAGGTGCAGTCGCGGTCAACATTTGCATGAAATAATCTTCAAACATTAAATTATATGGACCGTACTATCGATTCAAATAAAGATTTCATTAATTTTTATGAATTTTATATGTTTTTTAACTTTCCTATAGGTTTTTAAAAATCACACTTTATATGCATCATCAAGTTAAATTATTTTCTATTATCTTATAATATAATTGTAAATAAAATATATTGTTTTTTAGTCAATTCTGAAAATGAACCGAAAGGTCTGAAATAGATATATAGATTTCAAATAACCAAAAATAAATTGTTTTATTTACAAGTTGGAATTACAGAGGCAAGACAAAATAGACAAATAAAATATTTATGATATTAGATGACCCGTGTTAATATTTCGCACCGTTAGTTGTCATTTTTGTAACATAAAATGAAAATAATTAATAGAAATTTTAGTAACTTCAATACATTTTATTAAAAGTATAAAAATATTAGAAATCATAACACTGGTTCACAGCCAAAAAATACCAAGAACGCCACATGCCTAGATAAGTTAATTGGGACCTCTTGAGCACGAAAAACGCAGTTATTATTTTTTCTTAAGTACCGTTTTTTAGATAATGGTACTTTTGTGTTTTTCGGTGTATGGCCCCACTCAAACCTTTGTGGTGTCCAACGGAAAAGTTCGATCGAGATAAGTGTCATATCGATGGAAAGGTAATTGAATGCCTTTTCTGTTGATATGCTGGAAAATTCTATCTGACAAGAAATCGCTGAGATATGGCACCTCAAAGTTCAAAATTTGCCTATTTTTTACGTTTTTTTCAAAATTTTTCATTTTCATTTCAATTTTTTCCTACGTTATATTGAAGATCTGGAATGTTTTATTGTTTTACCAAATAGTTTATTTAATTACCAATATTTTATGCGTATTTTGAATAAAATCGGATGAAAAATAAAGTTTTTATTAAGAATTTTATGGAACGTCAATATTTTCATTTTCATTGCTCACACTCTATTTTAGGCGTAAATTCAAAATATTTAAATTAAAATGACGAGTGACTTGAACTTTTGTTCAGTCATATCTAATTATTTTTCGTCATTAGATGGTATTAGCTCTAGAATACATGTTCCTAACTTCAGATATAATCCTACGGGTAGCATTCATTAAACGATATGTACTAAGTAAAAAAAAAACCTAACAAAGCTAAATTACTTATTTCTCTTAAGTTTTTGTAATACAATTCATAAATGTGTTTTTTGATTATATTTTTTTTACAAATTAATTGAGATCCTTTTTCTTATTTTCCGAAATGGATTTGAATTTGTTATTGTTACTATTCTTTTTCTTTTAGCCAAATATGAACTTACCTTTTCATACCAATCATTTTATCACCAAAACCTGTTTAACAACGTACACGTATCGCACGACATACATTCAGGATGGACACACAATAATAGATAGCCGGGAAAAAGTTATCTCCAATATAGCTACAGAAGAAAGAAATTATCCTAAAATTGTTCCCAGCCAAACGGTCGGTGTTACTTTAACAAGGGTACGTATTTATGTAGAACAGTTTTCCGTAACTTAGCAAAAAAAGAAAAATATATTTAATTTGTAAATTTAAAGTTTATTTTTTATTGTGGCGCTTTTGGTTACATTATTTATTTTAACAAGTCATTAATATACTTGAATATACATATGTATGTACTAATAATAAAGGCCGTGTCAGAAAAAACTTTAACAAAAAAGCATAAAGAAGAAGGAGTATGACGCAATAAAAACTTTAACACATTCCTTGTTAAATGTCAAAGCGAATTTGCAACGCGAAGAACAAGTTTTATCTGATAGAGCCTTAAAAGTGCTTAAATCAATCTAAATCTTAATTTCTCCTGATTTTAAAAATATTGTATTTGAAATATCGCCTAAATTTAATAATAACGGTCTACATAAGTATATAATATATATATATACATATTATGTATATGGTATATCCAATAAAAAATTATGATCTTTAGATCCCATTTCCCGACGAAATAGCTGTGACAGGAACTTATGATCTTCGTAGCCTCTCCAAATACATCTCTAAGGGGGAAATTCCATTGTAGTGCCCTGTTCAGAGTAAATGATAAAACAGAACTGGGGCATGAATGATTAAACAGAATACGACCGCAACTTAAGGCAAAAACGACTCTCAGAGAAAACGTGCCCAAAATTAAAACGAAGGCCGCAAGTTCACGAATTGTCATTAATTGTTTTTACATTTCTTGTATGTAAAGCTATTAAGAATTAAGTTTATTAGAGCTTTTGCAAAGAATTGAATTTATTTGCTTTTTTTTATTTAATCATCTTTACACATTTTTTCAATTATTTTTTCTATAATATCACTCATTTTATTTAATAAATTCCAAAATTTATTAATTTATTTAAAATTTCAAATGTTTTTTCGATTTTTTCTTGTTCTTATTTTTCTTTGTGCCAACAACAAAAAACAAATAGGCTTGTTTACAAAATGTATGAGATTTAATAAAAGTTTGGTAACATTGTTGAGAGAATTTGTTTCTAAAAATGAGAGCATAAGAAAAATCGCTGTCAAAATAAAATAGATTCTATTTCAGGACCGCATTCTCTAGCGTTTTTATGTGTCAATTTGTATGGAAAAAACGTCAATGATTAAACAGAACTAGGGCATGATGTTTTTTTCCATTTAATTTAAAGTTAATTTTAAAGTCAAAAACATTCTCAATTCCTTGGTCTTTTGTAAACGAAATTACTTCCAAAGACGATATTTGTAAGTAGTTTCTAAGATTTGTTTTGTTTAGATTTACTTAACTAAATAAATATTCGATTTTCGATTGAAACATAATGTAGTGCAACCAATTTTTTTCCGAATCTAATTTAGATGAAGTTATGAAAAGACTGTAGTCTTTTCATACATACATACAGTGGTGGCCATATAATTAGAAACGACTTAGCAGCACACATTTTTTATAATATATTTTAAAAATTAAGTTCACAATACCAAAACTAAATACTATAAATTGTAAAGTATTAAATCATTATTGAATTTATAATAAAAATATTTACAGCTGAGATAGCATTTAAAAAAATTAACTTTAAACAAAATATCTCACTTTTATGTTGGTCTTATAATTAGAAACGACACAAATGTTTTCACAAAACTTAAAATTTTTTCCACAAAAGTAAACAAAAATTCACATATCCTCTAATAGGATATTCTCTGACATATTTTATTTTTGACAATATTAGCTAATATTTGTCTTCTCGGTAAATTTTGTATTAAATGCTGGCATGTTTAGAGAGACGTGTTTCCCCAGGTTTGCTGCATCATTTGGAACTATTAGACTTTTTGTTTTTTGGACTGTTGTTCGTGTGATTCCTTTTTACAATAGCCTATAAGTTTTCAATTGGGTTTAGATAAAAAATTTACGATGATGAGTACAAAATATCAATATTTTTATACGAAATCCAGTATGTCATTAACTTAGAATTTTGATTTGAGTCGTTATCATGTCGGGAACGAGCATAATTTCAAAAGAAATATTGTTCTATTGCATTTTTTAAATTGTTTTTATATTGATGTTAATCAACTTTTCCCTTTAGTCTTAGAATGGGTTCACACCACACCACCAAATCGCATCCCAAGTTATAATACACCACCACTGTTTTAACAAGATTTTTCGTCAGGTGAAAACAATATATTCTTAAATTCGTTGCTTGTGAGAATTCTATTTCAGATAACATGCATCTTTGTTAAGCATTTTGCTTGCAAAGCGTCAGTGTTTCTTAATATTTTTTTGAGACATGTGGTTTCTTTTATACAATACTTCTACGAAAGCCAAAATGTTTATAAACACATTGTTATTGTCCGTGTAAATAGTTCTTCTCTCATTTGTTGCCCAGTTTCATCCCAATTTTGTGTTAATTCAGAAATTGGTTACCTTTACTGATGCCGCAAATAATCTTATCTTCTACTTGAGGAGTTTTTCTAGCACTGGGCTTCCTGGCTGGGGTTGCAAACATCTTTTGTTTAATTTTAAACGTGAACTGCACCAAATTTCACTTTTTTGGATTATGAAAACCTTTGTGCGATAGCCCACATTGACAATATTTCCATTGGATACGCCTTGTGGTAGCCCTCCCTTATTTATGGTGTACATCATATATTTTTTCCAGTTTTGAAAACTAAAACATATTAAGGTTATTTAAATACGATCTACTGAATTTTAAATTTATGACTCATAATAAAAAAAGTTAATTAATTAAAGAAAACCTAAACGTTTCTAATTACATGGCCAGCTAAAAACCAAGTACTTAGAAATTAATCAAAATTTTTTTAAAGTGCAAGCTTTAAATACAAAGTTTTTTTGCAGCGGCAATATTGTGGATTGTGTGCTTTTTGAATGGCGGTGCTTGTAATTTTTAGTAATGGTTTTAAAAGAAGTTACACTTTGATTTCATTTTGATTAAACATCGTTTCTAATTATATGGCCACCACTGTACATACATACATACATAACTGGCCTTTACAACCTTGTGTCAGGATTACGGCCTAGCTTCTCGCAGCACTCATGTTGTGTGTGTCAATTTTTATCCATGAGTACCGGGACCTACAGTTTAATGTCGACTCCGAACGACAGACTTGAGAAGCTTGTTCATGGCAATTAATTACTCTCAGAGCTTTTGCCAGAAGACTTCTGAGAGGTAGTCGCAGAAAGAAATATTTTTTTCATATTTCTTTTTTTGAAGATGTCAGAGCCTGGAGTCGAACCCAGGACCCATGTCTTAGTAAGCCAACACACTAACCACTAGACCACGGCGACTACAAACTGGACCGATCTTCACAGCATATTATTGTGACTCTGGAAGCAATAATAGGCTATATAAAGTTTTGATTGGATAAAGGAGCGTGGCACCGCCCATATAAGCAAAAATTTATAATCGTCATATCTTGGGCATTTTTTTTTCCAACGGCGGCGGTATTTTCTATATATGGTATTGGCATGAATAGAAATACCTACCAAAAAAAAAGTGGGCGAAGCAAGCCCCTTTGTTTGTGATATATTGGAGGCTAAACCTGTTAACCGATCTTAAATTTTCACAGCGTGCAGCTTTGACTCGACCATGCACACTTCTGCACCTACTTCTTTATTACGTTTGTTTAATTTTGATATTAAAAATGATTATAAGGGGATATACATATGTATGAATATTTATGTAGAGTTGATGATAATATTTAGCATGAGAAAAAGAAAGGTAATGCAATTGAATTGGTTTTTTATACAACTTACATTAATTATTCCTTTATTTATAAATGTAGAAATTTTTGATTTAATAGATAAAACTTATAACTGTATATAAACTTTTAACTGTTAGTAATTAATGTTTGAGTAAATACTGGGGGGCCGCAGTGCAAATCTTTTAATGTTTATGCTTAAGATGCAAAAAGAGAAGTGAAGTAGATAACATTTGATTAATATTAAATTAGTTAGTTTGTGACAAAAAATTCATTCGTTAAAAAAAAAGTGTCGGTAATAATCTATCCATTCACAATAATTTAATTCATTTAAAGGACTAAATTCATTATTTAAAAAAAATACTCTTACAAAAAAAAGAAATACAAATAAACGTTCCAGATTTGTTTAAAACACTTTAAACAACGTTCATTAACTAATTTACCTCAAATTTAAAATACATTTTAGTTAAAACAGTGGGGTAGCCCCATCTCTCACAACTGTCTGCAAAATATAAAACAACGCATTTTATTGAGGAACCATAAGTCGAAACGATGAAACAAATGACAGCTCCAAAAGTAATAATAAGCAGTTATTAACTTTACAACAACTTTTAACAACAATGATATGTATTTTTACTAATATTTGCTATCTCTTTCATTTTAAACGGGGTAAGATTGTTGTGTTGTCCTTGTTATTTTTATTGGAGTTTCTTCACTGTACTCATATACACTGTGATCATATTTAATACAAATACTATTAAATAGCCTGCAAGAACTTTTGTATATCATTGGCTAAAAAATATATAAAAAATTTTTCGTACATGTGTATGTGTAAGTTATTAAAAAACAAATTTTAATAAGAGAAAGCAATATAATATTTATATGCCTAATTTGATCGTAGCTTTAGACTCTTGAGGTAAAGTGTATGGAAATATTTTTAAAAATATTTAGACCTTGTGACGCACATACCAAATTTTACTTTTTATCTTACTCTCACAATTTTAGAAATAAAATACGCGTATACTTTTTATTTGATTCGTGGGAGATGAGAGTTGTAAGTGTTTTAAACAAAGAAATTTAGACTCACTTTGTCAACGATTAGATTTTTTGTTATTGTCATTATTGTCATGCGAAAACCGATTTCATAATGCTATTGCAAAAAAAAAAAAACTAAAATAAACAAAATTTTAAATATTTACTCAAAAATCTTGCATTTAGAACAAATCGGAAAGAAATGTGTAACTGAATAGCCGGAATATTGCTTTAGTTGCAAATGTTGTACCAATATAGTACGTTTATTAAGGGGATATTTGACAAATTTCTATGCAATACTTGTCAAATAAACCCTTAATAGACCTTTTGAATACAAATGCGAGGATGATTTGTATTTTATATGACATCTCCTTTGAATGTGATCAAATAGAGATCTCTTATTATAATTACTCAATAATTAAAGTAATTATAAAGATAGAATTTGAGGGAATAAATAAATTAAATTTATTAATATTTTTGTACGCAGTATTGAGTGAGGAGATATCCAATGCTAACCTCTGCGTGGGTTAAATAGAAAATTACGTCTGTAGTTGAAGTACTTATATACTTAAATTTACTGATGAAATTTTATTATAATTATGAATTTGTTGCAACAATGACTAATTAATTAACATACATATCGAGCCTTTGGTGCAATACCGTAGTAATTCAAAAAATCGTGAACTGAGAAAAATGCATTTGAAGTTTTCAGCCATCTTTTTCATAGTATGTATTTTCGTTTCCTAAAGTTATTTTTTTACAAGTTTTTAAATAAAGAGGAATGTTTTGTTCTTAAAAAAGGTAAATAATTAATAAAAATATGAAACATTTATTTATTTATTTTTAAGTGTTTTGTATCAACCTATCAATGATGTATCGTTATTGTCACAAAATCAACGACAAATTTATTAATTAATTCGAAATACATCGTTATAGCAAATAAACTTTTTATTTTATTTGCAGTTGTGTTTTTGTGCCTAGAAGTAGCAAAAAAATTATATTTTTTTTCAGTTCGTTTTCTGTTGGTAAATTTCTTATCATAAAGGAAATATTTCTTTATTGCAAATAAATATTGTTTGACATAGATAGAGGCAATAAAGAATTTTTAGCTGTAGAATCTGAACAATTAGAGATAGAACCATAATCTTTTTTCTTTAGATAGATATTTCCCCAAATATCATTTCTGCATACTCAGCTCAAAAAATTAAAATTTTGAGTTACTAGAGTCATGCACCAAAGGCTCGATATGTACATATATAATTTTGAATTTTCACATTTAGATGCTTAAGTATTTATTTTCCAAACAGATTTGTTTACACTATAATTATACTTTAATGACTTTAAGTTTTTCTTAAAATTTCAAATTATGGTTGGTACATTAAATGTATACATATCATATACATTTTATTTTACTTTAATTCCGAAAAGTTGCAGTGCAAAATTAATGTTTTTTTTTTCAATCTATAAATTATTAATGACACAAAGGCCGTTAAATTTAAAATTAAATTTAAATAAATTCAAATAATTACAAGACTATAATTAATAAAGATGATGTTTAACTTTCTTTTATGTATATAATATATAATATATAAAATCTAATGTCCAAATCTGGCACCTACATATGTATGACTAATATTTTTTATGAATACAGAAGTAAAAATATATTTAAAATAAAATTTACATATTATAAATGAATATTGAATGTTTTTAATGATATATAATTTTTTATTTATTTATTTATTTATATGATGTGCATACACGTGTACCCAACGCTTAAAAAAATTAAACAAAAAACAACAGACACCAGAATTAGCTGTAGGAATTTTCCCAACTACTTTCTCCTATTTTAATATATTTAAAGACATCAATAATGTCAGACAAATAATGACTAGTGAACATACGGTAGTTAATACCATAACTGGACCCAATGATTATTTGGCATATTTACAAACTGCAGCAGAATCAACACCTCCGTGGGTAACAAACACATATTATAACGAAGTCATTTTAACAAATAGTGAAAAGAAAATTCAACAAACTATTAAAAGAAATCTAACACAAGTAGTTGTCACAAAATCATACATTTCATCGACATATGATACTGGTAAAAATACAATACTCGCATTAGACAATAAAAATGAAAAATACAATATTGTAAATACATACAGCAGACTGGAGGCAAACAAGCCATTAGATGATATACATATTTATGCCACCAAAACGCTTTTAACAACATTAACTTATTATACTACAAACGTACTAAATAGTTATTATACGAGTACAGATAAAACTAATCAAAAACATAAAATAAAACCATTATCATCTACAGAATACAAATATCATACACGAATAATAGAAAATGTTGTAACAAACAGTGTACCAGTGACTTTATTGCCCTCAGAATTGATAAACAAGATGAGGCTAGAGTTAAGAAAGCAAAAGCAAACAAATAATAACCAATACCGACTACGCAATATCATAACAACATTGGCAACGTTAAAGGATGGACAGACAATAAAAATTTCGGCCATTCAAGCCTTAAAACCAACTTTAGAAATAACATCGGTTACACAATCATCTCTTTATGATTCGCCAGTTATTGCTCCAACATTAGATTCTTCCAATGTCACATTTTTAGCAGACAATAATAATAATAATAATAATAATAAAATAATAACACAAACAACAATGACAACAACATTAGTTGAAGATAAGAATAAAATAATAAATAAACAAGTAATATTGCAAGAGAATTCGTTATATACTCCTACAAGAAACTTTTCAACTGAACAAAATTTAAAACAGCCTCCCTCTTTACATTCCAATAACACTCGAAATAAAAATAAAAATAACAATAAAGACGAAAACTCTAATCTATTAACATTGCCATCAGAACCAATCGCATTTATTGTAGAGTCGCCTCCTTCTAAAAATAATTCAAAAAATCAGACAAAAAACTCCATTATCGAAAAAGTCCCATCATCACCATCATCGCCGCCGTCATCGTCGACAACCACCAATAAAATAATACAACGTTTAACAGCTCTCAAGCCAATGTTGAATGCAATGGCAGACTTGTGGCAGAATAAGTTTGGCGTCAACAAGGAGCACTCTATTAAGCATATAAAAAATGTTGAAAGTAAACAAGCACCCAATAACAAGGTTATTGCAATATCTAATAAACAAAACTTAACCTCAGAAATATCACATCCAATCTATATACCTGTACAAACGTCTCCTCTTAGCATTGATACGACTTATGATAATGTAACAAATTTCAATGATTTTGTAGCTCAAAGCTTGCATATTCAACCGCCTTTAATAGTGCGAGATGAGACAATTACTGCCAATGATGATTTGCAGACGCAAATGAAAGGACCATCAAATAAAATATCCTCATCAACGTTAGCTTCTTCAGCTATTTTACGTCCACAACAGCAGCCACTTCATAACGGTGGCATATATATACGACCTGGAGAAATTATAACAGCAAACTCTGATGTTATTGTTGGCAAACCAAATGGAATTGAATATGTTCATATACCAAATCGACTAAATGCTAAAAAGGAAAACATCATTCAGGAGAAATTTAATTTAAATAATCATCAGTATCCATTTGTAACTTATTACCAAAATAAAATTCAACACACGTATAAAAAAAATCCAGTAAGCACTTTAACAACAGTATCTAATAAATTTAGGCCACCACAATGGCAGCACATACCTATTGGTGGCATAGGAAGTAGTAGTATTACAAACAACAATATGTTACCTCAGCCCAACACAAATTTAAGACCACCGAATGTTAACTTTGATAAAAATATACTAAAACCTCCACCTCCGCCACCACCTAAACAACCACCATCACCGACGACATCACCACAATTATCTTTATTATCACCCAAGTTCCCATCACAGCATGAAGTGGATTTAATTATCCCGTTCACATATAAGGAAAAAAATGTTAAATCTCAAGTAAAACAAGATTTTCAATCTACTTCACCAACTGTAACAAAACAAAATCACAATTTATTTGCAACTTCTTCGCAAACCAACCAAGGGGAACGTGTAATAGGTTTCCAAAACCTATACAACATCAATAATGAATTAAGAAATAATGAAATCTTAGAAATTCAACGAGTACCCCAGATATTTAGTGCAGATTTAAAGCCAAGTTCAACACTAAGTACCACCACAAAGTATGCAACACAAACACCAATTGAAAATGAAAAAGAAGCTATTTCTTCTGACAATAATCATACTAGTTTAGAGGATAAGCTAACAAATTGGCAGAGTAGGCAAAAAATTCAACACCAACATCAGCAAAAAAATCAGGAATCACCAAATATTCTAAATTCTGTTTTCGTACAAAACTATTGGCAAAATGCCCAAAGAAATCAACCGCCTGCCACAATAACAACTACCCTCCCGAAAAATAGTGAAAATACAGGAAAGCATAGCGAATTTGACAAACCGATACAATTAAAAAATGTACAAGAAGAAAAAATGTTACCACATGTTTCTTTTAAACAACACTATACTAATAAGGATCACATTAATCTCATACCGAATATAGTTTATTTGAATGAGTCTCGCCTACAGAACGTTAATCTCGACCAATTTATATTTAGCCATACAGTAGATGTAAATGTACCGCCGCTTACATTTAAACGTGAAGATATTGACTATCCACAATTGACGAATCCAGCTGTTAGGGGACATATACCACAACCAGTGCCAATTACTAACCAAAAAGACCTTAAATTATTAATGACTAAAACAGAACCAACATCACCTTATAAATATATGCCTTTAATAAAAATTCCTGCTAATGAACAACAGGTTCAGGTTAGTTTAACGCCTACAAATATTGGGGAAGCAATAGGTGTAGCAGTACCCATAAAACTAGCTACAGAGCAAATGGTAAATGATTCTATTAATCTAAAAAAATACAAAATATCCTGGTCGGACGATAGAAATATAAAATTATTTGATCAAAATCAATCTATGCAAGATCAAAAAACCTATCAAACTAAAAATTTTTTACAGATTAAACCTAGAAATGAGGCGAATAACGATTGGAAACAACACAAAATAGAACAACAGCAGCTCCATAAACGTAATAAAGGGCAAACACCATTGCGTACAGTTGAAGAAACTCTTTATACCCACAATAATTATACCGTAGACCAAAAAGGTCAACTTGAAACATATCAAACCAATATAAAAATACCATTTTCAACTAAAATCTATAATAATACATCATCGCCGAGTTTTATAAAAAATCCTACGAAAAGCTCTTCCGCTAAAAACGAAAGTACAAATATTTATAAAAATATTGCTTCTCAGTTACATGTTACTGAAGCAACAAAACCGGTCAGTGGTGGTATGTGGACAGCTGTAAAACATTTAAAGCCTTATAATAGCAGCTCTGAAAATTCCATACATTCTAACAGTTCTGCCGATAGTAATAAATGGAATAATACGCGAAATATACAATTTGCCTCCCCATCTAAAACACATGAAACAATATCGCAAACACTGTATACCGAACAAATTAAAAGTCTAACTGGAAAGCCATTTAGAAAACCGATTAAACCCGGTTACAACGATATACAAAGTACAAAAATACAAGAAAATCTTAACTCCTCCTCAACAAACACTACCACTATAATTGTAGCACCTGGAGATGTATTCAAACCACCGTATACTCCAGAAGTTAAAAAACTTTTTAATAATGGAACATATCCGAAATTGAAAAATGTTTCATCGGACAATGAATTACATGAAATTTTTATAACACACGAAACACAATATCCCAAAGAAAAACAGCAACAGCTGGAATATAAGAATATTAGTCAGAGTACAAAAACACCTATATTCAAAGTAAATGAGAATCTATTATCAATTTCAAAACCATCAGTGCTAGTAGAAGATTCTCTTGTAGAACCCAACAACGACCATATAACAACGATAGATGCTTTTAATGATTTCCAAACACATTCCACAGCAATGTTAAAACATAAACAAGAACAACAAACGCAACGGCCGATTGAAAAGTCGACGACAGCAGATACTAAATTTAATAGCATTAATACAACAACGCAAAAACCTCTTCAAGCTCATACAGATTATAATGATAGTAATTTTAATGACGGTGATGGAAACTCTTTTAAACACACTTCTTTTACAACTCAAAAAAGTAAAGAGAGAAAAACTGTAAAGTTGGAAGACCCTGAAATAAATGAGAATTTAACAGAAATAGAGAGCAACAGTGATAATCCAACAAATATTTTGAATAATGAAGGCCGAAAAACGAATGAGCATTTTAAGTTTAACTACGAATTACAACCATCTGAAATTTCTAATGAACAGATTGTGGCATTAACAACAACACAAGTAACGGAATCAGCACCATCGATAACAAAAACTTTAGCACGTGCACCATCTTTGTCGTCTACATTAACATATACTACAACAACAACTACTATGACAACCACAACAATAAAACGAATTATATTGCCAACAAAATATATTACAACGAAGTATATTTACACAGTTACAACAACAGCTAGACCATCGCAACCATCCTCATCATCATCAGCAGTATCCCCACCAGCGTCAGTATATAACGGTCATCGAAATCAATTAAATAGTTCTCAGACAACACCATCACTAGCCATAACAACATTATATTTAACACACACTCAAATAAACACTATTATCGATACAATAACAACAGTGGAAACAAAAACTGAAACGGCAACGGCAACATCAACATTAGATCCAATCACAATAACAGCTACATCAACTTTAACGGCACCACAACCTTTTAATACCATCGATTCCAGTAATATGCAAAAAAATGTCTATACCTCTTATGTTGGACAGCAATCGAATGTAACATATTTACCATATCCCACGATAGAAGTTGTTTCAAATAATATAACCTATCAGGAATACTCAAATAATTCAAATGAAAACAGCATTTTCATTATTATGACGAATAACAGCAATCGAAAAAAGAATACAGACTCTTCTTCTTCTTCTACATTCAAACAAAATAGCAAAAACATTGACTTACCGTTGCCAAATATTAATGACTTTCAACAGATTGAGGATGGTAATAACGAGGAAATCATAATTGAATATGATAATGCTATATCATTCGATGATATGCCAATTAGAGATGAAGAACAACCACAAACTTTTAATGGGCAATCTTCGTCTGGTATATCAGATAACAAAGCAGCTGCAAATGAAGTATTTTCTAATGATCATATTATCTTAGATAAGGTTTTAATTGCTACACCGACAAATAAAATTTTGCATAAACATTTTTATTCAAATAGTAGCAGTATAACTACTGATAGTGTCAACTGTCGACCTGAATGCAAAACAACACTTAATGAAGATTGCTTTTTAGTTGAAAAATATTGGGCGTGTCTTTGTAGACCCGGTTTCGCTCGAATGTTTCCAGACCGGCCATGCAAACGTAAGTACATAAATTTATCATTTTTTTTGTTTTGTTTAATTTTTCTTTCCCAATTTTATAATTCTACAAAGTAGTGAGTTTAATTTAACTCATAAATTATAGCCATATTACCTAGTATAATAAAAATTTAGGCACTGTTTACATGCTGCACTCAACGATGTTCTTACTAGTCAACTGATTTGCCTTAGTTTGTACAATAGTTAGCATAGACTTTGTTTATAAAAAATTTTTCTCTGTCATCTAGCAACTCTGAAAGTTCTGATGTCATCGTACCTTTTGGGATTATTTCTAACTTATGTAGCGAAAATCAACTCTGTTTATATTTTAAATTGAATGGTTTTTCTTATACTCGTAGTTTTTGTATGTTTATACAATTTACCATTAAAAAAAACAAAAACAAAAAATAGTTTTTAATTTGTAAATTTAAGAAAACAAGAAATTCAATTCACTTTTTTTTACAAAAACTTTTATTTTCCTTAAGCTTTTTTTGACAAAATCAATAAACGCGATCAGTGTTCGAAATTTCATGAAAAAACTGCACGTCATGTTAATAAATATAATAATAAAATTGTTGGTGTCTAAAGAAGAATGCAATGCAACTATGCCAACGTATTCAAAATATTTTTTATATTTATCTTTATTTATCCAGAATGGCAATTAGTTCCTTCTTCGATTCATGTTTTATATCTTCAATCGAATCAAAACCGTGTCCGCGAAATGGTCTAAGTGTCTAAAATGTAGCTCAATAGCATTCCTTGTTAACCGTTTGGGTGGCTGATAGGAATTCGTAACACACAGCATGACCTCAATTTTTGAGCGAATTTGGCGCGATTTTTCCGGTATCGGCTCTCCTTTGGCACGACATTCGCTCGATTTATCATTTGCTGACCGACTCTATTAAGACGGTAGATGAAATTAAATCCTCCTTGAACGCTAGTGTGCGTCTAGTGATCATACTGTTTACGTAGAGTGCCATGTAGGATTCCAACTTTGGCAAAATTGAGGAAAATGGTAGGAAAGAATTTAAAAAAGGCCAAGCGCGAGGGCAACTGCCAGACTTATAGAGTTAGTCTAAGTGAGTACAAAAGGAGATTAGAAGCTACAAAAAAAAGGCGTGAAGTAAATTTTGCAATGCATGGCCGGTCTTCAAAAATCCCTCACTATGGTACCTCTTGATGGGGAGGTTACATCTGTACGGATATTCTTACACCTGTATGTATTACCAGAAAGGTCGAAAGGCTCACGGGTGGAACATTCATTCTGAACTCTGGTAAACCCTTAAAACTGGCTCCTTTAAACCCTACAAGACTCCAGTCAGGGATGGCATTTTCCCGGCTCTCCTGAAAAAGGAGCTCTCACATAATACTGTCGAAACTCTTCATAATTTCTAAAGCAGCTTTGTTTATATACTACGAGCCTAGCGGGCCTCTCATCCTTTCGTACTTAATTAAAATAAAATTGACCTTAATAACAACATACATCCATAGCAACAACAAAGTCGTTTACCCATATTAATAGAGATAAACAATTTTAATGCGACCAAATTAGTGCTGTTACTTATAACAAGGGGTCACATCTCAGTTCTGACATCTTGAAAAAAGATATATAGAACAAAATATTTCTTTTGGAGAATATCTCTTAGCAGTCTTCTGGCAGAAGCTGTGAGAGTAACTTATTGGCATGAAAAAGCTTTTTAAGTCTGCCGTTTAGAATCGATGATTTTAAATTGTAAATCCCTGTACCCATGGATAAAAATTGACACACACAACATGAGTACTTACTTACTTAGCTGGCCATAACAACCCGTTAACGGGTTTCGGCCTGCCTCAACACTAGTCTCCAAGCGTCTCTGCTAAGCGCACGCCTTCTCCAGTTGGTCACACCAATTGACGACATGGCTCCATCTACCTGGTCATTCCAACGTTAACATGGACGTCCTCTACGCCGACATCCAGTGACCTTCGCATCGAAAAACTTTTTCGCTGGAGCAGATTCTTCTATCCGAACAACATGCTCGACAGCATGTACTTCGTCTTGCTCTCATTTACCGCTAGACCCATTTTTGCAATAGCATTAAAGGCTGCGGTGACATCTCGCTTGGTATGCCCAATGATGTATATGTCGTCGGCATACGCAAGGAGCTGGACACTTTTATTAAAAATAGTGCCATTACGATGCACATCCGCCTTTCGCAAAACACTCTCCATGACGAAGTTGAAGACATCCAGTGACCTTCGCATCGAAAACCTTTTTCGCTGGAGCAGATTCTTCCATTCGAACAACATGCTCGACAGCATGTACTTCGTCTTGCTCTCACTTACCGCTAGACCCATTTTTGCAATAGCATTAAAGGCTGCGGTGACATCTCGCTTGGATGCCCAATGATGTATATGTCGTCGGCATACGCAAGGAGCTGGACACTTTTATTAAAAATAGTGCCATTACGATGTACATCCGCCTTTCGCAAAACACTCTCCATGACGAAGTTGAAGAGGTCGCAGGATAAGGGATCGCCTTGTCTGAAACCTCGCACGGTATTAAAAGGCCGGAGGGGTCTCTTTCTACCTTGACGGAGCTGCAGGAGTTGCTCAGCGTCATTCTGCATAGCCTTATCAGCTTAGCAGGAATACCGAGCTCAGACATTGCTGCATATACGCGATCCCTTATCGGGCTATCGAACGCTGCCTTATAGTAGACAAAAAGATGGTATGTGTCGACTTGACTTTCATGGGTCTTCTCCAGGATTTGGCGCAGTGTGAATATCTGGTCAATGGTGGACTTACCAGGTCTGAAGCCGCACTGATAAGGTCCAATCAGTGAGATGGCGAATGGCTTCAGTCGTTCACACAATACGCTCGTAAGAACCTTATATGCGATAGGGAGGAGGCTTATACCCCTGTAGTTGGTGCATATCGTGGGGTCACCCCTTTTTAAGGATGGGACAGAGGGCACTTAGATTCCAATCGTTGGACATACTTTCCTCCAGCCATACTCTGCAAATGACCTGGTGCATGCACCTAACCAACTCATCGCCTCCATACTTGAAGAGTTCAGCTGGCAAACCATCAGGTCTAGCTGCTTTGTTGGTCGTCAGTCGCTCTTCATGGCTGGGGGACGGGATCTCGACGTCGTCGTTAATGATTGGGTACAGCACAGCATCTCTAGATGCTGAATTTGTGTCGCCATCGCCGTGCAGTAGATTAGAAAAGTGCTGTCTCCATAATCTTAGTGTCCCTTGTGCATCTGTAACCAGGTTACCATGTTCGTCTCTTAAGGAGGTTGCTCCGGGCTTAAAACCAGTAGAAAGTCGCCTTATCTTTTTATAAAAATTTCGAGCATCATTTCTACTCCTGCACATCTCGATTTCCTCACGATCACGCCTTTCTTACTCTCTTCTTTCTAAATAGGCGTCTCTCTTCCCTTCTCTTCTCTCTGTACACCTCCACCGTTGCTCTTGTAGTGGTGGACTGCAATATTCGTCTATATGCAGCGTTCTTTGCTGCAGTGGCCTCACGGCACTCTTCATCGTACCATTGGTTTCATGTTCCCTTGAACACAAGAACATGTCGTATTCGACGCGCATATATCCAGTCGCATCTTGGCTGCGACAAGTTATTGGTCGGAGTCAACATTTGGACCTCTAAATGTGCACACGTCTAGTATACTGGATGCATGCCTTCCATCAATCATAATGTGATCGATCTGGTTGTTGGTAGATCGATCGGGAGAGAGCCAGGTGCCCTTATGAATATCGAGATGCTGGAACCTGGTGCTACAGACTGCCATGTTTCGCGCCGCGGCGAAATCGATCAGTCTCATGCCGTTTGGCGACGTGGAATAATGGAGACTGAACTGTCCGACAGTAGGGCCAAAGATACCTTCACGTCCAATATTCGCATTGAAATCGCCGAGGACAATTTTGGCGTCATGTGCCGGACACCTATCGTATACATCCTCAAGCTTTGCGTAGAAAGCATCTTTGACCGCATCATCCTTTTCTTCCATCGGGGCCTGCACGCAAATAAGGCTGATATTATAAAACTTTGCCTTCATTCGGATCGTAGCAATTCTTTCGTTCACGGGTGTGAACTCCGAGACAAGATGGCGAAGTCTTTTACTTACTACGAATCCGCAGCCAAATTTGCGTCTCTTCTCATGGCATCTGTAGTAGATGTCACATGTTGCTTGCCTCGTACAACCTTGTCCTATCCATCGCATTTCCTGGATGGCGCTGATGTACTTAAGCTCTACATTTCGTGAGAGCATCCACCAATTGGATAGAGGCACCTTCCCTATAAAGAGTTCTCACATTCCAGGTGCATATCCTTAAATCATAGTCCTTAAAACGTTTGCCAAGTTCATCAACATAAAAGGGGGTCCGTTTAGAGGCTTTGGTTTTAGCTTTCATTGAAGAATGTTTTTACGTGGTGGGTTTCAAGCCCTACGCATTATCCAAATTTAAAATCCAGGGGATTTGACAATCGCCGCATACATTAAAAAGCTAGCGGGTGCTAGAATGTTATCCAGAAGGGCCACAAGGAGGCTGTATGTCGACTTGAATACAACGGGAACAAGGATCGTTCTGGAGGCCGCCAGGTTGAAACCAATCAGAGACTTTACCTTGTCCGAAGTATCCCATCCATCCCACACAACATGAGTGCTGCGAGAAACTAGGCCTTAACTCTGAAACAGGGTTGTAATGGCCAATCATGTATGTATTTATTTATATTTATATATAAAATAAAAAGCAACGGTGCTGTAACTGTTCCTTGCCGTAGACCATACATATTTAAATGCCGCCTGTAAAGTATGGTATTTAACTTGCCATTTTAAAAGCATTAAACGTCTTAAAGTTTTAAACGCGTTCAGCGGCTAACGCTTGTTATGTATTTCCACCTTTACATGGATAGGAATTTTTGCATAATTATGTTTTGCCATAATCTTAGAAAAATGTACTGCTATTAACGACATATCTCATCTAATTATCGGTATAAAAATTGTTAAATTTTGTCGTACACGAAATGTAAAAGGAAAACTTATTTTTGATGTCGTAAATGGTCCGACTGAACCAAAATTGGTAGTTTTTCGTGTTCTTAAAACCGTGTGGTAGTTTGGTTGGTTTGTTGCAACTCTCCTAGGTTTTCGGTAGATTTTCATGTTGAAAACACTATTTATAATTTTTGAGTAACAAAAAAAAAACTTTTGTGAGTAAACAATTTGAAGTTTAACAATTTTCAAATTTTAGATTCGTTGATAGATGGCTTGCACTGTAGATTGTAACCGATGTAAACACGTAACGCATGCTATGTATTTCTACCTTTAAATCAGTGATGTCCACAATTCTCTTTCCCTATCACGCGTGATAGGAAAACAAATTCTGCTTGCGTCGAAGTCAAACACGTACAGAATAAAAAGAAATATTGTTACTCTTGCTCTTTTAATATTTTAGCTTCTCTCCAACATAGTGCAGGGTTGGATAGTGCTTATTTTTTGTATCATTTTTATTTAACTGAAATAATTATTCATTATTTCCTCCAAATTTATGAGACCTCGGCACTCCTTTATTCTTAATAGATCGGTCACATGTCTATCGGACAATCGATTACGTTCTTTACTTAGAATTATGAAGAAATATTTATGAAGTTATAAACAGAAAGTAATTCGAACATTCC
Source organism: Metopia argyrocephala (assembly GCA_963576795.1). Taxonomy (NCBI): domain Eukaryota; kingdom Metazoa; phylum Arthropoda; class Insecta; order Diptera; family Sarcophagidae; genus Metopia; species Metopia argyrocephala. Next base: position 1,503,728 of record OY756212.1, on the reverse strand, counting down.
CATTTCTGGTAGAAGTAAGCAGAGTTTTTTCTCTGCTTCATACACAAGCTCAAGTGTGTTTATGTAGTAGTGGACATCACTGCTTTAAATGCAATTAGTTTATATAATGAAGTTAAAAATAGGAAAAAAATTTTAAAGTAAGGACATGTTTTATTAATAAATATCCATTCCCAAAACTTATCTAAATGTATGCATACATAAATTGTAAATTTTTATCAAAAACACGGAAGCCGAAGGATACTGAACCAGTTAGAAACAAATAATTCCAGTTTGTTTCTAAAAGTTTTTACATAATATTCTACTTAAAGTGATAAAAACAAGAATTTAACAAAATAAAATTTAGAGCCGAGTGGCCAAATATTTTTTCCTGGCTCCAGGAAAAGGATAGCTGTTTTTTTTGCGTTGTGTATTCAAAAAGCATGTAAAATCTTAAAAATCATCAAAATACTATGGTAAAAACTATTTACAAGGAAAAAACCAAGCAAGTATTACACAAATTCTGAACGAAAATCGGTACATCATGTAAAAGCAAGTATGGCATGCTGAATTAACTTTAATAAGGATTTGCATTACCCACAACCTAACGTTTATGTTAATGAATTAACTGCTGAATGTTATCCAGACTCTGGCCCCTTAATGTTATCAGGGCTTGCCACAGATGGGGTTAATGTTATGGCTGGAGATGTTTGTGGCTTTAAAATTTTATTAAGAGCTGACATACATACATACATAACTGGCTTTTACAACCCTGTGTCAGGATTACGGCCTAGCTTCTCGCAGCACTCATGTTGTGTGTGTGAATTTTTTATCCATGAGTACCGGGACGTACCGAACGACAGACTTGAGAAGCAAGCAATCAATTACTCTCAGAGCTTTTGCCAGAAGACTGCTGAGAGGTAGTCGCCGAAACAAATATTTTTTCATATTTCTTTTTTTTAAGATATCGGAGCATATTCTGGTACTTTAAATTATAAGGTATTATACATGGTGAAATTACTTACAAAGTGATGGCAAGTGAATATAGTACAAAAACAACTGGGAATTTGTTTTTGTTTTTTCAGCTCTTTAATGTCAAAAGCAGGTATGGTGAATTAAAAAAGCACATGTCGGAAGTGTGTGTGTGTATTTTCAACAACATATATGTCTCTACACCAAAACAAAACACGAATACACACAAAGCAAAATATAAACAACACATAAATATAAACAAAACTTTTGACAGAAGCGGTATGACCAAAAAAAAAAAAAACAAAACCAGCTGGGTTGGCAACACCACCTTGTACGTAATTTCACCATGGTATTATGTATATCTAGTTGTATTTATCAGAAATTCAGTTCAGTAAAAAATACAAATACAATGCAATAATAATCTTTATTAGAAAACTTTATTTTTTATTGACAAATACATTTAATATAATATGAAATGTATGCTTTTGGGGATAAGCATGTCTCTATGGCCATTTCGTCTCTGGTTAAGAGACTTGTTAGGAGACTTTTTCCCAAAGGTGGTATTCAAAACTATAAATACTTATTTTAAAATAGTTATCAGTGTAATACGATAGCCCTAACAAAACACAGCTGATTTTAAACTTTTTGAACTTTCATTTCCTGTGATATCAACATTTGGCTTACCATTAGAGCTGTGCCAAATCGTTCACTTAAATGATCGGTCATTTTCGTTCGGTCATTAAAAGTGATCCGGATCGTTCACTTCGTTCAATCGTTCACTTCGTTCATTTGTTCTGGTCGTTCGGTCGTTCAATCTAAATTTGTGTTTTCTTTGCTTTGTCCTTCGTTCAATATTTGTTTTGTTGCTTATTTTCTGATATGCATGTTATCAGTGTTGCTGTTTTGTTTATTTTTAATCAAAATTGGTCATCGTTTCTTAAATGTGTAAATACGTACTTTTATTACATAAATTGTTTTTACTTTTTTAATTTTATGTGTATAAATAAAAATTGTAACAAATTATACTTCAAAATAAACATACATACATATTTATATTTAGAATATTATTTTCTAAAGTATACTACATGCCATTAGTATAAATTATTATTATTTCAATGGGATGTTATGATATTCCAATTTATACGAACAATTTTTTATATAATGTGTTCCAAAAATAATAAAAAATAGTGTGAAAAATACGATATATTATATATATATAAATATGTATATGTTTTAAGTAATTCTATAATCAAAATAATAATGTTTATTGTCACTTTATATTTAGAACAAATGTTCCTGTAGATTTAAAAAAAATAAAAACAATTTAATAAAAGTACGTATTTCCACATTTAAGAAACAATGGCCAATTTTAGTTAAAAATTAACAAAATGGCAATACTGACAATATGCATATAAAAAAGCGAATAAATAAATGTTTAACGAACGATCAAAACAAAGAAAAAACAAATTTAGATTAAACGGCAGAACTACCACGTCAAAGAAAAAACAAATTTAGATTGGACGACTGAACAACCAAAACAAAGAAAAAACGACCAAGTCAAAGAAAAAACAAGTTTAGATTGCGCGAATGAACGATCAAAACAAAGAAAAACAAATTTAGATTGAACGACCGAACGAACGAACGACAAAAACAAAGGAAATTTAGATTGAACGACTGAACGACCGAACGACCAAACGAACGACTGATCCACTTCGTTCATTTGACTGATTCGTTCAATTTAACCCGTTCGTTCGCGACCGACACAGCTCTACTTACCATGCCTTAAAGGTTAAAGCTATGTAATAGAGGAAGGAGAAAGTTTTAAAATTATACGTTTGTTTGTAACTTAGGGAGGTGTCAAATCTGTGAGTAGACCTACTCCACCTTTATGAGAACAAAGCCAGTAGAGCGGCCATTGCAACACTCGTACTGTCAGTCATTCAGCAAGTGATCAGGCTCTAATTATCACACTCTCCATAATTTTACAAAGTGTTGAACAAACAGCTATCGAGCGTTCCTTTTTTTATATTACTTACTTGCCTCACTCTGTTTAGGGATTGGCGTTTCTTTAGCAATCTTTCTCATTTTATTTGAGTTTTTTTATTTTTCTATAATAAGTTAGTTATTGATAAGTAACTTAAGAATTCTACTCGTATTTATTTACAAAACCGTACTTGTATATTTTATCAGTAGTACTATTTTTTAGAAATAAAAGTAACAAACAAAATCGTCCTGATTTGTAATTACATAAATGCAAACCAAAAGCTTTGTTTTATAATCTTAAACTACTTAACATATATAGAGAAAATCGACGATATCTACTTGTTTTAATTAACATTTACATTGGCATTTATCTGAACAAAGCTCAGATATATATGTGTATATATTTTCAAATTTAAATTTTTCAAATTTGTATACTTTAGCTACTTACACATACATCATGCTTATGCACGCTGAACGAATTGGAAACTATCCTCTACAATACATTGCGGAACTACAAGATAATAAAACAGAACATTATAAACGACTAGCACAACTAATAAATAATGCGCTTGATCGTATGATTATGCAATCAGATTTTCGCGACGCCTATCATGAAGTGCATGTGACAACATTTTCTGAAGACGAAACAAATAATTCTGGAGTAAAATTAAATGTAGTGTTACAAGTAAGTTGAAACAAAGAATATAAATCATATAGAATGTGCATCATGTACAAGTAAAATTTTTTATGGCGGGTCGTAATGTTAGAACCCGCAAAATAAAATATAACAGCCAGGCCCCACGATATCGAAAGAAAACTTAAGCGAAAGAAACTCAGTCACTCACTGTGAATCTAAACTGCGGCCCACTAATTGTCATTTTATCGTTCGCTTTGCTTTACGTTACCAACGTAATGCAAATAAACAACAAAGCTGCCATATCAACATATCAAAAAATAATCGCAAATATACACGAAAAAAGCGCTGAAATGCTTAAATTGTACAGTAAAAAATGCAACAGTGTGCTAGTTTAACTTGACAGAAATGTAGTAAACAAACTTATTCCGATTTTGTTTATTTATGTATATGTGTGTAAAAAAATTTTGTGTTACTAATCGCATTTATTTTTGGGGACACAAAAATTAGTGTGCCGCAAATCAGATGTTTGTCGCTTAAAACTACACGATTCGATATCGTGGGCCTGGCTGTGAGAATTGTTACTCTCTCTTACTCGGCAAAGACAATTGGTTTACTCTCACTAATCGTATCAATGAACAAATTTTCTGTCCCATAATCATAGTCAAACACTAAAGTCGGTTCTTTTTAAAAACAACTTTAAATTAAAGAACTGCTTTAAATGAGTTGGGAACTATAGTCAAAATTAAAGCCAAGGCCCATTAATACAGGTCATTGCATCTCTCAGGCTGATTTTATGTAAACCTACCTGTACACGTCAAAGTTTGTTTACATTTTTATCTTTTTTGTTTTTATTTGAATGTTTATGTTTTCAATCAGTGTTGCCATATTGGGTATATCTAACCAAAGTTGGCTACTTTTTTCTTACATATATATTTTCTTTTTGTGTTTTTTCTTTCTTTAAGAAGAAAATGGTATTTTTATTTTAAATGAATAATAGTAGTTTTAACTAAACATTGTAATATTTTAGGAACAAGCAGGATAATATTGTTATGAATTGTCCTTTATAGTTCGTTTTGTATACTAGGCCTCTTTACTGCAAGCTAAAAATACAGATACTTTTGGATTTTAAAACTTTTATTTACACTCTAGAATCTTGTATATATAACTAAAAAGAGTAATGTGAAGCCTTATTTATAATACCTACAGTTTTTCTAGTAATTGTTGTTGTCTCTATTGCTTAGTATTTAACTAGTTCCACAGCAATAATTAATTTTTTATAATTTTAAATTTTCTATAATTTTAAACGTACTTGATTTTCCGACATGTATTTTGATATTGTAATAATTTTTGTATATAGCCCAAATGCTAGAAATAGGGAAAATACTAATTTAAGGGAATGCAATTATGATTTTGTTTTACAAAATTATTTCTTCGTAACAATATGCTTTATATGGGAGACTTTCACTTTATTTTACAGTTTATATCATAGAACGTATGTTGAAATTGAATTTTGTATGTATAAAATTAGCCGACATTTAAATGTTTAGTTTTAATTTATTGAATTTTCTTATTGAAATTTGGTTACTTAATTTTACGGACTGTGGTAACACTGATTTTAGTTTCTTTCCCACCATTTTCTACTAAAACTTCTTATAATTTTGACAGTTACGGGTAGATCACGCGACACAAAATGCGTGTGGTTTTTTCTATAGTTGTATTGTTGTAGAGATGCAATGACCTGTATTAATGGGCCTTGATTAACAGCCTGTTTTTAGAACACGAATGTATTTTGTTAGTGTTTTTCATATAAAAAGACGAATGTCAAAATCCATTCGTGTTCTAAAAACAGGCTGTAAAGCATATTTTAACTTACACCAACTTTAAGTGGGTGCTACGTCAAAAGCAAGAAATGTTTTCATACAATCTGCAATAAAATACAAGCAGATGGCATCTCTAAACAAAAAAGAAAAAGCAGAAAGAAAGGTTACTTTTTGTTCTTTATTAATATATATACATATGTATGTACATCGGTAGAATTTTTGTTTAACAGCAACAAGCTCATCGCTACTCGGAATTTTGATAAAATAAGGCAACAACAAAGCAATTTTCCGTAAAATATTTTTAATTATCCTCCCAACAGTCGTCTGGGACATCCCATGAAGATCAGCTGGAAAAAAATCACTTTTACTTTCAGTGCAGATGCTTTGATGCTCTACTACTTACCAATGTCACTTTGATTTATTTCTTCCAAAAAACTGCAAAGTTGTTAAAACTTGCAAATTTATTGGAATTGGCAGACCTCTATTGTTCTGTGGTTCTTTATCTTCTAGCAAACTTATTAAAAACCGAGCTGTTACTTTGTCAAATCTATACCTTAAGAAAACATATCTTCCCCAGCTTAAAGAGGTCATACCTTCTCTTATAAATTTTGGGCTTCCTTATCTTCTCTAAATCCTCAACTATTGCAAAATCTTGTAAAATATTTTCCATTTTTCACTTTTTTTATGAAATAAAAAGATACAATTAACAATTTTTCTAAATATTACTTCTTAGTTTTTGTTTTATGCGGCAATCAGCTGTGTGATTTAGAGTGATGCTAAATTGGTTAAAAAGAACTTCAGTTTGTTTTAATTTTAAAACATGCTTTTGAGTTAAAAGTATACTTTTATTTGTCTATAGTTAACAAAATTGTTAGTTTTAACAAAAGTAAATTTTTTATTTCTTAAATTGTACTTTGTTGTTGACTATGATTATGGGCCTCTGTGTTTATATTGTAAATGTAAACAAAACAAGTGTTTGTTCGGTGTTCTCTTTTTTATTCGAAATAGAGTTTCAGTGAACAAACATATTGAATATGCATTATTATATATATTATATTTCAGTTATCTGATAATACAAATGCAAAGAGATTAGAAGAGGTTTTTAAGAAAGATCTTAGACTTAATAATTACAGCATTGGTGGTACCGAGTTGCACACGAATAAAGCCGGTGTTGATGCATTAACTATAAATGGTAGGGGTTAATTATAACTTAATTAGATGTCACTAATTACTCGTATTTATAACACTTTAATCTAATTAAAAACAGATTTCAATGAATGCTTAAGTCGAAAACATCACGATTGTTCAGAAAATGCTCATTGCTTTAATTTACCTGGTACGTATACATGCAGCTGTCGTGAAGGCTTTGCTGATCTGTCCGAGAATCCAACATATCCGGGACGAATATGTTCATCGGAGCAAATTGGTTGCAACGTATGTTACTACCACGGCAAATGTTTTAGTTTAGATTCAACAAATTTATCCAATAAATCTAATGGTTCAGAGCGAATGGTCTGCGAATGTTTTGCCTGGTATGCTGGCTCAAAATGCCAAGTTAATTTAAAAATTTTATTAATTGTACTATTAGGAATCGGTACTTTATTACTTATATTGCTGCTATTCTGTATATTAATAACATGCACTAAACGGCGAAAAAATCAGCAACATCTGCATACAGTACTGGCCGCTCCATCAACAGTTACCTCAAGCAGTGAGGGCTTACAACACAAATCATTTCCAAAAGCCCGAAATTTATTGATAACAAGTTTAGGCATGAATGGTTCTTTACGTAGTACAAAGAATGTTAAACGCCAGAGAACAACTAAAATTGAAAAATGTTCAATGATCAAGGATTCCAGTAGTGAAACCAGCCAAACTTCTTTGCCATATGCTTTAAAAGATGTAAGTATTAGATTATTCATTTAATTTTTCTTTTTTTATATACATATGTACATATTCATTTACATTTATATTCTAAAACTTGAAATCTTATTGTATTATAAACTATTTATTCAAAATAATTTGGATTATGTACTCGTAGTTATAAAATGTTCACTCTATTATATACCGATGTTTCCCATGCATGGAAAAAATTATATGGTACAAATATTTGTATAAAATTTAAAATTTTTAAGAGCTATAGGAAAGTTAAAAAAAACACATAAAATTTAGAAAAATTAATGAAATCTTTATTTGATGGTCATCATTAACACTGGCCGATACAGCTGCGATATTTTCTTCATTTCGCACTCTACGTAAGCGTGTTGGTGGTTTAATGTCCAACAATGTAAATTTGGTGCGAAATTTAGTCACAATAACCCGAATAGCCGCTTCAGCGTGTCGATTAAACTGACCATAAAATGAAAGAAGCGCGCGATGAAGTTTCTTAACAGAGTACGCATTTTGATAATAAAATTCAATAATTTGCAAGCGTTGTTCGTTTGTAAGACAATTCATGGTTAAATTATAGACCAAACTGAAGATGTTTGACAGTGAAACAAAACACAAAACGTGCGTCAGCTGTTTAAACCAGTGTTGCCAAAAAGATAATAGCTAAAAAATCACCTTTTATTTTCAAGGATTCGTTTATTGCACATTATAACACCGATGTTTAGATTTCAAGAATAGTCAATAAATTTAAAAAATTGGTTCAATATGCTGCACATCCTTCCAATGGTACGAAGTTACGGGATACTCGGTAATATTTCCTTTATCAAATATCTCGTCTAATAAAGGCTACATGGTAAAGAAAAGTAATCCGAAATAATTCGCAATTACAGGTATCCCTTGTATAACGCGATAGTTACGTTCCAGGGAAACTCCGCGTTATGTGTTTTCGCGGTATATAAGACTTAGTTTTCATATAAATTTGGGGGTTATGTTCTAATAAGTTTTTTTACCAAATAAATTACACATTTAATAAGAAATAATATATATTCTAAACTCAAAACTAAAATTCATATTTTGTTATAAAATTAAAACCATAAAAATAAAATTACTAACAATTTAAAATTTAAAAAACAAATTGTGTACATACATTCATATTATAAAGTTTAAAAACAAACTGAAAAAAACTAAAGTTTATTAACAGACTTCATTCCAATTAATCAATTTTTAGAATAAAATTGTTTCCTAATTAAACATCTAATTTCAACAAAAGTTCACTTTGTACTAATATTTTTAATTCACTATGTATGTATACTCACACGTCTTGAAAACAAAAATGGGAAATTCCCGGTTACTCACACTTGTCTTAAAAGCAGAAATGGGAAATTCCCGGTTTACATTCAAAACAAATATGAATACACATGTTTTAAACTTCGCGTTATAAAAGTCCAAATTTCGCGTTCTACTGAAACCGATTATTTTTTCAAATCGCGTTATATTGAAACCGCGTTTTACAAGTACCGCGTTATGCAAGGGATACCTGTATATATATTCCTTTTACAAACACTGTTTATGTAAGCGGATAGACTAATAAACTCAAATCTTTGGAGCTGATTTTGGCTTTAAAGAAAACTGCGGCAGACATTTTATAAGCCACGCTATGCCGAATGCAGCAAGCAAATTAATACCTTCAGGCTTTGCTAATGAGATAGAGAAGTTGGGGCAGTTAAGTTATCCTGGAAAAACAACCGACTTGCGGATCATCTTAAGATAGAAGCATTTGTAAACGGCATTCGGGACTCCGATGTAGAGATTGCGGTATGTACCAGTCAGAGAACAAATTTTGTAGAAACAGTGGCCTTCGCTCTAGCTCACGAAACTGAGCGTGAAATGTCTAGGCCACAGGTACATACTCGTAAGATGCGTGATGTGAGAAATTATGAAGACACTCCTTGCTGAAAGGTAACCGATAGAAAAGGCAAATGTTTTAGATGCGGAAAGAGCTTTCACTTTCAACGAAACTGCAAGAAACCATGAAATATAATAAGATTCACCTCACTACCAAGAACTTGTAAGCGATTGAGTCATCATCAATCGTCTCATCACCATCATAATTATGATTCAAGTATTGAGCAAGAAAAAAGGCAGTCCTCCAATCTGGATTGCAAATGTTTTGTAGATAATGCTGCAATAAAGGAGTGATTTGTTATTATCGAAGAACATAGCAGCTATAAAGAGTAATAAACTGGTTTCTTAATAAAAACGTTGAAACCAATATTGCAGTGAGAATATTGCAAGTATATAAAAAACATATACCGTTACGCATGGTAGAGTGTTCCCATTAAAGAATCAATAAAATTTTGGTTGAGACCACTGTGCAGTGGAACAACTTAAAAGTGATAGATAGACGCTTATTCAAAATATATAATAGTGCAGATGGGAAGTCAATTTCCAACCTAATTGTGGTACCATCCATGTACCACCATGAGTGAAGTTTCAAAAGAAAAGCTGAAGTAGCGGTTCTATTGGGGAGCCGTAGCCGATTGGTCAGCGAACTCTACACAATGTATTTTAGCAAAAACTCCAGTAAGAATTCGAGGCCAAATGCTGCAGTATAACTCACGAGCGTATTTCCACCGAATAGCAATGGATATAGCAAACCCTTAGCCCGTAATGTAAACTTCAGACCATCTGGGATGAATACTACAAACTAATCACGAGAATCAATGATGTGGTTCACAGAATATAGAAGCACAATAGCCTGAGATTAAAAATGAAGGTTGTACACCTGGTGTTTATACGGGTTATATGGGAATATTTTCTTCGGTATAAAAAAGAAACTTCTTTTATGTTAACTTTTAAAGATCTTCATGTAATGTTATATTTTCTCTTTTGATGCTAGAATATTATTCTTCTTAAATTTAAGTAGGTACATATAATATTACTGTATCTAACAGGGATGGCGAACCTATGGCACGCGTGCCCAAAGTGGCACGCAGATAAATTTTCGCTGGCACGTATAATATTTTTCATTTTCATACATATGTACTGACTAATTCAAATGCATTTTTGATATTGAAAAAATTGTGAACTCAATTCAAATTTAATGCATAAATTTTGATACTTAAAAACAAACTTCCAGATTTCTGGCGCCTTTATTCATAATGTTAAAATATAATTATATTATTTGCGTACGTAATAGAGGTGAGCACAAGACGCTAAAATTGTACAGTATTGTATTTTTCTCATGAGCAAATACTGATTGCAGTTGCAAATATAAATAAGAGTAAAGCAAAAACAGAGAACATAAAACAACAGCGCACAAAAGCCATTGTACAACATTTTAATATACAGTTGGTTCAGACTACAATAAAAATATTGTACTCTTCATAGTGAGACAACTGCATTTCTTTTTAGTAGTTATGCTATAAACACAACAAAGGCTATCGAACACGGAACACACGACTACAAAAATCGCTGGCTACGAAAATAGCCAAGTAGCCAGCTACTTAATTATAATAACGACTACAGCTACAAAATAAACATCTGTTTTGACACGTTGAACATAACTAAAACAAAATATAACAAACTTATTTTTTGCAAGTGAAATTGTGAGGAAAAAAAAAACAACAAATGTCTGAAGAAAACTTATAAAAATTTAAGAAAACTAAAAAGGTTATTAAATAATAAATTAAAAATGAAATAAAAACTGATGTAAATAAATGAAATACTTAAGTAAATTAAAACTAAACAAAAAATGTAAACAAATGATTTTTTTTTTCAGTGTTGCAACTTAAATTTTTTCGCATATTTTGTGTATATAGGCCTGGTTAGCCAAACGTTGCTGTATCGTAATGTAACGTCCCCTAACGTAGAAACGTAAGTGCACTTATAGAACATTTAAAAACGTGCCATATGTTTTGGACATAAACAACTAACAAAAAAACAAAACAGAAAATATATTGTGAAATAGTAATTTGTTTATAGTGTGTACTTAATAGTTTTTTATCAAATAATTAAGTCAAATAAATAAATATGGATGCGGATTTGTGTGTTGGGCTACAGTTTTTTAATTTGCTAAACATTTTTTAAATTTATTTCTTATTAATATTTTCGCTTTTCTTTGTAATATTCTTGCTGAAAATTTGTATAATAAATGTAGGGTTGCCAAATATTGAATTGAAAAAAGTACATTGAGGGAAATAAAACGTACAGTTTAGTAAAACAATACATTGGATTTTTATTGAAAACTTTTTTAAAATTCATTAGCAAAAATAAAATGGCAAATAATAATACAAATAATAAGACCGTAATTATTGTTTACAACAAAGTAATAGCCCAAAATTATTTGGATTTTTTTTTTAAATTCTAGTCTATACTATTCAACTTTTCAAATGTAAAACAATTTGGTATAAATTTAAAATTAAATTTTATGCCCGTATTCAAAAAAAATATTTTAGGTTTATAGAGGATTTATTTGACAAGTATTGCATAGAAATATGTATTGTATATTTTATATATTCATTCATGTATTTGTAAAAACTATTACAAATACATACTTACTAGTCTTTTTGAACTTGGTTTACAATGCCATTTTTGCCAATGTAAGAAAATTGTAAGACTTGGCATAGGTGTGTTAAAATTAGTTTCAAATATCAATTCACATTACAAACTTTCTATTAAAAGTTTGTTTGTTCATTTCCTCCTTCAATTTGAATGCGGTATAGCCAATATAAACATACAAATTCTTTTCAAAATTTTGAAACAATCTATTATTTAACGATTCTATACATTTTCTTTTAATACTTTTTCAGTAAATAATTTTAATTAAATGAGAGTTCGGCTTATTGCATTAAATTTATAATGCATTACCGTTTTCATTACCCCTAAAGATGGGTTTAGACGATAATACATACATGTCAAATGTTTGTGTAGAAGAGAATGAATAGTATCATGTAAACTTTATATGTAATAAGAACGTACGACATTGAGAGAAAATACGGATGAAAATTTGCTTTGTTTTTTTTTTTAATTTTTGAAAAAACAATCACTTTCATTAGATCACTTTTATATTATTTTTTATTTATGTTTAATTAGTTCACAATGTATTTAAAGTTTGTGTGGACGTATATGTGCATTATATTCTTTCATTTGACTTTGATTTTTAAGCTACCGTTTAAACGTAAAAAAATCTGCCGTAAGACTTTTATTTTTAAAATACAGATGGAATGTCATAATATTCTTTCTATGATTTTACGTACGTAAAGTAAATTCAGACGGAAATAATTAACCACAAAATTAAACCATTTTAGTGGTAGTGGAAATTTAGTGCATTAAATTAGAGGCGAAAATGCACTAATTTTCCACTACCACTAAATTTAGTGGAAAATTAAATCTATTGCAATAACGCCAATTCTAAAATAAATAAATTCATCAAACAGTAGATCCATGTCAATGTTATTGACAAAAAATTATTCAATAACTTCTGTAGAATTACAAAATGAAATTTTTGAATTGAAACTGAAAACATAGACCTTTTCAAAATTATAGTACTTTGGTGGCAAATGTTCTTTAATATTATTTATGTTAGTTTCAAGTGTTCAGAACAAAAAAGAAATACAAAAGATTAAAAAAAGTACATTAGCGTACTTTTTTAGGTGTTATGCAGGAATAAGTACATTGAACTAAAAAAAATTACCCTTACTGCTTAAAAAAGTACATTTGGCAAGCCTAAATAAACCAGCTGTTTGCTAATGTCCCGTAAAAACGTAGAGAATTTCTATTTTCTACAGATTGCTACGCGCCGTTACGTTACATTTTTTATTCGGTAAGTGCTGCCATTACTTTGCATGTAAAATAAATGATCAGCTGACTCGTCAACGTTAAGATACGCTACGTTACGTGTGGCTAATTCTACCTTATATTTCATGTATTGCGTTTTTAAACACCTTTTTCATGCATCTTATTGTATTGGCAGCACTAAACTGTTTATTGTCGCGAAGAAAAATAGAAATTAGCCTAAGTTGGCTACGGGCTACAAAAGTAGTCGTGTGGTCGGTAGTCGTGTTGTCACTAAAATAATTATTCTCATATGCACACATGTATTCTATTTTTGACAACTTGTAGTCGATGGTCGGTAGCCTTTGTTGTGTTTATAGCATTAATGGGAAATAGTGTTGCCACGACTTTAAAATTTTTGTAACCAAATTTCAGCAAAAATCTTACCAAATTGTTAAGTCCTAATTCTAATAGAAATAATTAAGAAAATTATGTTAAAAATTTGTTTTTTTTTTTTTTTTCAATATAATGTAATATACATATACTTTTTAACATATATTTCTAATCATTTAAATGAATTAAATATTAAATTGCAAGGTCCCGGAAAATCAATTGATGTAATGTTCGATATTATTAAAGGTTTTGAGTCCAAATGAGTAATATTTCAACGCGATATTGACAATGAAATTAATATAATTTTTGAAATTATTATAAATTTGTATAGCCAAGTTATAAGTGACATACAAGACAATTTTGTTACGAGATTTCAAAACATTTCAACCATTAAATAACTTTATTAAATACCCAGACAAGTTTGATTTGGAAACTGCTAAAATAGATCATTTAGAATTGTTAAAGTTGGTGAATTTAGAAATGCAGTTGGCAGAGTTTCAATCAAGTTCTATTTGGAAGCAAAAATCGATAGAGTTGAGGCAAGAAATAGAAAATAATGAAAAAAAAATATTAAATGAAAAAGAATACGAAAACATGAATAATATGTGGTTGAAGACATTGTGTTCGCTCCCAGAAACATTTAATGCGATGAAGAAATTGTCTTTAGCTATTCTAACAATATTTTCATCAACGTATAGTTGTGAAAGTCTATTTTCGATTCTGAATAATATAAAATCTGATGTACGAAACAGACTTACCGATGAATGTAGGGAGGCTTGTATTTCATTAAAATGATCAAATTATGATCCGGATATTGATGCATTATCGAGAAATATTCAGCAAAAATCCTATTAAAAAATATGTCAGCATATATATGTATATTTGGGTATAAGTTAATATTTTTTATATGTGTATTTATTTTTTCATATTAAATTCTTTTGCCAAACCAACTTTAGTTATAACAACTTAACGCACTGACTTTTTGATATGAACTGTTGCTTTTTCTCCTTATTCGTTTTATTTTCAAATTAGAGATGTTTTATGTTGAATTCAGTTTTTGGAGAGTTTTGTCAGTGATGGTAGCTCTTGTTCACGATGTGAACACCTGGAATGACTAGACAACTATGGGAGAGGTGCAAATGAGCCTATGCGGGACGACAAGGCTTAAGCAGGCGGCAGTGTTAAGAAGAAATAATTTTATAAAGCAAAATCATCATCACATTCCTTTATACATACTAGTTTTTGTTGCTATTTCTAGCATTTTAGTTATACACATAAATTATTACAATAACAAAATACATGTAGAACAATCGACTATATTTAACATTATGTGAATTAATTATATTCAAACTAGTGGATACATAGAAAGAATAGAAATTACTAAAAAAATTGTAGTTAATGGTACATACATATGTACAGCGCTATAGAGTGTAAATAGAAGATTTTAAATCGAGAAGTATCGGTGTTTTTGGTTTACAAATAAACGAACCATTGGATTTTAAACGAATTATAAAGGACAATTCGTAACAGTATTCATTTATTTAGTATTTATTTTAATACGAGTAATACTAATAATTTATTCCAACCATATAATTATGTCCTTTCGTGTAATACATCAAAAAATTTATTCTTTAATTGCAAATATTTTCTTTTTAGAATGAGTCGCTTACAATTAAAAACAACAAACGTAATGAGAAAAGGGCGTCTTTAAAAAATTATAACAAGAAATATCAAAATTATTGTTCATATTTAAATACTGTAGAGCCTCAACAATATACTATGCCTGTTGCTCTGAACAGATCAGACAATTTAAATACAATTTTATCTTCAGCTTCTTCGTCTTTCAAAGAAAGCAACAATACAAGAACAAATCAACAACAGTTAATATCAGCAAATTCTTATGATAATGAAGGCCATTATTGTGAACAGTCGGATCGAAGCTTAACTGTCATGATACCAAGAGCTAAATACCATCATTCTTTGTTGCTATCTCCTCAAACTCAACTGTTGCATCACCAGTTAATGGAGAGAGTCTATACAACTTCAAAGTCTGAAAATAAAACTGATGATTTAGACAATAAATCGGAAATTACAAAAAAGGATGTAAGTGTCTGATCATGTTTGCCAGAATACAGAACTCTTAATAATTTTTTTTTTATAATGCGTTTAGTCAAATACCAGCTCTTTTCTAAGAGATACTACGAACAATAAGTCCAGTGATTTTCCTCAAAATCCAGGCGCTTTAATATCTGCTGGATTTGAAGTGTCTGCAATCGTTAATAATAGCACATCATTGTTCAATGCCGCCGAACTGCAACATAATAATAGTTTTGTACCTTTCGGTATAATACCACCTTCAAAACAAGGTCACAATACACCTGCAACTACGACATCAGATCCAGCAACATCTGTTGATACAAAGGCATTATTAAAAAATATATCAATCAATAATTATGAAGCAGAATCAGATTACAATGTTAATAAATGTGAGAATAAGTAAGTTGTTATAGATCTGTAAATCATACGCTAATTTGCGAGAAGAGTGGCATAACTCTAAAAAGCGATTTTGAGATAAATACGTTTAAAGATTTTAATTCAGGCAAACTTATATAAAAAGTAGAAGACACTTTTGGTCGCCACTTAATAAAAAAAAAAAGATAAAAATAAAATTTTTAGATACGTTTTAAATTACAGTCTGCTTCATATTTCTGCATTATTAACTCAAAAAATGTGTTTTTTGAGTTATGCAACTCTTCTCGCAAATGAGCGATATGCACGTATTTTTTTATATGTATGTATGTTTTTCATATAATTATAGCCTTATTGAATCAATGGACGACTGGCTCGGAAAATTACAACTAAATGAACTGTAAGTTCTCATTTACACTATTTGCTTTTAAGTATGTACCTTAGGTGCACCTTATTTTTAAAAATGCGAAATTGCACTGTAGTAACTCCCTAAATAAATGTTCATGGTAGCCAAAAAATACGTTGTGGAAAATTTTAACCAGCTTGCGTCAGGGGAATGGATGCCGCATCCGCCAACAAAATTTCATACGAAATTACTCGTAGCACAAATGTATTTTAGAATATTAGTCCGTGTGGAGATATGAAATACTTAAAGATAGACTATAATAAACTTACTTGTACATGCTGTATCTGAATCCGATAAAGGGGGGTTTAGGCGGTAATACAAGTCGTACGACATGTCAAATTTTTGTGTAGAAGAGAATGAATAGTAACGTGTAAACTTGATATGACATTGAGAGAAAATACGGATGAAAATTTGAGAGTCATACAGCTCTATTTGCTTTTTGAAATTTTTTAAAAAACCATCACATATCATTAGATCAGGCATGAATTTTTTTGTTTGTTTATCCCTATCAGCAATTGGAAGATTGATTTTTCAAAAATTACCAAAAGACTCCCTTAGGTGATCAAAAACTGAATAAATGTGAGGAATCATAAATTAATCGTGCAGACGTTCGAAATACGACTGCTTTTATAATTATTTTGCGTCGTATTTTATTGTTTCTTCTGCATTTCGTTATAATGGGATTTATTTTATTTGAAAGAATAACAGTTATGCAATAATTGTGATGTCTTGGTATAGTGGTTAGACGCTCGCACACAAATTCAAACGACCGAGGTTCAATCCCAGCGAAGGACAAAAATTATAAAATAAAATTTGCGGTATTTCTAAATTATAATTTAAAAAAATAAGAGGTTCCCACTTCCAAGAAGTCCATCTTTAAGAAATCGCTCCTTACATTCCAGTCTATTCCACCGGAAACTTGTCTCATCAATAAGAAGGCGCATAATATACATATAAAAAAAAAGATTTCCTTCAGTTGAGCTTGTCGTGCGGTTGCGCACTTAAGGTATTACAATATTATGAATTTGTTTTTTTATACATTTTTAAACAAAATACAATATTTTTATTATTGTAAAGATAATAAAAAGGTAAGTAAAACTCGAAGTTAAAATTCAATCTCATATGATCAGCAATATAAATTTAAAATGATTCAGAACAAATCAAAATCGAATTATACTCGCAATTGATCTTTAAATGATTGCAAAAAGTCTTAAACATGAATCGTAATCAAAACTGAGATCATAAGTGACTATTTTAATCGCCCAGAAGAGTCCAAAAAGACTCAAAATTGGCCAAAAATGCTGACTGGGATGTTAAATGTATTCACAATGCATGTAAATTTTGTGTGCATGTGTATGTGCATTTTATGTTTTAATTTTTCTTTGTTTTGGTATTTTACCAACTGTGTAAACCCAAAAAATATCTGATTTTTACTCTCATTTTAAAAATACGGATGGAATTTCATAATCTCTTTGATTTTACGTACGACTTGTATAACCTCCCTTAAAGGGTACTTATAGTTATTTTTAGTTATGCAATTTTTCTACGAAAGAGTACAATGTTGAGGGTTTAAATAAAAATATTGTTACGAAAATATTATATATGTTATATAATTTTATAAAGCAAATTCGTCTTTACAGTCTTTTAAAGTAGGTTTTGCTGTTATTATTACAAACACAAATATATTATGAACATTCTCAAATATGTTTATAAAATTATAAATCATTACAATGTACATGTAGGGGAAAAATGTATTGAAAACACACAAACACAAATACATGTTGGTTTAAAATGTATATGAAAATTATATAAAATTAATAATTGAAAATTAAATTGTTGTTGTATAATTATGTATTGTTACGAATTGTTCTTTATAATTCGTTTTATTATTCAAGGGTTCGATATTTGTAAACTAAAACACCGTTACTTTTCGTTTTAAAGCTTTATTTACACTCTATAACGTTTAAAATACAACTAACTATTGACTGTCAACCTTAATGTGTAGCCCTATTTATATATAGTTCTAATGTTTTATTCTAGTAATTTCAATTGTTTTTATGTATTAGCTTTTACATAATTATACAACAACAATTTCATTTTCAAAAATTAATTTTATATAATTTTCATATACATTTTAAATAATAACAGCAAAACCTACTTTAAAAGACTGTAATGATGATTTTGCTTTATAAAATTATGTTTTCGTAACAATATGTATGTACATACATACATATATACAATAGAGCTTCTCCGTACCGCCCCTAATATAAAGTATTTTTGCAATAATTTTTTGTTGGCCGAACGTAGGTGTCGCCTCTTTAGTTGTTTCCTTACATTTTAGGCATTTACAGTCTAATACAGGGGTGCCCAAAAGTTTCTTATGGAAGAGTAAACACCAATACATTTAAAGAAAAACTAATTTTTATTTAATATTTTTTGTTGTAAAAGCCAATACATATATACAAAGAAAAAAGAAAACAAATATTTCATATTTTTTTTTGCATATACGTACACGGCAAAAAATTCCTTTCCATGATTCTTCCAATAAATTATCCAAATTTATGTCAATATCATTTGGAGATAATTTTAATAAGGCCTCCAAATTTTCGTTGCTCATTCTACTTCTGAGCTTGTTTTTTTATTAATTTTAAATTTGAAAATGCACCAAACATGGAATACAAACATAAAATTTCCTTGTAAAGTAAAGGGTATTTTTTGGTTGTACAGATTTCCAAAAATTAATGCCTTAAATTAGAAGCTTGCAACATAGGATGCTTTTAGAGGTCCAGTATAAGAATCATTTGACTGAAATGTACTCCAAGATTCGGAGCGCATCCTGAACCAAAAAAGACTTTTTAAGGTCCGTAACTAATTGTTCTTTTGAACCACCTGCTATATTATTGGCGTTAGTTTGAATTATTTGAAAGCATACATATTAAAAATTGTGCTTCCATTTATTTTGCAAATCCATTTTGTAAGGAATACAAAAAAATCACAAAAACCTTTTCAATTATGTGAGAGTAGACTGTGAGTGATCATACAATAATTTTTTTGTGAATAATACCTAAAGTTTGAAAACTGAAACAAACACCAATTTTTTCCAAGTGCATTTTAAAACACACTTTTTTAAACGATATCACACGTCAAACAAAAACAAATAATAAAATCAGCAAAGCATTCGAAAGTGTTGTTGCATTGAATGAAATTTTTGTCTCATGGATGTAGTTTTTGTTGTAATTGTGGTTGTCGTGTGCCAAGATAAAAACAAAACGTATGTATTTTTCTTTATGAAAGATTTTATAGCCTTGTTAATTTATTACAATTACTTATGTTTTTGATAGAAAAATAAAATAAAAACAGCTTTTCAGGATTGCTAAAAACAATGTCAGTAAATACAGTACAGTATATTTAAATTAAATGATATAATAAAAATTAACTATACAGGTAGTTTTGGTACATTTTAAGAAACAGTTTGGTAGGTTTTTTATTTACACTGAGCAACCCTGGTCAAAGAAGAGTATACAAAGTTGTTTGTGTTTTTCGTATTGCTAGTGCTGAGTGCTGTATGTGTCTTAAAATACACAGCCTATAGCTAAGAGCATTTACAAAAACAAATGAGCACCAAGAGTATAGGGCTTGGGCACCCTTGGTCTAATATATCAGTGCGTTTGGTCTTCTCGACGCAAAAATATTAATATATCATTTCGTGCCATAACCACCGAAAAGGCTGAAGCGCCAAAAAGAAGATTTTACAGAAAAAGGTTTTTTTTAAATATCTTTGGATAATTATTAAGGATTACGGTGAAATTCAGTTTGTCAGCATTACGTCTCCTGTGCATGTAACGCACATAACTAATTTTGTGCGGGTATTTATGGCGCTTAAGTCTTTTTTTGCTGTCACTCTGAATAAGTTATTACCAATGTAGTGGCGCTTAAGCCCTTTTGAATTAATTAAAACACAACTTTCAGTTTCAATATTTTCTATTTTTCCAATTGTTTTTGTGTGAAAAATTAAACTTATCGATAAATTAATCTTAAATTCACTGATTTTGATAAACAAATTAAATGTAGTTTTATAATTTTTTTTTCCAAATTAATAGAAAATAACTTCAGAATTCGGAATGAAAGTATAAAAAAAGTTTTAATAAAAATAAGTTTAAATTAAATATTAAATGTCTTTTTGATCAGTCACAGGTAGCGTATCATTAATAGTTTCATCGCATTTCAAATTTAAAAATTTGTTATGAAATTTGACGGGAATTATATTTTTTTCACAAAGTGTTTTTAAATCTTTGTATTTTTTTGAAGAAATTTTTAAAGAATCATTATATAAACGTTGGGGCCCTTCTTCTAGTAACATAGCATTCTTGTTCTTGCAATTGAATTGAGATCATATTCTTTAATTTCGGAATCATCAAAATATCCATACTTAAGTTTTATTATAGAACTATTTTTAATAAAAAAGGCAAAACGTAATATGGGAAAGCTTATTTTTATTGAAGTGGATAACATAACTTAAACGTTTTCCAATCTTTAAAATCAGAATTATTCATTAAAACGCATTTATAATTTTCAGGATTAGTCCTTGCGTTTGAAATAATAGTGAACCATTCACTAGGGGCCCAAATAGTTTTATCTCGAGTAAATGACTCAATAGTACTGTGTATAGAATCTACAGACATCATATTTTTGTTTCGATTTTGACCAGCATAACTGTCACTTACTTACTTACTTAGCTGGCCATAACAACCCGTTAACGGGCGTCTCTGCTAAGCGCACGCCTTCTCCAGTTGGTCACACCAATTGATGACAGGGCTCCATCTACCTGGTCTTTCCAACGTAAACATGGACGTCCTCTACGCCGACGTTCAGTGACCTTCGCATCGAAAACCTTTTTCGCTGGAGCTGATTCTTCTTCATCCGAACAACATGGCCGAGCCAGCGCAGCCGCTGGATGTTAATGCGCTGGACAACATCTACGTCGCCGAGGAGCTCATACAGCTCATAGAGAGAGGTCTCTGTTACTAAACTGCCTACCGAGACCGTAGTAGCGCCTGTTGGCCAGTGTAATTCTTCGCTTGATCTCCAGACTGACATCATTTTTGCTGGTAATGGCATGCACCTAACCAACTCATCGCCTCCATACTTGAAGAGTTCAGCTGGCGAACCATCAGGTCCATCTGCTTTGTTGTTCTTCAGTCGCCATATGGCAACCTTGACCTCTTCATGGCTGGGGGACGGGATCTCAACGTCGTCGTTAATGATTGGGTCCGGCACAACATCTCTAGAGGCGGAATTTGTGTCGCCATCGCCCTGCAGTAGATTAGAGAAGTGCTGTCTCCATAATCTTAGTGTTCCTTGTGCATCTGTAACCAGGTTACCATGTTCGTCTCTGCAGAAGGTTGCTCCGGGCTTTAAACCAGTAGTAAGACGCCTTATCTTTTTATAAAAATTTCGAGCATCATTTCTACTCCTGCACATCTCGATTTCCTTACGATCACGCCTTTCTTGCTTTCTTTTCTTCTTTCTAAATAGGCATCTCTCTTCCCTCCTCTTTTCTCTGTACACCTCCACCGTTGCTCTTGTAGTGGTGGACTGCAATGTTCGTCTATAGGCAGCGTTCTTTGCTGCAGTGGCTTAACGGCACTCTTCATAGTACCATTGGTTTCTGCGGGGCGGACGCTCAAAACCAAGAACTGTTACGGCAGCGCTGCGCAATTGAGACCACTGTCCACCAATACTTTCGAGAGAGGATGGGATGTAATTGAGCTCGTTAGAAAGACGATCGGAAAACGACCTGGCTGTCTCTTGTGATCGCAGCTTTTTGATGTCCAGCTTCCCTTGCACACTAGAACGTGTCGTATTCGACGCGCATATACGCAGTCGCATCTTGGCTGCGACAAGATAATGGTCCGAGTCGACATTTGGACCTCTAAATGTGCGCACGTCTAGTATGCTGGATACATGCCTTCCATCAATCACAATGTGATCGATCTGGTTGTTGGTAGATCGATCAGGAGAGAGCCAGGTGGCCTTATGGACATCGAGATGCTGGAACCTGGTGCTACAAACTACAATGTTTCGCGCTGCGGCGAAATCGATCAGTCTCATGCCGTTCAGTGAGGTGGAATTATGGAGACTGAACTGTCCGACAGTGGGGCCAAAGATACCTTCACGTCCAACTTTCGCATTGAAATCGCCGAGGACAATTTTGGCGTCATGTGCCGGACACCTATCGTATACGTCCTCGAGCTTTGCGTAGAAAGCATCTTTGACCGCATCATCCTTCTCTTCCGTCGGGGCGTGCACGCAAATAAGGCTGATATTATAAAACTTTTCCTTTATTCGGATCGTAGCAATTCTTTCGTTCACGGGGGTGAACTCCGAGACAAGATGGCGAAGTCTCTTACTTACTACGAATCCGTAGCCAAATTCGCGTCTCTTGTCATGGCAGCTGTAGTAGATGTCACATGTTGCTTGCCTCGTACAACCTTGTCCTATCCATCGCATTTCCTGGATGGCGGTGATGTCAGCCCTGCATTTTGTGAGAGCATCTGCCAATTGGATAGAGGCACCCTCCCTATAAAGGGTTCTCACATTCCAGGTGCATATCCTTAAATCATAGTCCTTAAAACGTTTGCCAAGTTCGTCAACATAAAAGGGGGTCCGTTTAGAGGCTATTGTTTTTGCTTTCATTGAAGAACGTTTTTACGTGGTGGATTTCAAGCCCTACTCACAACCCAAATTTAAATTCCAGGGGATTGGACAATCGCCGCATACATTAGTTAACAAGCTAGCGGGTTCTAGAATGTTATCCAGGAGGGCCACGGGGACGCTGTATGTCGACTTGAATACCACGGGTACAAAGATCGTTCTGGAGGCCGCTAGGTTGACCCCAATCAGAGACTTTGCCTTGTCCGAAGTATCCCATCCATCCCATAACTGTCACAGTATAGATTAATTGAAGAGTGTGTTCCTCTTTCGTCCAGAAGTTTTAAATACTTAAAAACTACAGTACAGATTTAATTGCAACCTCTCTTTTCATCCGTTTCTCCCCACAAAAAGCAATAACCATTTTTAGTGCCGTTTTCGTAAACGCTTTCATTATAGTATGCATACTTTCGAGCATAATACAATGTTACACTCTTTCCATGGGGTGTGTTTAAAACCTTTTGAAGATCAAAACTAGCACATAAAATTGACGAGGGGGGTTTACTTTGTTTTTGATCCTCTAAAAATAATTCTTTACATTTCTCTTTGTCTCTTATGTGATTTTGGTATTCTTCTCTTTGTTGTAAAATATTTTGTGATTCACTATCCAAATTTTTATATTTTTCACAAATCACGCATTTGTCTTCTTTAGGGACGTGAAAACCAATGTGAAGACTATTTTTGAAAATGACGAATCCTGATTATTATTTTTCAAATGCTCAATATAGTGTTTATATAATCCTTTTACATTGCGAAATTCTTGAGGAAGATATAATTTCTTACTTTTATTGCGACAATAATGTGATGGAACAGCTGATAGATGTTCAATAAATGATTTTAAGAGTTCAACTTTGGACTCGTCTGACTTATTATGAGGCGTAGGTATTTTTTTGCTTGCAGTAAAATTTTTTAAGGTACCCGTATTACTCCTGGCTAATCTTAACATTTTTTGAGATATATGAAGGGTCTTTAACAAAAAGTCCTGACACACTTGAATATTACTGTCATTATAATTAATTACATAATTATGTATATGTAAATTTTCTTTTGCCACTATAAGATCTTCGCCTTTTGATGGACATACGCTTAATACAAGAAGTTAACCAGACTTTTTGTCTTATTTTGTTTTTTTGCCAATACCCCAATAATGTTCATTTATTGCTAATCTATCTGACTCGGTGAACTTATCGCTGCAACGATTTCTACAATTTATATTTGCACACAGATAAGGTTGAACACTTTTATTACGTTGTTGCTTATTTTGTATTCTTTTTGGTATTTTTCTTTGTTTTTTATAGCCCCGTTTACCCACACACGTCTCCTCCTCAATCTCAGATTCTATGGTTACTGTCTCTGAAAATTCCGAACTAGATTGTATTAGCGAACAATGTTTTTCTTCAGAAGATTCATTATCACTATATGGAAGGAGACCATTTTTTAATAAACTATAAAAAGAAGATTTTCATTATCAGAAAATTATTTAAAAATAATAGAAGTTTTATGTTTTTCTATTTTATTATTTATTTTATGTATTTAAAGACTCACTGAGTTGAGTTGTTGCCATAAATCCATATTAAAAATACTTTGATGAAAAACGTAAAATTTTGCGATTTTGTTACCAATGGCAATTAATTATAAAAGCGAATAAAGACTGAAGTGCCACTCGAGGTAAAAACAAAAAAATATTAAACGAACAGAGAACTGTGCTTAAGTCTAAATTGTTTTTCATATAAAATCATAACGGTAAGATTTACAGCTTTTATATTTCGTGAGATGATGCAGATGATCATAAACAATTAATTTCAATAATAAAACGAAAAACGAAAATTATGTCGCTACAGACCTTTTTGGCGGTTATGGCTTGATATATTGTAGTCGCCGTGGTCTATTGGTTAGTGTGTTGGCTTACTAAGACGATAGCTCCGGGTTCAAATCTCAGCTCTGACAACTTGAAAAAATGAAATGTGAAAAAATTATTTCTTTCGGCGACTACCTCTCAGCTGTCGTCTGGCAATTGCCATGAAAAAGCTTCTCAAATCTGTCGTTCGGATCCGACTTTAAACTGTAGGTCCCAGTGCTCATGAATAAAAATTAACACACATACAATGAATTCTGTGAGAAGCTAGGCCGTAACCCTAATACAGGGGGAATTTCTACTATTTGCAATTCACAAAGAAATTGGACAAAATGGTAACGTTTTATGTACATACATATACTTATGTGTATGTATATTTGCAAATACATAGTTCGTTAGTCCGGATTTGCACTTAAGTAAATTAAATGACGGATATTTTTTTCAATTCTTCTATTGGATCCACGCTTTAAAAAAATAAATTTTGTATACCCAATTGCTTGTTCCAAGTTAAAGAGATGACAGACGAGACAGGCTCTGATACTTCGGATACGGTAACTGTTTGCAAAAATTGGAAACAAATAGAAATGAAGCCTGTCTGACGAGCTCTGTGTAAGTTGATTTAATGAAACCCGTTAGAAGTATGGGCCTAAAATTGTCCAATGTAGCGTACAAACGCTTAAGAATGGTTAACAGTTCCATTCCATTGCTTTTTCAAAAGCTTCTTCACTTTTGGCACAGCAAAGAAGAAGAGTGAGTGCTAAAAAGGTTAATAAAATATTATTTTTACGAACACTAGACAAAAGGTATTGGGACTTATTACAATCCGAAATCGCGCACTATGAGCCTTATTTTGTATGAAATTAGGGTGATACGTTCCAAATCCCAAACTTATCATGAAAATTTTAAATTTAAACCAAGTAGATAACTAAGAAAAAGACTTTATTCAATATTAACATAAAAGTTAAACATTAACGTAAACAAAAAAATAAAAATTATAAATTTATTCATAAAAATTAAACAAACAAAAAATCTTGAAATCAGTTCATTGTACATAGTTTGTACATAATTAAAATGTAAATATGTAATTAAAAAAAATCTTTAAGTATCTAAGTTAATTTTCATCTTCTGATGAATTTGTTCTATTTTCCTCCAATGGTTTGCTTAATAGTAACAGGGGTGCGTAAGTTAAACATGGTTTTTTTCTGCTACACAAACAATCACAATATGGGATAGTTTGTGTGGGCACATCACTGATATATTTATGTACATATTTTGCACAAAATATAAAATATGTATTAAAAAAAAACGCGCTGCTGCGAAACTTTTGTCGCGAAATGCTAAATTTTGGGGGTAAAAATAAAAACGCGCAGTTCGAGGGATTACTGTATAACAGTTTTTTTTTTCTGTCTCGAAAAGACTAATGTTTTGCCCTTAAGAGCAATTGACCTCAACATTGAAATATGAAATTTTTTTACCGAACATAGGGATCCACTTTTTAGGCATTTACAGTCCGATCTTTAAGTATGGTTTACTGCATGAATGTTTTTGATTTTCTCGAGACAAAAAATTAACTAGTCCGAAAAAAAGAATATTTTTTAAGTTGTATGCATATCACTTTGGATATCCAAAGTGCATGGTGGTATGTTCCAATCATTCGAAATTAAAACTTTAAAATCGTTTCTCCTAGAAATATTACCGCCAATTGAGGAAGTTGTTTGTAATCTGATAGGAAATTTGAGAAGTACAGGTGGTTAGATCTAAATATATTTGGTATGGCATCTTTACGAGTGGTAAAGAGACAAAAAAAAACTGGGCTTTTTTTGGTCACCAAAATTAAATTAAACAAATTATTATTTTAATTATTTTTCATCCGACGTTTCGTTGGAAGATCCCAACTTCTTCAGGGATGTTTGTACTTTATTTTAATTTAAAATTTTAAACCATTCGTGTTTTTATGTTTTAATTTGTTGTTTGTTTTGTAAAGCATTAAACACATAGACGACAGCAAGCAGCATGACAGCAAGCAGCAAATGCAGCCGACAATATTTGCTGCCATTCAGTCGGCAACTTAAAAATTTTGAATTGTAGATGAAGATGAAATTTTAATTTCGTTAGATGTGGTATCACTATTTACTAATATTCCGATTCATTTGGCTGTAAATACAATAATGAAAAAATATAATAACCTGGAAATTTACACTAAAATCCCAAGAACACAATTTCTTAAAATTCTACACTTCTGTTTGAATGATAATAATTATTTTATATACGAGAAACAGATATATAATCAGATATATGGCATGCCGATGGGAAATCCCCTGTCTCTTACCATAGCAGGCATTGTAATGGATAAACTAATTGACGAAGTAACGGAAGAGTTAAAAGAAAATAATATTAAAATTAAGTTCCTTACTAAATATGTAGATGACTTATTCGCCATAATCAAAAAAGATGACGAAGATATTATATTAAAAACTTTCAACAATTATCACAATAAGCTGAAATTTACCATTGAAAAGGAAAAGGACAAATGTATTTCGTATTTAGACATGAAAATATATAGAAATCAAAACAAAATCATTACAGATTGGTACACCAAGTCGATTGCATCAGGACGCCTAATTAACTTTCACTCTACACAACCAATAAAACAGAAAACAAATACTGCGATAAATCTAATAACTAAAGTACTAAAAATTAGTGACAAACAATTCGAAAAGAAGAATATTGAAAAGATAAAAGAAATTCTGATTAATAATAGCTATCCTAAATATATAATAAATAATTTAATCCGAAAAGTAAAATACGGGGAAGAAAACAAAAGACAACACAGCTGGCAACACTAAAAAATTTTATAGCCTTTCATACATACCAAAACTCACAGAGAGTAAGCAAATGAGAGAAATTATTAACGATAAGGAGATAGCATGGGCATATAGATCAGAGGTCGGCAAAATTGATTTGTAATTGTGTTAGTGAGCATGGAAGAGAACTGCACTGAACAAAAAAATGTGTAAATTCATATATATGTATGTTATTATCTTACATATCACTAGGCGTGAACTAGGAACTTTCTTTTACGTCTGAAGGAAACATATCGGGTATATCTAATTCGGGTACGTGAAATTCGGTAGTTCTAACCGTTTGCTGAAGGAAGATCTTAAAAAAAATTATAATATCTTGTTTTTTAGTTTACAAGTCACATTTATTATAATAATTTAAAAAATTTTGTGTGATTTTATTAAAAAGAAAAAAAAATGCACTCAAATATCTTGAATTAATAATAATAATCTAATAAATTTAGGGTTTCACTTTTTCTTTCCAATTTATCTAAAAAATAATTTTATTTTCATAAAAAATAATTAAAACATCCGATACATATGTGCACTCGTCAGCAGTTCATTGACGACTAAAACACAAAACAACAATTGTCTCGTAACATGATACATTTCTTTAAGTGTTTTTGCAAAAAAACTAATGCAAAGAGAGCACAAAATGAAAGAGCGTAAGAATACATGTGAACTCTCCCGGCTGAATTCAGCTATGAAATGCCGACCTATGATATAGATCAAACAAGACTATAAATAATTTATTTACGAAAATAAAAACAAAAATAGAAACAAAAGAGCAAAGCAAGTGTGGTGTATCAAATTGAATGCCTAGGCAATGCAGATGAGAGTTGTGGTAAAGTTTACATAGGAACAACAAAGAGAAGCTTAAACATAAGAGCAAGTGAACATGAAATAGATATTAAAAAACAAAAACACACAACAGCACTTGCACAACATTGTATTGAAAACAATCATAGAGCGGACTTAGAGAACATCAAAATACTGGACAAGGAAAAAAGAGAATCTAAAAGATATATGCATGGTGAAATTACTTACAAGGTAGTGGCAGGTGAATATAGTACAAAAACAACAGGGAATTTGTTTTTGTTTTTCCAGCTCTTGAATGTCAAAATTAGGTATGGTGAATTAAAAAAGCACATGTCAGAAGTGTGTGTGTGTATTTTTAACAACATATATGTCTCTACACCAAAACAAAAACACGAATACACACAAAGCAAAATATAAACAAAACATAAATATAAACATGGTGAAATTACTTACAAGGTGGTGGCAGGTGAATATAGTACAAAAACAACAGGGAATTTGTTATTGTTTTTTCAGTTCTTTAATGTCAAAAGCAGGTATGGTGATTTAAAAAAGCACATGTGAGAAGTGTGTGTGTGTTTTGTTAACAACATACATGTCTCTACACCAAAACAAAAACACGAATACACACAAAGCAAAATGTAAACAAAACATAAATACAAACAAAACTTTTGATAGGAGCGGTATGACCAAAAAAAAAAACTCAGCTGGGTTGGCAACACCACCTTGTAAGTAATTCCACCATGAATATAAACAAAAGTTTTGACAGAAGCGGTATGACCAAAAAAAAAAACCAGCTGGGTTGGCAACACCACCTTGTACGTAATTTCACCATGGATATATGCTAGAAAGTTTACGAATACAACAAAGAGGAGAAAATGCTATTAACAAGAAAGAGGACAAAGATAATGCGAGCACAAATTATTCTATAATTATATCTTAGCTTAATATATAAAATAAGGTGTCTTGATGTTTTAATTTGTTGTTTGTTTTGTTACTTATAATTTTTGAGAAAAAATTGTATCTTATATATGTAATTATTATGTATGTATGTATAGATAAAATAGATATAACGAGACAATAACAAAAACAAATGTAAACGAATGATTTAAAATTTTAAATTAAAATAAAGTACAAACATCCCTGAAGAAGTTGGGATCTTCCAACGAAACGTCGGATGAAAAATAATTAAAATAATAATTTGTTTAATTTAATTTTGGTGACCAAAAAAAGTCCAATTTTTTATAAAATATTATAAATACAGAATATATAAAATATATATAAAGGTCAATATTAATTGTGAAAACTGAATGCAAAAAAAAAACGTTTTAAATATTGAAGATAAAGTTAAAATAAATTACTAGCATTCAAAAAATAATGTGAGTTTTAAAATGCTAGCTGAAAAATATGAAGTTGGGATACAGACCGTTTATGACATTGCTATCTTGAATTAGTTTTTTAATGCAAATATCTACATTGTATATACACCAATGTTCACTTGTTAAATAATAAAAATATTAAAAAAAGACTCTATAATCAAAATTTTTATTCGATTGTCCGTAGCGCTTCTGGTCTCGACCAGCACGGATAATGGAGGCCCGACTGTACAAATAAATAATTAATTTATTTTAATTATAATTTTAAATCTAAATAAAATGTGGTTTAATCTTAACTACATATAGATAATTAGATAGGTGTCTTACAAACACACCCTCTGTCCAAAAACGTTTTCGTTTCTTCTGGTGCTCCCTAAGACAGCCACTTAGGTTCCATAGTCTTAATTATTTTATATTCCTAAGTACTAAAATATACTGACGATGTTAATACGATAATTTTTTTATGACTTTTTTTGGCAGATCTGCCGAAGCAAGGTCATTTGATGAAACTACTATAAGGATATCTACAAAGCCTATGCAAATTTCAGTCACTGGTGCTCAAACGCACCAAATTCAAGATGTATGTTATATATGTATTTATAAGTATTTGAAAACGTATTTAATATTTCACAATTTCCTTAGGAAGTCAACACAATGGCTGAACGAGATTTAGGATCCACATTTTTGCTCCCTCATACACATCTCTACAAGCCAGAAAAGGTAAAAATACTTTTAAAATATAATATATTTTTGCTATTAACTTGTTTCTATTATGTTTATTTTTTTTTTTTAGCTAGAAAGTGAACTTTCAGGATTTGACTCCTTTTAGAAAATTTTTAAGATATAGCAGTTTTTAATTTTAAAAAGGCTGTTTTATACATAATTTCTATTATTGTACAGTGTATAATTGTCAAAAGAAAATGGATTTAAAACCTGCCCAAATAACTGTTCCATATATGTATTATCTATAGTATATACTATACACATACATACATGCATATATGAATGTATGCGTTCATGAATTTATGTTAATAAAAAAGTGTCATACCCAAGCAATATAAAATGTATTTATGTAATTTAAAATAAATATTTAAGCAAATTTTATCACATTCAGTCTTTTAATCAAGAATAAGATTTAAACGGTAAGACCGGTCGTTCATCAAAGACGGGTTCACTCAGAAGTCTTCTTATTCCATTAGAGCACCTCCCATGATAGTACTGGTAAAATAGCAAAACACACGCCACAATGCTATAGAGTTTGATAGCCTGCCGTTATTTATAGGACCTTCGCCGTTATCTGTACGCGCTTGAAAAGGCCCAAAATAGAGTTGTATCATATCCTATGTCGGAACTGAGGCGCTTGGATGATTCTTTCAACACTCGTAAAATGTGATAATTTCAGCGGATATCATAGTCGGTTCCCATGCCCAGAACACCAAGAGCAGCCGTTATCTAAATATTTGAATTACACTAAGGCGACCAGATTTTGCAAAAAAAAAAATTGAAAAAAGTTAAATATTTATTTGACTTCAAAATTTTTTACATATTTTAGAGACAAATCCTTGGAGGAAGTATTGCGAGTCCATCAAATCTATTAAAGACTCTGCAAGTCTCGGCAAGATCCTATATAAGGACCA
Organism: Metopia argyrocephala; assembly: GCA_963576795.1. Classification (NCBI taxonomy): domain Eukaryota; kingdom Metazoa; phylum Arthropoda; class Insecta; order Diptera; family Sarcophagidae; genus Metopia; species Metopia argyrocephala. The sequence continues at coordinate 1,472,172 of OY756212.1, read as the reverse complement.
CTCCTGTAGGGCTCTAATTGCGAGGACAGACAGGACGTGGGCGTAGTCGTCAATGGAGTCCTTAAATATACTTGTTGATACTAATTTTTCGGAGAATTCCGACGAATGTGATGAGTCGATAGGCCTGGGGGAGACGGGTGTTATTTCGCAGGAATCTGTTCACTCGCCGGAAAGAATTTCCTTGGCTATTAACAGCTTCTCTTCTTGGTAAATTGGTAAATTCCAATTCATTACTAGGGACCTGGTGGCTGTAAGCGTCAAACTTATTACTGATGTTGGTATAAGGGAGGTAATATGCGCCTCTGCTTATTTCCCAGGGGATATTTTATTTTATTTATTTATTTATTTATTTAATAAACTAAATTTAACAGCTTATAATATAAAGTAATACAATTAACATAAAACAAATAACAAAGCTAAACATATATTAAAAACAATCATATTGATAGGTATTTGAATTAAGATAAATTAGTATTGATTTCTTTGTTGTAGCGCAGTTGGCAGAAAAGTCAATAAGATTATAAAATTTATTAATTTCCATACATGTTCTACGTAGAGGGTCATTATCGATGAAGTTATATCTATGCGGTTTTAAATAAATTGGTTCATAAAACCGAAGTTGCCTGTTAGGTACATTGATTTGTAACTTTTCCAAGAGATTACTAGAATTTATATTTCCCTGTATCAGATTCAAAAAGAATGATATGTTCGATGCAATTCTCCGACTTTTTATAGTATGTAAATTTATAAGAGCAAGTCGGCTGCGATATGGTGGTAGATTTTCACTCGGACTCCATCTAAGGTTTCGAAGACAAAATAGTAAGAACTGTTTTTGAACAGATTCTAATTTCCTTATATAAAAAGTGTACTGGGGATCCCAAATTACAGACGCATATTCAAGTGTTGGTCTCACTAGCGACGTGTAAAGATGTTTTGTAACATAAGGATCATCAAATTCTTTGGCCCAACGCTTTATGAAACCTAGCACACAATTAGCCTTACTTACAGTCATAAGTACATGTAAATTAAAATTTAATTTTTATCGAACAGTACTCCAAGATCGAAAAACGTATCTTCCATTTTTAATGCCTCACCATTAATAAAGTACTCATGAGGAGAGATTGAGTGTCTAGAAAACGACATAGATTTGCATTTACTTAGATTTAGCACCATAAGGTTTTGTATACACCAGGCATACAAATTATCTATATCAGTTTGGAGGAGAATACTGTCCTCAGAACAGGAAATAGTTTTAAAAAGTTTGACATCATCGGCATACAAAAGAATATAACTAGATCGAACTACATTTGGTAAATCATTGATGAACAACAGAAACAACAAAGGGCCAAGATGACTACCCTGTGGAACTCCCGATGTGACTTCAATGTATTTTGATTTTGAATTATTGTATACAACGCATTGTTTACGATGGGTCACATAGGATCTAATCCATTTTAAAAAGTTTGTAGAGAAACCACTCGCATCAAGTTTTAATAAAAGTAAGTCATGATTAACCTTGTCAAAAGCCTTGCTGAAGTCTGTATATATAACATCAGTTTGAAGGCCATTGACAAAACCTGAGTTAATATGAGATGTTAATTCCAAAAGGTTTGTCGTTGTAGATCTTCCACGGCAGAAACCATGCTGTGCTTGAGATAAAATTGGCGAGACCTGGTGATACAAAATATCCGTTATTAGTTTTTCAAATAATTTTGGGATGGCATTTAGTTTAGCTATAGCTCTATAATTAGTAACATCATTTCGACTACCAGACTTATGCAGAGGTATTATAAAAGAGTCTTTCCAGCGATCAGGAAACTTCCCAAATTTCAAAGAACAATTGTATAGATGAGATATTGGGACAGCCAGCACGTCGGCACAGTTTTTTAAAATGCAGCTAGGAACACCATCAGGACCAGGAGTATACGAATTTTTAACACACTTTAGGCCTCTTAAAACAGACGAGACATGTAAACTTCTTATGTTGATTGATGTTGACTTTGAAATTTTATAGGGGTAGGAATAACTATTGAAGGATTCACATGAAAAAGTAGACTCAAAAAAATTGGCAAAAACATCAGCTATTTCAGCATTATTAGAGTATGTAGCGCCATTACTTATAATCGTTGTAGGATAAGATGAAACTCTCCGTTTTGAGTTAACAAAATTAAAAACGATTTTTGCATTATTTTTGATTTTATTTTTCATTGAGTTAATATAAATTGCATAACGTTTCTAGCTTTCCAAATTATAACGGCTAGCAGCAATGAGATATCGGGCATGATCAATTAGTTGTTTACTTTTCTTAAACTTTTTATAAAAGCGATTACTACGATTTTTTAACCAAGATAAGGTGTTATTAAACCAGGGAGGACGATTAGATGTTTTGTTTTTCACCAAAGGTGTACATTCAGATAAACAGTTTCATAGATATGTACTTATAAAATTTGTTAACCACTTGATCAAAGTTACTCTCATCATTACACTCGAGAAGTTCCAACCAATTAATATTGGATAACAATTGATTTAGTTGTTCAAAGTTCGTTCTTTTATAACAAAGGGATTTAGATACATTACAATTAGCAGAACGTTGAAGAAGCTGTGTAGAAATTGATAATGTTGGGTGATGATGATCCTCAGGCGTACAGAAAGGCGAGTTTCTCCTCACATCAAATAGCGAAGGCTTGTTAACAAATACTAGATCCAATAATCTATTGTTGGAATTTAAGACATTATTTATTTGAAAAACTTGGTGATCTGCCAGTGATGCTAAAAAATCTTCAGACCAATCATGTGAAGTGACGGCAACCAAAAAGTCAGTCTCCTCCATGGACATCCAGGCGGCTGATGGAATATTAAAGTCGCCTAAAACTATTTTAAAATCAATCGGCCTAAGTCTATATGCCACGGACCCAATTAGAGCAGAATGCATTTCATAAATTTGTGGACTAGAGTTAGGAGGTATATATGAACAGGTTATAAACAGACATACGTTCTGAATATGAATAATAACTGCCAAAAATTCAGCGTCACATGTATTTTGGAGTAGTAACTCTTCAGCTGGATATAAAGTAGACACAGCAATCAGGACACCACCACCACGTTTACTACCTCTATCACGCCTAAAAATTTGATAGTTATCGCTCATAATTTCGTAGTTAAAAATATTTTTGTCCAGCCATGTCTCAGTTAAAACAGCAATGTGAAACAAGGCTCCGAAGCTATTAAGATATGAATTAGTAACATTTTGGTAAATGGTATTAAGTAAAGAGGACGACTCTAGTTTTTTGATTGATTGGTAGCTGTATCAGAAGCAGGAATGTGTGCCAGTTTTTCTTCACGATAAATAAACTCTCTGACTATAGTGTATTTTCGCCAAAAGTCGGTATTTACAATTTTTTCTTAGTATGGCACTATTATTTTAAATGAGGCTCTTTTTCTCGAATTAATTTTATAAATACTGATATTAACTGATGGGCTACAATTTAGCTTAGAACAAATATATTTGATTATGTTTTCAACAGTTGTATCACAATGAAAACGTGTTGCAAATATTGTTTTTCTTGGTGCGATGATACGTAGTTCAGAGGATGATTCTTCGCTATTCAATGGCCGAATATTAATAGTTGAAGTCTCTAAATGGGATATGGAATGTGTACCACCCTTGGAGGTCCAAAATTTCATCAGGTACTGTCGGGATGTGATGCGAATGCTCATCATATGGTATGGGGCAGCACGGACAACAACGATAGGGGTGATTACCTTCTCAACTTTCTGGTTAGCAATAATGTGGCTGTGGCCAATAGGGGCAGCAGACCTACATTTGTTAACGCCATAAGGTCGGAGGTATTGGATATTACGTTGTGTGATACATTCACGTCTAATCTTGTGAGGGACTGGCATGTGTGAGACGAAGTATCCTTATCCGATCATATGCATATTAGATTTGATCTGGTTAGCGTTGCTAGAACCGATGATAGGCCAATAGTCTCTAGGAAGGTAAATTGGACCTGCTTCAGAGAAAATGTGGCTAAAGAAGTTGACTGGCTGCCAGATTCTGTTGATGAACTGGATCTGGCGGCAAATCAGCTACAGTCGACATTAAAATCCTCTTTGGACATTAGTGTGCGGCATAGTGACCATTCTATTGTTCGTAAGGTGCCTTGGTGGAATGACAGTTTGTCAAAGCTGAGGAAAACCGTAAGGAGGAACTTTAATAGAGCCAAGCGCACAGGTGATTGGCAGGTTTATAGGGTTAGTCTCACTGAGTACAATAAGGAGATTAGAAGGTCTAAAAGGAAGACGTGTAGGGGATTTTGCCAGTCCATTGAGGGCTTGCCGGCATTGGCCCGCCTTCAAAAGTCTCTCACCATAGATCATTCTAATGGCATAGGGTCCCTTAGTACAGGCACCGGAGGGTACACTCAGTCTAGAAGACAAACCTTGGATCTCTTGATGGGAACGCATTTTCCTGGTTCCCGAGGTGGCACCTGTACGCGAGTGCTGGGATATTCCCGCACCTGTACGTGTTACCAGAAGGGTCAAAAGTCTCGCGAGTAGAATATTCACTCCGGACAGGGTTTTGTGGGCTATTGGCTCCTTTAAACCCTAAAAGGCTCCGGGCAGAGATGGAATTTTTCCGGCTCTCCTACAAAGAAGTTCTGACATAATAGTGTCTAAACTTTTGTAGTTTTTAAGGCCAGCTTCGGTTTTGGTTACATACCACGAGCTTGGCGGGAGGTTGCGGTTATATTTATACCGAAGGCAGATAGGCCTAGTAATCTTCCAAAGTCGTATAGACCCATAAGTCTCTCATCCTTTCTTCTGAAGACAATGGAGAGGCTGGTGGATGTTTATATAAGGGAGACGTGTCTTGTGAAACGTCCCCTGCACCCGAGTCAATTCGAGTATGTGAAGGGCGGATCGACTGAGGGTGCAATTTTGTCTCTCCTTGGGAGTATTGAGAAAGCATTTTCTGACAAGGAAGTTGCTCTTTGTTCTTTCTTGGATATAGAAGGTGCTTTTGACAACACAGGTTTTGACTCCTTTACTAGTTCTTTGGAACGGAAAGGGGTGGAAAGGCCAATTATAGCTTGGATCGGCTCCATGCTTAGCGGAAGGATTATCAGCTCATCCCTTGATGGAGAGGAATTGACCGTGATGGCGTCGAAGGGATGCCCTCAGGGTGGAGTCCTATCCCCATTGTTGTGGACGCTTCTAGTTGATGACTTGCTCACCATGTTGGCTCAAAAGGGAATCAGCGTAATTAGTTATGCTGATGACCTTGTTATAACTGCCCGTGGGAAATTTGAGAGTACATTGTGTGACCTTATGGCTGATGCTCTGAGGGATGTGTCGAATTGGTGCTCTCAAGAAGGACTCTCAGTGAATCCTTCAAAGACGGTTGTTGTACCTTTTACGAAGAGATATAAGCTGACGTGCGACTGTATTTCTTTTAGAGATACCACTATTATGTTTTCTAAGGAGGTTAAGTATCTAGGTGTCATTCTGGATAGAAGACTTACCTGGAACTCGCACATTTCTGCTGTCCAGGCTAAGGCGACAAGGGCACTTTGGGCATGTCGCTCTTCTTTCGGTAAGACTTGGGGTCTATTGCCAAGAATGACACTGTGGATTTATACCGCCATTGTTCGGCCCATAATCACTTATGCGGCAATAGTTTGGTGGAGAAAGACTGAGGAGTCTACCACCATAGGAAAATTGGGCAAGATACAACGGCTTGCCTGCCTTGGTGTAACCGGGGCAATGAGAACATGTCCAACAGTGGCTTTAGAGGCCCTGATTGGATTAACACCACTTCATATTTATGTGATGAGGGTGGCCGCGTGTTCGGCAGCAAAAGTGTTCGTAAGAACACCTCGAAATGAGTCAAGTAACCTGGCCATTCTTCACAAGGTGGTCAGGAATCCAATTTCGGTGTTGGATACCATGCCTTTGGAACTTTGCTTTAGCAGTAGAATTAAGGTTGAGGTACCGGACCGGGAATGTTGGTCTACTGGGTGTTTGTCTCGGAGTGAGTCTGATCTAAACTGGTATACTGATGGTTCCAAAATGGACAGTGGAGTAGGGGCTGGCGTCTATGGACCCAATCGAAACCTGTCAATTCCACTAGGGAAGTCATTGAGTGTTTTTCAGGCTGAAATCCTGGCCATAACCGCATGTGCTGAGATTAACCTGGATATCGGGCTCAAGGGCAAGACAATTAATATATTTTCAGATACTCAGGCTGCCTTAAAGGCGCTTGACTCTCATCGTATGACATCTAGACTTGTCAAACATTGCTGCGACATGTTGCAAAAATTATCGCTTAGAAACAGGGTGCAGCTGTTCTGGGTACCTGGACACTGTGGTATAAGCGGGAACGAGGAAGCGGATGCATTAGCTAGGAGGGGATCTTCGACGCCTTATATTGGTCCGGAGCCCTGCTGTGCAGCACCGCTTTCTACTATTCTCAGTCAGATTAGTGAATGGGAAACTGGCAAATGTTTGGAACATTGGAATGCCCAGTCGGGTCTTAGGCACGCCAAGGCTCTGATTCGTCCGCGATTTGGGGGTGAGTCTGATGTTCTAAAGTATAGAAGGCCAGACCTGAACAACCTAATGGTTTTTCTTACGGGTCACTGTAGTGTGAGAGCGCATTTGATGAGAATGGCGATCACAAATGTAGATGTTTGTGGACTATGCTCACAAGCATCAGAGACAGCAGAGCACATATTGTGTGAATGTGTGGCTCTTGATAGATTTAGATGGATGTATTTAGGGAGACATATGGTCTCACTGACGGATATATCCACCACTAAAGTTTCGGACCTGCTGGTGTTCGTAAGGAAGGCAGTTGATCTGTTAAACAAACAGTAGACTCAAAGGGACACAATAGATCTTATAGGTCGCAGTGTCTTGCATTTGTGCTGGGTCTAAACCAGAAAAAAAAACAGCTTCTCTCCTTTCAAGTCAACAGTTTTGGACAGTATAACGCCGATAATGTTGCAGAAGAAGCATGGAACTGTGGTTCCAGTTGACGGAGGACCAAGGTAGTCTTTATTCATAAGGTGAGGAGAACGGGGCATGTTATGGCGGATGATTTTATGCCAATTAGTCTTGCCTTTTTTGTTCTTAAGGTACTGGAAAGAGTGATAGTCACCTCCGTCAGTACCTGGAGAGCAAACTATCGGCTGCCCAGCATGCCTATGGGGCAAGTCCATTGAGACGGCGCTACATGAGGTGGTGGGTTCAGTAGAAAAATCCCTGGAGTGTAAGCAGTTGAATTTGGCCGCCTTTATTGATATTGAAGGTGCCTTCAAGAATGTATGGACTGCATCTATTATTAATGCTTTGAGGGACTTAGGGTTGGAAAGACATGTCTACCTTTGGGTCTCCAAAACTCTCCAGCTCTCATCCAGGTTCAAGTATATAGGTGTAAGTAATACTGGACCCCAAATTCCGTTGGAGGTTGTATGTGGGGTAGCGGGTGAAGAAGGCCTGCGTGGCTTTTTACTCTTGCAAATCTATGTTTGACCGAAAATGGGGACTCAGACTAAAAATGCTGCTTTGGTTATATAACCAGGTAGTCTTGCCGATTCTAACCCACGGCTGCTTAGTGTGGTGGTTAGTCCTTCGTAAGGGCTATATTGTCACTAAGCTGGAAAGAGTGCAGAGGGCTGCATGGTATCACTGGGGCATGCAGGACTTGCATCAATGTCGATCTTCATTCTATGTCGATTTTGAGTCAGAATGCGATCAGGTTGAGGGAGATGGGCCTCTGGGGACGATTTTCGGGTGGCCATAGTAATATTCTAGGGCTATTTTCTCCCCATATTTTATTTATTTATTTATTTATTCATATAATGATTATAGCACAACAAGATTAACGTCTTATAATTTAATGTGCTAATGAGAATAACAAAATTGTAAATCATATCTTAAGCTTATACTAATGATATACATGTATACTAAATAATTGATTTAGAGTTATCTCGAGAACGGAATTTACATAATTAAATTAAGTTAAAAAAAGTCACTAACTAAAATAATCCAAAAAAAAAAACAATAACTTAATTACAAAAGTAAGTTTCTAAATTAAATAAATTCTAAACATAATGTTAGTCGAAGTATTTCAGAAGAGCCTTCTTAAACCTGTTTGCGTTGTTAATGATTTGAATTTGATTTGGTAGTTGGTTCTAAAGAGAAATGCTGTGAATTAAGAACTGACGTTGTGAGAAGGTTTTTCGATACCTAAGTTGAATTAATGTTCTTCCACGTCCGGACCTGCCTGATTTTAAGATGTTGAAAAGGTAATCAGGTTGCATAAAAGATAATATTCTATGCAAGAAGACAAGACTCCTAAACTTTAAAAGATTTTCAAAACTCATTCGGTTAATCTGGTACGCAAACCGTGAAATTGGTCTACGTGGTCCGATGTCATAAATATACCTGGCTATACTATTATAAGTAACCCTCAATTTGTTAAAATCAATGACTGAGCAGTTAGCATATATTTCACACCCGTACAGGAGTACTGGTAAGAGATATGTCTTGGCCAGCAGAGTGCGTATCTCAAGAGGTGTCGAATGTTTAACAGCCCAAAGGTTTCGGAGCATTCCATATACTCGACCTGTTACAGTCGATATGTGATTTGACCACGAAAGTTTACTGTTAAAAACAACCCCTAAGTTTTTGCAGTGACTAATAAATTCAATTACATCACCATCAATTCTAATCGAGATGTCATTATTCAAACCAATATTATTAGTGTCAATAAAAATGCATTTAGATTTGGAAGAATTGATGCATAGTCCATTGTTCACTGCCCACTCGTTAATCCTAGCTAGATCACTGTTTAAATAATCTGCACAGAGATGCATATCGTTCGCAATACAACTTCTGTAAATCTGTACATCATCGGCGCACATTTGTATACCGCAGTGTTCAATAACATCAGGTAAATCGTTGATATACAGACAAAATAATAGAGGGCCGAGTATTGAACCCTGAGGTACACCCCTGTTGATACTTCGGGCCACTGAATACTTGCCATTCAATGCAACAGTTTGACGACGCCCTGTAAGATAATTTCGTAGAAGTTTACAGGACTCTGATGAAAAATAAAAAAGTTTTTCAAGTTTAGTCACCAAAATTGCTTGGTCAACTGTTTCAAAAGCTTTGCTATGATCTAACAAAACTAAAAAAGATACCATACTTTTGTCAAGATCACCTCTCAAATTTTCGATTACATCTGTAAGCGCCGTGAGGCAGCTTCTCCCCTTAACAAAACCAGATTGTCTACCAGATAAAAGTTTACATTGCTTGAGGTAATCATTAATTTGCAAGCTCATGATATTTTCAAGAACTTTAGATAAAAAGGGAAGAATAGCAATGGGTCGATATTCATTATTTGACTTCGGTATAGGAATAATTTTCGACAGCTTCCATCCATCAGGAAAAGCAGATCTGGTGAGAATTGAGTTAAATAAATATGTTATAAATGGCAATAGTTTTGGCATGATAATACTAAGAAAGGTAGGATCAAGCCCGTCAACTCCAACAGCCTTAGATTTGATAGCAAAGAAACTCATCATAACCTCACACTGACTCACACAACGGAAGCTAAATGTATTCTCAATTGGTACCGCACACAAGCCAGCATATAAATTCTGATTAGGTTCAGGGATACTTATATTCGAAAATCTGTCATTCAAATCATCCACGTCAACATCAATCTCACAAGAACTGTTCTTCTGTCCAATTCCTATCTTCCGAATTTCCCTCCATTTTGACCTGCTATCCATTGCTAAGGAAAATTTTCTGTGGTAGTATGAGCATTAGGGTGGGTCAATTTTTTTGCCTACTAAGCGTATAGCAAAATCGTAATCTACGGGAAATTCTAAGAACTTTTCCTAAAGAAACCATGGTTCTAAAATCAAAATCGAGCTTCCGAGCTTTTTTTGGAAGTATTCATTGCAATTGGTGAATAGTTGACCTGTAACGCTGGAAGAGGGCTTATTTTAAAGGAAATTATCTCACCTTTCTATATCTGTCCTCATTTATAGAAAATTATTTACCCAAATAATGGTTTTGGAGGTTTATGTCAAAATAATAATAGTCAAACTGTTAAAAACCTAAAACTATTATTATTTTGACATAAACCTCCAAAACCATTATTTGGGTAAATAATTTTCTATAAATGAGAAACAACCTTCCCGCTGAAGTTTATCCCGTCAATTATGATATTAATAAATTTAAATCAAATGTCCAACATTGCTCACTATTCCCCCCTTCCCACAACATATTCTCCTACAGTAGCCCAATGTACTGCATGAGTACGGATCGTCCCCTCTCCGGAAATTTAGTAACGTAGTCTTACAGTTAAATGGAAACAAACCAACACGGTAAGGGTGCACTGAAAAGTTAAGCCAGTGTGGGTATGCCATCAAACCGAGAAGTTTTATTTATGCTGCGCGCTGCAAAAACCCTGGTAACCTTTCGAGCTGAGACATTGATTGAATCATCTCCGGTTTTTACTTGCAGATAACTCAGATAGAAGGTATGCTTTTTGAATTGGATTGGTTATTTATCATGGCCAGTTTGAATGAGCATTAATTATTTTCTTACAACACCGTTTTAAAAACACCACACCACTCGTAATCACAGTATGAACGCTTTTCATATCCATTTTTTGGATTGAGGTATTGGAGGATAGATTCTGGTTCCTGTATAACTTAGCTGCTGAAAGTGTTAGTTCATTTAAAACACCAACACAGCCGTAAGCATAGTCTGAATGTTTTCCATACCCAATTTTTCAAATTAAGTTGTCTCTCTCCTCTCTCTCTCAGATTAAGTTGTCTCCCGGATCAATGTATGATATCTCCGTAATATCCTGTGTAACCCAAAGAAAATACTCGGTGGGTTCTTCCATCTCCGTATCGTTACAGCTACAACAGAAAATATTGTGTTGAGTAGCCATTTGGCAAAGATGGATTTGGGAGATCAGATATGTAAGTATGTGTTGACTTGCCGAGAACGCAGACGAACCTTCCACACAGGAGAATTGAATCTAAAATCTTATCTGGGGAATAAAAACAACGTCAACTCTCCTCGGAATATAGCCCAGTAATAGGTACATACGGAATATCGCAGACGGCCATGGCCAAGGGGTATAGCGCACATTGCAGCATTTTCGGAAAAATTCCGTCAGGTTTTGGTGACTTGATAATAGAAAACTTGTCAATGGCCCATGTTAATTATATGATAATAAACAATTCTGTATTAGAAACCTACACTTTCAAACGATTTTACCGACACCATGTAAACTTGCCCATGGTACGAACTAATAAATTTCAAACGAAATGGCTATAGCTATTCATCAGTTATTGAAAATTTTTTCTCGATTTGTAATAATTAGCTTCGGTATATTTTTAACAACTTTATTTAACGGCCCTATTAGTGCTGGTGATTCTGGATTACATTATTTGGAACTTTGGACAACTTAAGATAATTTACGGGATGGAAGATGCCTCAAATTAAATTAGCCTCTTTTCCGATTTTTATTAATTTGCTTATGTATATTTTTAAAAATTATATTTACTTTCCATAGGGGGTGCTGGTTCTGGAGGAGATTATTTGGAACTGTGGACAAACTCAGATATAAATTATTAGTTTTTGTTTTCTTTGTTAAATAAACTTTATGTGTAATGTACCGATTTGTAAATTATTTTCTACAAGGTTATAAATTTGGTTCAATATTTATTGAATTGAGAAAATTTTCGCTTCTGATACAGCTACCAATCAATCAAAAAACTAGAGTCGTCCTCTTTACTTAATATCATATACCAAAATGTTAGGGGAATGAAAACTAAACTTACTAATTCATATCTTAATAGCTTCGGAGCCTTGTTTCACATTGCTGTTTTAACTGAGACATGGCTGGACAAAAATATTTTTAACTACGAAATTATGAGCGATAACTATCAAATTTTTAGGCGTGATAGAGGTAGTAAACGTGGTGGTGGTGTCCTGATTGCTGTGTCTACTTTATATCCAGCTGAAGAGTTACTACTCCAAAATACATGTGACGCTGAATTTTTGGCAGTTATTATTCATATTCATAACGTATGTCTGTTTATAACCTGTTCATATATACCTCCTAACTCTAGTCCACAAATTTATGAAATGCATTCTGCTCTAATTGGGTCCGTGGCATATAGACTTAGGCCGATTGACTTTTTAATAGTTTTAGGCGACTTTAATATTCCATCAGCCGCCTGGATGTCCATGGAGGAGACTGACTTTTTGGTTGCCGTCACTTCACATGATTGGTTTGAAGATTTTTTAGCATCACTGGCAGATCACCAAGTTTTTCAAATAAATAATGTCTTAAATTCCAACAATAGATTATTGGATCTAGTATTTGTTAACAAGCCTTCGCTATTTGATGTGAGGAGAAACTCGCCCTTCTGTACGCCTGAGGATCATCATCACCCAACATTATCAATTTCTACACAGCTTCCTCAACATTCTGCTAATTGTAATGTATCTAAATCCCTTTGTTATAAAAGAACGAACTTTGAACAACTCAATCAATTGTTATCCAATATTAATTGGTTGGAACTTCTCGAGTGTAATGATGAGAGTAACTTTGATCAAGTGGTTAACAAATTTTATACATATCTATTAAACTGTTTATCTGAATGTACACCTTTGGTGAAAAACAAAACATCTAATCGTCCTCCCTGGTTTAATAACACCTTATCTTGGTTAAAAAATCGTAGAAATCGCTTTTATAAAAAGTTTAAGAAAAGTAAACAACTAATTGATCATGCCCGATATCTCATTGCTGCTAACCGTTATAATTTGGAAAATAAGAAACGTTATGCAATTTATATTAACTCAATGAAAAATAAAATCAAAAATAATGCAAAAATCTTTTTTAACTTTGTTAACTCAAAACGGAGAGTTTCATCTTATCCTACAACGATTATAAGTAATGGCGCTACATACTCTAATAATGCTGAAATAGCTGATGTTTTTGCCAATTTTTTTGAGTCTACTTTTTCATGTGAATACTTCAATAGTTATTCCTACCCCTATAAAATTTCAAAGTCAACATCAATCAACATAAGAAGTTTACATATCTCGTCTGTTTTAAGAGGCCTAAAGTGTGTTAAAAATTCGTATACTCCTGGTCCTGATGGTGTTCCTAGCTGCATTTTAAAAAACTGTGCCGACGTGCTGGCTGTCCCAATATCTCATCTATACAATTGTTCTTTGAAATTTGGGAAGTTTCCTGATCGCTGGAAAGACTCTTTTATAATACCTCTGCATAAGTCTGGTAGTCGAAATGATGTTACTAATTATAGAGCTATAGCTAAACTAAATGCCATCCCAAAATTATTTGAAAAACTAATAACGGATATTTTGTATCACCAGGTCTCGCCAATTTTATCCCAAGCACAGCATGGTTTCTGCCGTGGAAGATCTACAACGACAAACCTTTTGGAATTAACATCTCATATTAACTCAGGTTTTGTCAATGGCCTTCAAACTGATGTTATATATACAGACTTCAGCAAGGCTTTTGACAAGGTTAATCATGATTTACTTTTATTAAAACTTGATGCGAGTGGTTTCTCTAGAAACTTTTTAAAATGGATTAGATCCTATGTGACCCATCGTAAACAATGCGTTGTATACAATAATTCAAAATCAAAATACATTGAAGTCACATCGGGAGTTCCACAGGGTAGTCATCTTGGCCCTTTGTTGTTTCTGTTGTTCATCAATGATTTACCAAATGTCGTTCGATCTAGTTATATTCTTTTGTATGCCGATGATGTCAAACTTTTTAAAACTTTTTCCTGTTCTGAGGACAGTATTCTCCTCCAAACTGATATAGATAATTTTTATGCCTGGTGTATACAAAACCTTATGGTGCTAAATCTAAGTAAATGCAAATCTATGTCGTTTTCTAGACACTCAATCTCTCCTCATGAGTACTTTATTAATGGTGAGGCATTAAATATGGAAGATACGTTTTTCGATCTTGGAGTACTGTTCGATAAAAATTAAATTTTAATTTACATGTACTTATGACTGTAAGTAAGGCTAATTGTGTGCTAGGTTTCATAAAGCGTTGGGCCAAAGAATTTGATGATCCTTATGTTACAAAACATCTTTACACGTCGCTAGTGAGACCAACACTTGAATATGCGTCTGTAATTTGGGATCCCCAGTACACTTTTTATATAAGGAAATTAGAATCTGTTCAAAAACAGTTCTTACTATTTTGTCTTCGAAACCTTAGATGGAGTCCGAGTGAAAATCTACCACCATATCGCAGCCGACTTGCTCTTATAAATTTACATACTCTAAAAAGTCGGAGAATTGCATCGAACATATCATTCTTTTTGAATCTGATACAGGGAAATATAAATTCTAGTAATCTCTTAGAAAAGTTACAAATCAATGTACCTAACAGGCAACTTCGGTTTTATGAACCAATTTATTTAAAACCGCATAGATATAACTTCATCGATAATGACCCTCTACGTAGAACATGTATGGAAATTAATAAATTTTATAATCTTATTGACTTTTCTGCCAACTGCGCTACAACAAAGAAATCAATACTAATTTATCTTAATTCAAATACCTATCAATATGATTGTTTTTAATATATGTTTAGCTTTGTTATTTGTTTTATGTTAATTGTATTACTTTATATTATAAGCTGTTAAATTTAGTTTATTAAATAAATAAATAAATAAATAAAGAGCGTTTAAAAAGTACGTCTGCATAAAATGATGTTCACTTTTTATTACTCATAAGCTGTTTTGATAAAGCTCTGATAGAGTTTGCTGAAGACAATTATGGCAATTATTTTACGGTCCAGCAATACATGTATCTATACACACAAACAAACAAAATTTTTTACTCTAGGCCAATACGATTAAAATATATTATATATATATATATATTGCCCTATACATGAATTTAAATTATTACCCCTATTCTGCGTTTCGATTAAAACTCCACATTCCGCTCCGCAACGATCGAAAATTGGTATTCCACAAAAAAAACGGATTCGAAAGAAAAAGAAGAAGACAGCAATGAATACAGAATTAATTACATCAGTGTGGAATGTGGAAATGAAACATCAAAATAAACAAGTTTGTCACCATTTTAACAAACAAAAGTCAAATTTAATACAAAAAAAGTGCTACAAATAACTAAAGTGTTAAATAAATTGTGGATAAACAAAAAAAAAAATGCATAAATAAAGTTATTTTTGGATCAATTTTGAAAAATCCTAAAAGCCAAAAACGTTATTTGTGCATAAATATTCCAGTGTGACGTATCCTGTAGAGTCGGAGGTAATTCAAAAAATAATAGTGAATTAGTTTATACGGAAATATAAAAACAAATTAAAAGACAGAACGTTATAAAAAATTGTCTTTCGGTCGCTGGTGGTATCTGCAGGCAATGTCTTTCGCCTTCTTTAAATTGATTAGTTTTTTTCAGAGACATAACAGTTATAAGATATATTTAAAAAAATTGTGCCATAACAGTTATATTGAAAAAATTAATTTTTTCTTTTTAAATAATAGTTATTTTCAATTAATAAAAGTTTTTGTTTTCAGTAACTGTTATTCATAATAATTTTTTTCCGTTGCTCATAACTTTTATTTTCGATTTATATTTTTTTACGTTGCCTTATAAGAGTTATTCTTAACACAAAAATTTTTACGTTTTTCATATCTTTTAAATTCGATTTATATTTTGTTATAATTTAAATAAATTAGTTTTCATTGCATTTTTTGGATTTTATTGGTAACTGCATACGGACAAATATTTCATTTTACATGTAAAGTCTAAAAAAACTAGAATAAAAGTTATCTAAAATAAAATAATTCATTTGTTTTTTTTTTTTTTTTTTGTGTAATTCACAAAGAATTCAATTTCACAAAAAAAATTTCACAAGCATCTCGTATGCTAAGTTGCACCTTTTATCTGCCAACAAAAGCCGCAAAGCAGATAATGCTCTTTCAACAGTTACCTTCGTGGCCGGCACTGCATGGACAATATGAGCCAATTTTCGTAAAAATAGAAAAGTATACTTTTTCTCTTCCCAATAATGCAACAAATCGGCTTCTACATCTAGCCTCATGGGTTTAAAGCTGTATATTTATGCTATGGCTGCTAGTAACTCTCACAATGTATTGTTATCCTCGTCTTCTGAGGTTGAATCCACTTCAAGCTCTCTAATTGATGATCTAAGCAATGACGACGTGGTTGTTTCTTAAGAAAAACTTTTACAGGGCAACTTAAAAATTTATAAATCGAAAATAAAAGTTATGAGCAACGGAAAAAAATTTTTGTTATGAATAACTCTTATAGGGCAACGTAAAAAATATAAATCAAAAATAAATGTTATGAGCAACGGAAAAAAGTTTTTGTTATGAATAACTATTATATAACAACGTAAAAGTTATTTATTATTCTATGGCCAACTTTTTCAATCTCAGAAAATAAAATAACTGTTATTTTTGGTCTCTGGTTTTTTTGCTATTGCTCTGGTGTTGTTGTTTTTTACATGTAATAAATAAATAAATAAAGTATTCACATTTTCATACAAAAAACAAAAAAATTAAAACAAGGGCAATAATTTTTAATGTTGTTTGAACAATTTGGGCAAATACTGTTGTATATTATACTTACAAATTATAAATTTATTATTTTTTACATAAAAAACAAAAATCAGTACAGCCTCCGTTAATAAAAAAGCAACTGAGAAAAACGGAGCTTCGATCGAAATGCAGAATACCTACAATCGAAAGAAATTGAGCGGAATCGAAACACAGAATACCAAAAATGCCAAACGGAGAAAATTTCGATTCGAATCGAAACGTAGAATAAGGGTGTATAGTTCAATTTTATTTAGTCATTATTAAAATTTTAATATTTGTCTTTTATAATGTACCATTTCAATATATCCTATCATAATTTTTAAACACTATCCTGAAAATTTAAGAGATAAATATTATAAATAGTATTCTCAAAATGTTATATAATCACCCTTATTCCATTTAGCGTCGGCGACGGCAATGGCAATTTTACGGCAACAGCAATTTAAATCAACGATAACATCAATTTGGTATTCTGTAAGAGTGTCGTGTCGTCGTTGCCTATTTATCGATAATGTTAATAAAATACAGCGCACATCTCCAATATTACAGTCAACTGATTTATTTTGTTTATGGTTTTTAACAAAAAAAAGTTCTGTGTGAAAAAACTAAAATTTAAATAAAAATTTTTCTTAAAAAAGTGAAGTTTAAATAAAAATGTTTTTTATTTCTGATTCTGAGTCATCTAGTGATGACGAAAGTAAACAAAAGTTAATACTGGAAAGGAGATTACTTAGGCAAAAATCTTCCATTTTTAATTTGCCCGATGAAAAGTAAGTGCCATACATATCTAAAGTCATAATTTCCAAAGTAATAGATTTTGTTATTCATTTTAAGACTTCTAAATTACTTTCGGTTGAATAAACCTTCATTTAAACATGTAATGGAAATAATGGAACCCCATTTGAAAAAAGGGACGAGAAATTCTCTCCCACAATTCCTTAAAATTAGTAGGTACAATGCCTTTACTAAATCCTCTAGCCAAAGATGGATTCTTTTCAAGCTCTTCCACAAGCTTCTCGAATTGCAACTTATTTGTTATTTTGATTTTATCCATTATTTTATTTATTAAAAAAAAAAAAAAAAACAACACAATTATATAAAAAGCACAAAAAATACCGATATACAGATGAAATCAAAATCTAAACGTATGTATTAACGTTGAAATTTTGTTCAAATTTTAAAAACACAACACAAAACAGCACAAGACAAAATGCAAAAATGGCGACGACAAAATCAAAGGCGACAACGACGGCAATTCTTCTTACAGAATACCGATCATATGCTAACAGTCATCGATAAATGGCAATACCGCCAACTGGAATACCATTTTGCAACAAATCATAAAAAACGACGTCGTCGAGTGTTGCCGTCGCCAAATGGAATAAGGGTGAATAACATATAGTTGTATATCTTCGAAAAGCATTTATACCATAGCGGAAGATGTATGCAGAGATGCCAACTTTTTAGAAGCAAAAAGAGCCAAGAGCATATTAACAAAGGGCTAAAAAGAGCTAATGCCCTTTTATGATTCACAATTCAACTGAATTGGGTTGTTAATGTTACAATACAACTCAACTTTTTTTTGTATTATGATTCACAATTAATTTCTGTTGTCTTCGTTAAGTAGAGCTGTGCCAAATCGTTCACTTAAATGATCGGTCATTTTCGTTCGGTCATTTAAAGTGATCCGGATCGTTCACTTCGTTCATTTGTTCTGGTCGTTCAATCTAAATTTGTGTTTTCTTTGCTTGGTCCTTCGTTAAATATTTGTTTTGTTGCTTTTTTTCTGATATGCATGTTATCAGTGTTGCTGTTTTGTTTTTTTTTTTAATCAAAATTGGCCATCGTTCCTTAAATGTGTAAATACGTACTTTTATTACATAAATTATTTTTACCTTTTTAATGTTATGTGTATAAATAAAAATTGTAACAAATTATACTTCAAAATAAACATACATACATATTTATATTTAGAATATTATTTTCTAAATTATACTACATGTCATTAGTATAAATTATTATTATTCCAATGGGATGTTATGATATTCCAATTTATACGAAAAATTTTTATATACATACATAACTGGCCTTTACAACCCTGTGTCAGGATTACGGCCTAGTCGCCGTGGTCTAGTGGTTAGTGTGTTGGCTTACTAAGACGATAGTGCCGGGTTCAAATCTCAGCACCGACATCTTGAAAAAAGAAATATGAAAAAAATATTTCTTTCGGCGACTACCTCTCAGCAGTCTTCTGGCAAAAGCTCTGAGAGTAATTAATTGCCATGAAAGAGCTTCTCAAGTCTGTCGTTCGGAGTCGACATTAAACTGTAGGTCCCGGTACTCATGGATAGAAATTTTTATATAATGTATTCCAAATATAATAGTGTGAAAAATACGATATATTATTATATATCATTTAAAAAATGTTTTAAGTAATTCTATAATCAAAATAATAATGTTTATTGTCACTTTATATTTAGAACAAATGCTCCTGTAGATTTAAAAAAAATAAAAACAATTTAATAGAAGTACGTATTTCTACATTTAAGAAACAATGGCCAATTTGGTTAAAAATTAACTAAATGGCAATACTGACAATATGCATATAAAAAAAGCAACAAAAGAAATGTTTAACGAACGACCAAAACAAAGAAAAAACAAATTTAGATTGGACGAATGAACGACCAAAACAAAGAAAAAACGACCAAGTCAAACAATAAACAAGTTTAGATTGCGCGAATGAACGACCAAAACAAAGAAAAAACAAATTTAGATTGAACGAACGAACGACCAAAACAAAGAAAAAAAATTTAGATTGAACGACCAAACGAACGATTGATCCACTTCGTTCAATTGACTGATTCGTTCAATTTAACCCGTTCGTTCGTGACCGTCACAGCTCTATCGTTAAGTTATAGTCAACCGAATGCAACACTGACTTTGACTTTTGCGTTGCATTTGATATGTATTTGCAAACAAAAAATGTGTATACAAAAAATATTATAAACATAAACACATACAAATTCGAATTAAAAAGCGAATTGCTCCCCAATCTCCTTGATTTCCTGGTGGCTTGATCCAGTGTCGCTTTTTTCTTCCAACATCAAGATTCTTTTCCATTAAATCCACTAGGTGCTGAACTTACTGCTTATTTGAATTTATCTGTAAAAAATTTTTAAGCAAACAGTTTTTGCGTGCTTTCTTGAATTTCCTTATATACACTTACATTGTTTTATTCCATCAGACAAAAATACAACTGATAAATAGCAGTTGATTCACTTTGACACCTAACACACAACAATAAAAGTGAACGAAAACAACCAAAAAAAACAGCTGCTTAAAATTGTATTCGATAATGGACATTTGTCATGGGGCATAAATTTAAAATTTTTTAATTTTATATTATTTATACTTTTGGGGTCAAATTAATTTTATGAGAAAATGGGTGCTATTCTTGATTCCGCACGGAAAGGAAAGCTGAACGGAAAGAAATATTGATCGATAAGCAAATTGCAATTATTCATTCCTGCGGTATTAGCAATCAGCTGTGTTTTATTGTGGCTATCTTATTATACACTGTAATGTTGTGTGTGCAATTTTGTTGTGGCTATCTTGTTATACACTGTGCTGTTGTGTGTATGCTAAAAATTTTGTTGTGGCTATCTTGTTATACACTGTGATATTGTGTGTGCAAACATTTTGTTGTGGCTATCTTGCTATGTGTTGTTCTTGCTATAGTTGTTGGAGTTTCATCACTGTATACATTGTGCTGAGAACGATGACCTCAAACTTTTATAGAATTGGCGTAAATTTGTCAAAAATTACAGTTTTTCGCCCCTGACATTTGCAATCTTACTTAAAACTGGTTTATGTATTGCGTGATCTAAACTTCTTAGTAAATGGCACCTCAACGTCAAGAAGGCGTTAAAATATTTTGAAATGCAAAAATTTTATAAAGAAAATAAAACTTTTGCGAAATTTCATGATTTCGTTTCGCGTTTTTTTTAGTTAATCAGTGGTTTAAAATCAATGTAAAGTATTGGAAATGAAGTGCGGCGGTGAACTAAAGATCATATATAAATACGGTTGAATTCGGTCCATATTTAGCGGGTATAGCTGCATTTTTCTTCAAACACATTTTGCTTTGTGACATCTGCAGTTATGTATAGATTCCGCCGCGATTGACACCAAATGAAAGGTTTTTTTAAGCTTGATAATAAAACCGAATAGGCATTAAAAAATTTTCATGATTTTAAATTTTACAGATCAAAAAAAAAAATCCTAACCTCAAAAATAATTCTTATATAATTTTTTTTATTTTTTAAATTTGCAACTCAAAACATTGTTTTTCTGTAAATTAGTTATGCGTTATATAAAAACATATTAAAACAATCGGTGAAACATTCATATTTTTGCAAAAATTCGCGTTTTTTAATTATAATTGATATTTCTTATGTATTTTATCAGTGCATTGATGAATTTGGACTGCACTGATGAATTTGAAATGAGTTTCATGCATCCATATAACATTTTTTTAAATAAACCAATAAATTTCACTTTAAATTTTTTAAAGAAATTTTAACTTAAAACCTCCATAACTTTCGCGCCGTTTGCAATAAATGATTAACGGGAACTGTTTTGGTATGCTAAAATATCACCCTTCACGTGACCAAAGCGTCATTCGTGTCATCCAAAAAAAAAAATGGAAAAAAATATCAAAATGTCGAAAATTTTTGAAATTGCCTATATACATAACACAATAAATTAAACTTCAAAAAAATTTTTTTGCAAAATTTAATCACCCTTATTCCATTTGGCGACGGCAACACTCGACGACGTCGTTTTTTATGATTTTTTGCAAAATGGTATTCCAGTTGGCGGTATTGCCATTTATCGATGACTGTTAGCATATGATCGGTATTCTGTAAGAAGAATTGCCGTCGTTGTCGCCTTTGATTTTGTCGTCGCCATTTTTGCTGTAGTCTTGTGCTGTTTTATGTTGTGTTTTTAAAATTTGAACAAAATTTCAACGTTAATACGTTTAGATTTTGATTTCATCTGTATATCGGTATTTTTTGTGCTTTCTATATAATTGTGTTGTTTTTTTTTTTTTTTTTTAATAAATAAAATAATGGATAAAATCAAAATAACAAATAAGTTGCAATTCGAGAAGCTTGTGGAAGAGCTTGAAAAGAATCCATCTTTGGCTAGAGGATTTAGTAAAGGCATTGTACCTACTAATTTTAAGGAATTGTGGGAGAGAATTTCTCGTCCCTTTTTTCAAATGGGGTTCCATTATTTCCATTACATGTTTAAATGAAGGTTTATTCAACCGAAAGTAATTTATAAATCTTAAAATGAATAACAAAATCTATACTTTGGAAATTATGACTTTAGGATACATATGTATGTGACTTATTTTTCATCGGGCAAATTAAAAATGGAAGATTTTTGCCTAAGTAGTCTCCTTTCCAGTATTAACTTTTGTTTACTTTCGTCATCACTAGATGACTCAGAATCAGAAATAAAAAACATTTTTATTTAAACTTCACTTTTTTAAGAAAATTTTTTATTTAAATTTTAGTTTTTTCACACACAACTTTTTTTTGTTAAAAACCATAAACAAAATAAATCAGTTGACTGTAATATTGGAGATGTGCGCTGTATTTTATTAACATTATCGATAAATAGGCAACGACGACACGACACTCATACAGAATACCAAATTGATGTTATCGTTGATTTAAATTGCTGTTGCCGTAAAATTGCCATTGCCGTCGCCGACGCCAAATGGAATAAGGGTGAATATTTTGCCTTACATTTTTCATTTTCATGTTCAAATAAGCGAATTAAATAAATTAAAATAACAATTATTAAATTTTACTATTTATTTTATTAGAAACAAATGAAAATATATTATAAATTGAAATTTAAAGCACAAAATTTTTAATTTGTATCCTTTTTATTTTTCTTTAATCTCTTTCCGTGAGCTTTCCGTTGAAAAATTTGTGCGTAAGCAAAATGAAGAAAATTATCTATACTGCGGAATCAATAATAAGGCAATACCGCAGTAACGATATGATACCGCAGCAACGGAACAATATGGCAATAACGGAATGAATAATAGCAAATTTTGCTTCCGCGCAAAATATGGCTTTCCGCAGCCACGGAACGGAATCAAGAATACCACCCAATAATTTTTTTTTATTTAGGACCAATACTCAGGGGTAAACCCCTACTCATGCAGTGCACTTTATTGGAATTTGAAGATACATGGATAGATTTATTTAATTTTTTTTTATTATTTATTTTATTTATTATTTATAATATAATAGCTTTATTGACCGCTTTTTATAAATAATAATAAAATCTCTTTTATCGAGCTTAAGGTCTTTTTATATTAATATTAAATATTTATTTATTTTCAATATTTCGCTGCCCCTTCGTGTAAATAATAATTCCTGAAGGCGCTACACGAAGGGGCAGCGAAATATTGAAAATAAATAAATATTCAATATTAATATAAAAAGACCTTAAGCTCGATAAAAGAGATTTTATTATTATTATTTTAAATTATAATTTAAAAAACCCCAAATTTTATTTTATAATTTTGTTTTTCGCTGGGATTGAACCTTGGTCGTTTGATTTTCTGTGCGAGCGCTCTAACCGCTATGCCACGATCCCGAGTGACGAAAATCATATTTAAAAGCAAATATTCAATTGGTTATTTTCGCATAACATTGCATTGTCGTCTTCTTCTTCTCCAGTCCACAAAATAGGTTGAATAAAATACTTTGACTTCTTATATGTTTCGTTTGAATTAATTTTGAAGAACACTTTTTCTTGTATTTCGTATTCTGAACAGCAGCTCTTTTTTTAATCCATACTTTATGTGACTATTTAATGTATTAAAAGACATTAAACTGAATAGTGGAAAAATCTTAAAACAGTAGATCATAATTTATGAAATGTATTCTTGTTGATAGAATTTTGAAAATGATGCATTTTGATCGAAAATGCGTCAGTTCTATCCAGGTTTTTCCACTTTTATAGTTTTAAACTTTTATATAATTTTCAAATTTCACAATTTCTTTACAAATTGTTTAATTACAGCTTAAATATCGGCTATATTTCAGGAAAAAAATATTTGTTATCCAATATTTTAACGTTTGTGGATAATGTCGCTCTTATTTCATAAATTAAACTTCTAGTAAACATTATCAAGGCCTCTTTAATTAATTAAAAACTATAACTAAGATAACAGTTTTCATCCATATTTTTCGCAAAAAGGGGCTAAAAGTGCTAAAAAAAAACTAAATCAAAAAGGGCCCTTACATCTATTTTTTAAAAAAAAGAGAGTTGACATCGCTGAATGTGTGTAGCTGAATAATACAAACGAGTTTCAAGTGCACTGAAGTGCACGGAAGGAAAATAAAAGTTCTACAACAGGCCTGTGCAGAAATAAAAATTTCATAGCCAATTGTCCCTTAGCTTGACTTACATGTATTCTTACGCTCTTGCTTTCAGTCGACAACGAGTTAACATGCGTGTTGGATATAATGTTTACAGTAAGATAAAAAAAATAGCAACGCACACAAATATTTTATTATTCTAATTGCGTTTGGTAATCCGCAATAACTTATTCATTATAGAACATATAAGAAGATAATTTAAAAGTTCTCCAGCGACCTCTTCATAAAGTTGTTAATAAATTGAATGAAAATTAAAAAGAAATACTTTTATTGAAAAAAATTTTTTTTATTTTAAATTGAAGGTATTCTTTTTTTATTTTTTTGTAGCAGAGTAATATTTATAAATTGTTTATGTAGTATTTAAATTTTTAGATGAAATATTACATATAATTTTTAATTAAAAAGAAATATATACAAATATTACTGCTACTAACACGTTTAGCACTGTAAATCTCATTTTCTCACCACACAACTACATTTTAATTTTGCACAGGCCTGTTCTACAAGATGGAAAATACCTACTTATTTTCTCTGGTTAAGTGAGGGAAACATTTTTTGTAAAAAATGTGTAGAGTTTTTTTCATTTTGTTTTTAATTTAGTACGTACATAGTAGTTCTTCAATAATAATAGACTTTTTTTTTAAATACATACACATTATTAATTTATAATTACGTAAGTTTAGTATAAGTAGTGTGTAAGTTATTTATTTATAATTCAGTTGTGTACAGCAGTTGAGGAATGTTGAATACTTCTTTCAAATTCTTCCAAGCTCAAAGCCTGATTCATATTCAATAATGGCAGTTTTCCTGCTGAAGCCTGTGCAAGCAATTCAGGCGAAAACCATTGGGCTAGTTGATTACTTGTTGGTGATAATCCACCGTCACGTTGATAGTTTAAGTTAGGTACAGAATTGTTGTCATTGTTGACTTGATGATGAGCCGATGGTTGTAAAGCTAAAATATATAAGCAGAAGTGTAAATGTTATTGGGTTGCGTTGCCGCCGATATCTTCAAAATAATAATAAAATTTGCTTTGTTTTTTATATTTATTACTAATTATAAAATCATTTCAATTTTATTTAATAATTACTTTTCAGTTATTAGTAATGCGAAAATTTCATTATAAGTTCTTAAATTTCCTAAGTCATTATCTACTGTACTATTTACCATACTTTTTATTTCTTCTTTTAAATATATACTTAAACAACCTATATAATATAATGGGAAATACATATACACATATGTATTATGGAGATTACTTATATACAGCTGCGTGCAACTAATTAAGGACACGAAGCTGACATGTGAGCTTGAAGCAAAAAAATAAAAATAGTTGTATATATTGTCAAAAATTTTCCGAGTTTAGTTATTTAAACTCTTAGGGCCACTTTTTGAGTTGGAGATTAAAGTCAAGTTTACGATTTAGTCAACTAATCTAAGATTAAATTTAATCCGGTATAAATTGTGTTTTGTGTTTTTGAGTAAGAGTTTAAACCTATTAGTATTGCCATACTGAATAAGACAAATGGCAACTTCTTTTTTGCAAATGTCAAATATATTTTCACAACATTCTACTTATGTATACCATACATATACATTTTCATAACACTTTGTTTTTGTTATTAATGAAAAAATAATTCCGCCAAATATTTTTGAGCATAATACAGAGTTAAAACATTTATAAAAAAAGATGTCTTCAAACAGTGAAGAAAAAATATTTAATATGAAAATTCGAATTTTACTGCAAGTGAAGTAACCTATTTATTAAAATTAAAAAAAAAACATTATGGAGGGCAAAAAAACCATGTGCTGAACCTGGCCAACGATATTTGTGATCATTTAAATCTTTAACAGCACTGGAACAATCCATTTTTATTTAACTTTTAATTTTTGTGTTTTCTTCTTTCTATTAAATAAATGAATAAATAATACAATATTTTCAACAGTTGTTTATATTACGCACATGGAATTTGACAGTTCTCCCTTAAGATTAAACTACCAGCATCGGTCGATTAAACTAGCAATTAACAATAAGATTATGTCAACCCAAAAAGTGAAATCAAAGATTAAAGTTAATTTAATCGCTAATCTCCGACTCAAAAAGTGGCCCTTAGTCGTAGAAAATAACTGTTTATTGTGTCAATTAAATTATTTTTTATAAAGCAGTGAGCCATATTTTAAAGAATATTGAATTCAGTCGTGCATATAATTAAGGACACATCGTAAAATTTAAGAAAAACTTGTATTTATTAATAAAAAATCAATATTTTGTTGCAAAACCATTGTTGTCGATAACAGCTTGACACCTGCGAGGCATCGAGCTAACCAGATTTTCACATACACTAGTTGGAATGGCCTCCCAAGCTTTCTTTGTTTCGGCGAAGAGATCATCAAAATTGTTTATTTTTACTGCGCTTACTTTGGTTTTACAACTTGCCATAAATTCTCAATCGGATTGAGATCTGGACTGCATGAAGGCCAATCAAGTACAGTGACCGAATTGTTTATAAACCATTGTTTGACGTGATGAGCCGTATGCTTCGGGTCATTATCTTGTTGAAATATCCATGTTACTGGCAGATTCTCGTCTGCATACGGCATCATTGTATCGCTTAGGATTCTTACATATTGGAACTTGTCCATGTTTCCGTCAACTTTGTGCAGCGGTCCAACACCGCGTGACGACATAGCACCCCAAAGCATAATCGAACCTCCTCCATGCTTTAAAGTGGCCCGGGTGTATCTTGGATCAAATTCTTTTAACTTTGGCCGGCGAACATATTTTTTTCCATCGGGAGAGACTATTAATTTTTGTTTCGTCCGAAAATAACACTCTTTTCCATTCCACAGCGGTCCAATGGCGGTATTTTTTTGCAAACTCTATTTGCTCCTTCCGGTTACGCTCAGACAACAATGGTTTCTTTCGGGAAATTCTTCCAAAGAGGCCAGCTTCCCGCAATCGACGTTTTCCTGTGTCTACAGATGGTCTTGCTCCATTTTCACCAAAGACTGCTATCCGAATTTCATTTGCTGATTTATGCGGATTTTTTTTTCGACTCGCGGACAATCAGTGCATCTTCAAGCACTGTCGTAATTCGGCTTCTTTGTTTACGAGGCACCTTTTCAGCTGTCGAATGTTTTTTGAAATATTGCACCGCTTGGAAAACCATTGTTTTAGAAACTTTTAAGGCTGTTGCGATCTCCCTATAAGAGCTTCCTTCCTGATGCATTTGTACAATAATCTTTCGAGTACTGACGTCACAGGACTTATTTTTACCCATGTTTAGCAATAAGTAAAAGTTTATCAAATTCTGAAAAACACTTTGTGTAATCTCATTTATTTGAATTTAACTGTTAAAACTTACTTGAATCTTAAAATTTTAAAAAATTTTTCACTGTCCTTAATTAAGTGCACGAGTAATTTATTTCACAAATTATGAAAAACACCACAAAGAAAAAAATAACGGTAAAAATAGGGTTGCCATTGAGAAGTTTCAATAAACAAAGTTGGATTAACTAAACAGGGTCAAATTTTAGCGGTTTTTTTAATAGTATTATTTTCAACATAATGATTTAAATATTGAGTACTACTGTCCTAAATTAGTTGCATGCAGCTGTATGTATAATCTAAAAGATATTTAAGAGCCATCTTTAAATAAAGGTCGGCAACGTTTTGTCAAAACACTAATACAGGACAATCCAAACAACATATACTTCTACTTTATGACAATCCTTACTATTTTAAAAATAAAGTGCATTACTATAAACGGTTATCCATTTTGTGGTTTCAAAAGTAAACGTAAATAAAACACATAAAATATTGTTTTCATTATATTTCTTTTTTATTATAAAGTTTGAACGTTGACATTATGTGTGATACTACATCATTTAAATGACCTCCACGAGAAGTGTTGCAAGCATTGATTCTTTTGAGGTAATTTTCGACCACTTTTTGACACATATTGGACAGTATCTCAGCCATAACTTGACAAATGTTGGTTTTTAAGTGCTCAAGATTTTAAGGTTCATCTTTCGCGTAGCCCCACAAAAAAAGTCTAATGGCATCAAATCGCATGATCTTGGTGGCCAGTTGATATCGCCACGACGAAAAATTACGCGGCCGATAAATGTCTCTTGCAATAAAGCCATATTCGCTCGAATTGTGTGGCATGTGGCACCGTCTTGTTGCAACCACATATTCTCCCAGTCGTATTCTTCAATAGCAGGCAAAAAAGTAGGTTATAATATGACCATAACGCTCCGAATTGACGGTGTCAGTCGTGCCATCATCGTTTTCGAAGAAGTAAGGTCCAATCATACCTTCGGGCCAAAGAGCGCACCAAACAGTGACTTTTTCTGGATGTAATGGCCTCTTTTCAATAACTTGAGGATTCCCAGAACCCCAAATACGACAATTTTGTTTATTAACATACCCACCGAGTGAGAAATGTGCTTCATCGCTGAAGAAAATTTTGTTCGAAAAATTGCCATCCACCGCCTGTTGTTCAAACACCCATTATTCCACGTATCTATGACGTTGTGAATGTTTAGCTGGCTTCAGTTGTTGCGTGAGCTGGACTTTATATGGATGTAGGTGTAAATCTAAATGCAAAATACGCCATCATGTGCTGAAGACAGTCCTAATTCCTGAGAACGACGAGGAATCGACACATTCGGGTCTTTGGCAACACTTTCACTTTCAGCGGAACGAGCGAAAGGATGATGTGGTGCTTACAATATTTGTAACCGCTCCAGTTTCTTCAAATTTCTTCACAATAATGCCAATTGCTTGCGTAGTTGGACGATTATGTAAACCATAATCTCCTCTCGAAGCACGTTATGTGGCTGTGGTAGAATCACCATTTTTGTAGTAAGTTCTGATAATTTTTATGCGTTGTGTGATAGTTAAGCGATCCATTTTCGTCAATTTCAGACTTTCAACTAAAAGAAAAAAATTGGTTTAACAACATAGTTTGATAGATGTCGAATTCCAGTTCCATA
Source organism: Metopia argyrocephala (assembly GCA_963576795.1). NCBI lineage: Eukaryota > Metazoa > Arthropoda > Insecta > Diptera > Sarcophagidae > Metopia > Metopia argyrocephala. The sequence continues at coordinate 1,442,999 of OY756212.1, read as the reverse complement.
CTTTAGAAACCACGAAATGTATATTTATATTTGTGACGTAAACTGCCTACAAACTTCGTAGTATTATTTTATTTAGGGATTGCAGTAAGTCAGTCAGGGATAGATGGGTTACTTCGGACAAGGCAAAGTCTCTGATTGGGGTCAATCTGGCGGCCTTCAGAACGATCCTTGTTCCTGTGGTATTCAAGTCAACATACAGCCTCCTCGACTTTAAATTTGGATTGTGCGTAAGGCTTGAAACCCACCACGAAACAACTTTTTTCAATGAAAACTTCAGCAAAAGCATCTAAACTAGTGCCTTGTTTCTGTATTAGTCGAGTCGAGAAATTTCTCACATGTGTAATGAAACAAAAAATCCTATAGTGTTTCGAATTGTCGTTAAAAAGTGTTTCTGTATCTGCATGCGAAAACAATCAAAACAAATTCTTTTCCAACTGGAATATTTCCAGTTTATATGTGTGAAACGAAAGCAAAACGTTACAAAAAAAATTAAAAATTGTGAAAAATGTAAACAAACCAATAAAAAAATTTATATAAAGAAAAAAGCAAAACTATAAAAAGGAAAAATATATATGTACATTTGCGCTAAACAGAACTTAATAAAAAAAAATTAAACTTAAAAGAAATCAAATTTAAAAAAATCAAGTTAAGGAAAATGTATAGTTTAGTGATAATTCCTGCTGAAATAAATGACCGGCGTAATATATTGCGAGTTCTTCGTCGCCAATAATCCGGAGCAATGATTTAGGAACATTTGCTTTGAAATTCTTTAGATTTTCTAAAATAAAGCAAATTTATATTTATACACATTTTTTAACAGAAACTTAATGAACTACTTATGAGCACTTGCCTTTTCCGTCGATTTAGCTTCTATTATTTATGCATTTTTTGTTCTTTTTTGAATAAAAAAAGCCACAAAATATTACCCGCAATTTTTATAAAAAATCAGCCATACAATATTACTTTTATTAAAAAAAAGCCACACAATATTATTTAAAAAAGGCACAAAATACAAAAACTGTTTTTTCTTTTGTTTGTTTGCAAAATACTTTTCGCACCGTTTTAATATGCGGCTTATTTTGACACTTCATTCGGTTCAGCTTTCACAAAAAAAAAACATACAGATACACTTTTACACATATTTTTCCAATAATGACATAAATGGTAGATATTTCTCGCATTTTTTTACATACAGAAACACGTATGTGAGAAACAGCACTTTTTATGTCAATTCACATCGTTTATGTGTTAATTTTCCAAACGTTTTCCACGTCTCGGAGTTCACCCCTGTGAACGAAAGAATTGCTACGATCCGCATAAAGGCGAAATTTTATAACATCAGCCTTATTTGTGTTCACGCCCCGACGGAAGAGAAGGATGATGTGGTCAAGGATGCTTTTTACCCAAAGCTCGAGGAAGTGTACGATGGGTGTCCGGCACATGACGCCAAAAATGTCCTCGGTAATTTCAATGCGAAAGTTGGACGTGAAAGTATCTTTGGCCCCACTGTCGGACAGTTCAGTCTCCATAATTCAACCTCACCGAACGGCTTGAGACTGATCGATTTCGCCGCGGCGCGAAACATGGTAGTTTGTAGCACCAGATTCCAGCATCTCGATATTCATAAGGCCACCTGGCTCTCCACTGGTCGATCTACCAACAACCAGAATGATCACATTGTGATTGATGGAAGGCATGTTTCCAGTATTCTAGACGTGCGAACATTTTGAGGTCCAAACATCGTCTCGGACCATCATCTTGTCGCAGGCAAGATGCGGTTACGCATATGCGCATCGAATACGGCACGCTCTAGTGTTCGGGGAAAGTTGGACATCAGAAAGCTGCGATCACAAGAGACAGCCAGGTCGTTTTCCGATCGTCTTTCTAACGAGCTAAATTGCATCCCATCCTCTCTCGAAAGTATTGGTGGACAGTGGTCTCTCATCGTTCACTCTCTGCGCAGCGCTGCCGAAACAATTCTTGGTTTTGAGCGTTCTCCCCGCAGAAACCAATGGTACGATGAAGAGTGCCGTGAGGCCACTGCAGCAAAGAACGCTGTCTATAGGCGAACACTGCAGTCCACCACTACAAGAGCAACGGTGGCGATGTACAGAGAGAAGAGGAGGGAAGAGAGACGCCTATTTAGAAAAAAGAAAAGAGAGCAAGAAAGGCGTGATCGTGAGGAAATCGTGAGGTGCAGGAGTAGAATTGATGCTCGAAATTTTTATAAAAAGATAAGGCGTCTTACTACTGGTTTCAAGCCTGGAGCAACCTCCTGCAGAGACGAACATGGTAACCTGATTACAGATGCACAAGGAACACAAATATTATGGAGACAGCACTTCTCTAATCTACTGCAGAGCGATAGCGACACAAATTCCGCCTCTAGAGATGTTGTGCCGGACCCAATCATTAACGACGACGTCGAGATCCCGTCCCCCAGCCATGAAGAGGTCAAGGTTGCATACGGCGACTGAAAGGTAACAAAGCGGCTGGACCTGACGGTCTGCCCGCTGAGCTCTTTAAATATGGAGGCGATGAGCTGGTTAGGACATTGCACCAGCTCATTTGCTGAATATGGCTGGAGGAAAGTATGCCCGAAGATTGGAATCTCAGTGCCCTCTGCCCCATCCTGAAAAAGGGAGACCCCACTATATGCACCAACTACAGGGGTATAAGCCTTCTACCTATCGCATATAAGGTTCTTACGAGTGTATTGTGTGAACGACTGAAGCCATTCGCCATCTCACTGATTGGACCTTATCAGTGCGGCTTCAGACCTGGTAAGTCCACCACTGACCAGATATTCACACTGCACCAAATCCTGGAGAAGACCCATGAAACTAAGTCGACACACACCACCTCTTTGTCGAATATAAGGCAGTGTTCGATAGCCCGATAAGGGATCGCGTATATGCCGCAATGTCTGAGCTCGGTATTCCTGCAAAGCTGATAAGACTGTGCATAATGACGTTGAGCAACTCCTGCAGCTCCGTCAAGGTAGGAAAAGACCTCTCCGAACCTTTTAATACCGTGCGAGGTTTCAGACAGGGCGATCCCTTATCTTGCGACCTCTTCAATTTCGTCATGGAGAGTGTTTTGCGAAAGGCGGTTGTACATCGAAATGGCACTATATTTAACAAAAGTGTACAGCTCCTTGCGTATGCAGACGATATAGACATCATTGGGCATACCAAGCGAGATGTCACCGCGGCCTTTAATGCTATTGAACGAGAGTCTGCAAAAATGGGTCTGGCGGTAAATGAGAGCAAGACGAAGTACATGTTGCCGACGAGTAGGGATGTTGATCGCATCGGCTCCCAGGTTACAGTCGGCAACTATACATTCGATATGGTCAAGGAGTTCATCTACCTTGGCACCGCCATTACCAGCAAGAATGTCAGTCTGGAGATCAAACGAAGAATCACACTGGCCAACAGGTGCTACTACGGTCTCAGTAGGCAGTTTAGTAATAGAGACCTCTCTCGTGCGACGAAATTAACACTATAAGTCGCTTATTCTTCCGGTGCTTCTCTATGGTGCGGAAGCATGGACGCTGTCTTGTGCCGATGCAGCAGTCTTGGGAGAGAAAAGTTCTTCGTAAGATCTTTGGCCCTCTAAGGCGTAGAGGACGACCGTGTTTACGTTGGCAGGACCAAGTTGATGAAGCCCTGTCGTCAATTGGTGTGACCAACTGGAGAAAGCGCGCGCTTAACAGAGACGCCTGGAGACTAGTGTTAAGGCAGGCCGAAACCCGTTAGCGAGTTGTTATTGCCATCTAAGTAAGTAAGTAAGATTAAGTTTAAATTTTATAATTTATACATTTAACTATTTTAATTCCAACTTACATCTTCTATATACAAACTCGTCAGAGCAACGGTTTAAAACAGAGCTTTGAATTAATAATTTAAGTATTCAAAATGGGTATTATAAATTTGGGATGTTTCTCCGTAGTCGCCGTGGTCTAGTGGTTAGTGTGTTGGCTTACTATGACATAGGTCCTGGGTTCGATTCCAGGCCCCGACATCTTCAAAAAAAAAAGAAATATGAAAAAAATATTTCTTTCGGCGACTACCTCTCAGCAGTCTTCTGGCAAAAGCTCTGAGAGTAATTAATTGCCATGAACAAGCTTCTCAAGTCTGTCGTTCGGAGCCGACTTTAAACTGTAGGTCCCGGTACTCATGGATAAAAAATTGACACACACAACATGAGTGCTGCGAGAAGCTAGGCCGTAATCCTGACACAGGGTTGTAAAGGCCAGTTATGTATGTATTCAAAATGGGTATTATAAATTTGGGATGTTTCTCCGTTGAAACTTGAAATAATAATATGTAATTTATAAGAAAAAATATAGATGCAAAAAACCGTTTACTTTTCCACAAAAAAAAAAATACAAGAGAATCGGTAGTTTCGTTAAGATAGTAAGCAGTAATGTTAATTCACAATAAATTGAATTCATATGTAAAATGTACAATAAAAGTAAATATTTGTAAGTAATCAAGTATTCTCACTCTTAAACACAAAATGAAATTAAACGTTTACTTTTGTTTATTTTCCTACTCTAATCTAAACGGACTTCCTTTTATGTTGACGACCATGGCAAACGTTTTAAAGGCTATGATTTAAGAATATGCATCTGGAATGTGAGAACCTTTTATCCAGTTAGCGGATGGCCTCATGACATACGATAGATTGGAGAAGATTGTGATATCTACTACAGCTGCCATGAGAACAGACGCGAATTTGGTTGTGTAGTCGTAGTTAGTAAAGGACTTCGCCATCTTGTCTCAGAGTTCATCCCGGATCGAAGGAATAGCTATGATCCGGATGAAGGCAAAGTTTAAGAATATCAGCCTTATTTGCGTGCACTCTCCGACGGAAGAGAAGAATGATGCGGTTAAAGATGCTTTCTACGCAAAGCTCGAGGATAGTGCAGCGAAATATTGAAAATAAATATATAATTAATGTTAATATAAAAAGACCTTAGCCTCAAAAAAGAGATTTATTATTTGTCAAAAGAAGTCAATAAAGTTATTATATTATTAAAAATAAAGTCATAATTATAAAAATTAACAAAAACAATTTTTTTTTTGTTGAAGTTTTTAATTGCAAGAAGTGGCATGCTGTAGATAACATGCGCATGGTGCAATGCGATAATTGTGATGATGCAGTGAACAGTGGAGTTGCAGATGTAAAGTGGAGTTATGAAGGATGTATTGTAATTTTAACAATATCGGTGTTAATGATAACTCTGTGGATCTAAGACTGTCATCACCGACATTTAGAGGAGAGACGCAACAAATGGCAAGTACAATAACAGCAGAAATAAAAACAGGATTTTAACCACGGCAGTTGTAGTTTCAATATCGGCGACAGCTATGTGTGGCATCTCACTTGTTATTTTTTTTTTTTTTAATACTTTTTAATATAAATTTGAATAATAGTATTAGTTTCTAATAGTTTTAGTAGGCTTTGACTTCTCATTTGTTGATTATTTATTATATTTGTAAATAGTAATATTAATTTATATTAGATAGTTATAGTAGGCTTTGAAATTTTTTGTTTTGTTATATGAGTATATAACAACTTGAAAATTTGTTCAGTATATTATATATGGGCTATTTCAATAATTTTTCAACATTTGTTGAAACTGAGTTCAGATGCTTATTATTTCGCCAGTTTTTCGAATTGACCAAAACGGTCAAAAGGCCGCCGCACTCTATTTCCAATACTTTACATTGATTTTAAACCACGGATTAATTAAAAAAACGCAAAAAAAAACTTGACGTTTCAGTGTGGTTCACATTCAACACCGACTCTTAAAATTTAACCACCCTTTATTATGCAGTTGAATACTACACACTTAAATTGAGAAGAAGAAATTTTTGTTTCTATTTAAAAAAATAGTAGCGACAGCTGCCACGCAAAAAATTATATAAAATGAAATAAAAAGTTCTGATTGTTGTTACTCTCAAAAAAATAACGGTATTTAGAAAGAAAGTAATCCATTTGTCATAATTTATATAAATTATTTTAAACGAGAACTCAATCTCTCTTTATACCTTCAAAAACATTTAGAAAAAATTTATGTTTGTAAAATTGTTTAGATGTATGTACTATTTTTTGTGGAATGCTTCTTATATTTTCACCACCATACATACATACATACATACATACATAACTGGCCTTTACAACCCTGTGTCAGGATTACGGCCTAGCTTCTCGCAGCACTCATGTTGTGTGTATAAATTTTTTATCCATGAGTACGGGGACCTACAGTTTAATGTCGACTCCGAACGACCGACTTGAGAAGCTTGGTCATGGCAATTAATTACTCTCAGAGCTTTTGTCAGAAGACTGCTGAAAGAAATATTTTTTTATATTTCTTTTTTTTTAAGATGTCGGAGCTGGGTGTCGAACCCAGGGTTCATGTCTTAGTAAGCCAACACACTAACCACTAGACCACGGCGACTACATAGGCAAAAATAATTCAATTGGCCCAGAAGCAATAAACAATTGACGTCTACTTTTTAGCATAAGCAACATTTGCACACTTTACAGTAGCATCGAAAGCAAAGTGCTGTACGACACAAAATTAGATATGCAATGAAAATTTCAACAATGTTGTCAGCTTCGTTTATTGTTTTTCAACAGCTAACGAAGGTCGACTATCCAAAGCATCTCATGATAGTTTTTTTTTGCAAAATTTGTTATAATTTTGTCGACAATATTTCCCTACTTTTTGTATACTTATAGCATAAAACTTATGTAATCAATAAATATTTGTATAGAAAAGTGGGTAAAAAATAACGTATTAATTTAAACAAAAACTTACATGCATGATTTCCTAAATCATTTTGCTGAATTTGGTGACGCTGCATTACAACAGATCGCTGTTGTTGCAGTAACTGCTGGTGTTGCATATTATTTTGCTGGGAAGAAGGTATTTGATGTTGAAGCATATGAGAAGGAAATTGTTGTCCAACAATTTGTCTAGGCTGTTGTTGTTGATGATGTTGTATTGTAGGATATTTTTGCATTTGATTTATTTGTTGAATGGTTTGAGAGTTCTGATTTAAGCTTGACTGGTTTTGGCATTGTGAATTGTGAGTACTCTGCGGTACTATAGGACCTGGTCCCTTTAGTATTGGACGACCTTTTATATTAAAGAAATAAGAAAAGAGTGATTGCAAATACATGTTTCGATGAATAAGTCTTACCCATTGGTTTATTATTCATATTGTTTAGTAATAAATGATTTGAATCCATAGATGCATTGGAAATTAATGGCCACTTCAAAGGAACAGCAGGTTGGTTACGTATTTGAGGTTTTTGTTGAGGAGAAATTTGTGGACTACTATTTGCTGTCGGTAAAATGTGATGCTGTTGTTGATGCATATATTGAAAACCTCCCCCACCAAGTATCATTCGTGGTTGATTCGGATGCTGATAGGTAGATTGTTGATTTTGAAGCTATATTTTTTAAATATTAAAACACAATTAATTAAATTCTAATAGTTTAATAAATATGTTTAATAGTAGTGAATTCTTTCTTAAGATTACACAAAATAGTATTTGACAATTAAAAGATTGAATTAAAGAACGCTGGAACTGACAAAACCTTAAATGTTCACCAAAGCCAAAAAACCTGTATGAAAGTAGAACAAATACACTGGTATTTTTCAAAATGCAGACGGCGTAAGTGAATTTATTTTCATCGTAGAAATCTGGGACCGGGACCAATCAGCGCGTATTTTTTTTCTGATAAAAATGATGTAAAAACGTATTTTCGATTTTTTGTCAGTTACAGCGTTCTTTAATTAGAGATGAAACGATGCCACCAAAGTATCGATATTTTCACGCGAAAGGATCAATGGTGGCAACTTTTTGTAAACAAAACGCGCTGGTCTCCGTCCCTAAATGCTCTAAAACGCGCCAAATCACAGCGTTAAACAATATTTATAAAAAAAAAACGCGCCGTATCCAAACGCGCTAAATTAACAGCCAGGCCCACGATATCGAAAGAAAACTTAAGCGAAAGAAACTCAGTCACTCACTGTGAATCTAAATTGCGGCTCACTAATTGTCACTTTATCGTTCGCTTTGCTTTACGTTACCAACGTAATGCAAATAAACAACAAAGCTGCCATATCAACATATCAAAAAATAATCGCGAATATACACGAAAAAAGCGCTGAAATGCTTACATTGTACAGTAAAAAATGCAACCGTGTGCTAGTTTAACTTGACAGAAATGTAGTAAACAAACTTATTCCGATTTTGTTTATTTATGTATATGTGTGTAAAAAAATTTTGTGTTACCAATCGCATTTATTTTTGGCGACACAAAAATTAGTGTGCCGCAAATCAGCTGTTTGTCGCTTAAAACTACACGATTCGATATCGTGGGCCTGGCTGTAAATTTTAATAAAAGTCGACCCATATATTATAACAAATACAGTACTTATTCAAGCAAGATAAGTTATATCGATAAACATAATTGTTTTTGAATTTAATTTAGGCACAAAAAGTAGATTCTTACAAACCTACAAAAAACAAAAACTTAAAATATTTTTTTTGGTATATCAATAAAAATTAAACTGTTTTAAACATTACTTAAAATCCTACCTGTCAGAGGTCTGTACAAACAGAAATTATTAATGTTTATTTTTAAAACTATTCTCTTGAATAATCAGCGATCTATACCATTTTTTCAAAATATAACACATACTCAAAGAAATACCAGACAATCGGAAATCCTAAGATGCTCGAGATGTCGTTTAGAGCTAACCAAACAACGTATTACGTATGCTGGACCACATGAATTTAATATCCTACCGAGGGAATTACAAAATATTCAAACACTATCAACATTCAAAAGCCATGTGAAGACTTATTTGTTACAAAATATAGAAACGCTTCTTATGTAAAAATCTTATGTAAAAATTTTTTCTTTAATGTGCAAATATAATATAAAAAAAAAAAAAAAAAAAAAAAAAAAAAAAAAAAAACTTATGAATTATAAACTACATTTATTCATTTATGTAAATATAACTTTGGCCATATAAGTTGCCTGTTTAGCCTCTCTTAAGCCTTTAGGGCGCTGAGGCATAAAAAAAAAAGTTTTAATTGTATATGAATAAATTTTAATAAATAATAAAATAAATATTTTAAATAATCACTCAAATATTAGGATAGTAACTCAGTCTTATTTTATTTGATATTAAGCTTTTAATATTTTAATGGCTAAAATCATTAATAAGGAACTTTTTGATATTATAAAAATAAGGTAGAAAAGTAAAATTAAGAAAAAACTTTGCGGATAATTGAATAGATATATAGATAATATAGATTGTTGTTCGTTTTGTTACCTTTTGGACTTTAAGTGGCACTCATACTGACTGATATTGTTAATGGGGTCCATCCTTAACAATATTAGTTATGTTAGGGTCACAGATATACGAACTGTTAACGGTAGGGATCAATATCGTTAATGGGTTCCAATCATTAATAATATTGATTGTTATTCTTTTTGTGCCGATTTGACTTGTGCTCTGGTATTTGATTGATATTGTTAGTTTTGTCCAACCCTAAGAATATTAATTACATTACTATCTATCCAACTACGTGTGTGACAAGTGGGCGTAGATAAGAAAGTCACCAGAATTTAAGTAGTGTTGCTAATGGTGCCCATCCTTAGCACTGCAAATTGAATCGGTGATTACAGTAAAGACACTAAGTCAACCACCCCTAAAACGAACTTTCGTTATTAACAGAAAAATCAATTAAAAATACAATTTATTAAATTCATTACAAAAAACTTTCATAAAAGTAGAACAAATACACTGGTATTTTTCATTTCGCAGACGGTGTAAGTGAATTTATTTTCATCGTAGAAATCTGGGACCTGGACCAATCGACGCGTATTTTTTTTTTTTTTTTTTTGGTTTTTTTTGATAAAAATGATGCAAAAAACGTATTTTCGATTTTTTGTCAGTTACAGCGTTTTTTAATGCCATTAAAGGGGGTTTAGACGGTAATACAAGTCGTACGACATGTCAAATTTTTGTGTAGAAGAGAATGAATAGTATCGTGTAAACTTGATATGTAATGAGAGCGTACGACATTGAGAGAAAATACGGATAAAAATTTGACAGTCGTACGGCTCTCTTTGTTTTTTAAAATTTTTTAAAAAACCATCACATTTCATTAGATCAGGGATGCATTTTTATGTTTTTGTTTGTTTATGTTAAATGTATTCACAATGCATGTAAATTTTGTGTGCATGTGTATGTGCATTTTATGTTTTCATTTTACTTTGTTTTGGTATTTTACCAACCGTGTAAACGCAAAAAATATCTGTCGTAATATTTTTACTCTCATATTTAAAATACGGATGGAATTCCATAATATTTTCTCTTTGATTTTACGTACGACTTGTATTACCGTCTAAACCCGCCTTAACGTGTAGGACGAGATGGCGATTTTGTGGCGAAAGTTAGGCGTTTTTATAAAATGGTATCGTAGTTGGCAAAAACGCCAGTAAATACGACACTGTTCTGAAATCTATCACAAACAAGTAAAAAAAACAGTATCGTGTTTGGCGTTTTTGCCTGTTAAAATCGACAAAAACAGTCGTTAAGTTTTTTGCTGCCGCCTTTATACAAAATTTAAGGACAGAATTAAAATTGGCTGAAAAAAAATTGTAAGTATGAAATTATTTTAATTTTAAAAATATAATTTGCATATTTTCTTGATTATTTCATTTTATTTAATACATTTTAGAATAAAAATAACTACTGCAGAACAATTCGCAAAAATGGTCAAGATAATGAAAAAAAGCCGTACTTGGCAAGAGGTTATCATAAAAGTTAAAATTTTTTCCTCATTATCCATTTAAAAAGAAATCCATCATGGACAAAGCTCGCTATACATGGCTTCAATACTTCTTCGCTCACCGAGGACTGGCAAATATTCACAAAAATATCATTTCCAGCACCTTTTTGGTAACAGCCTTCAGCAAGTATCCTCATTGTTGCGGTTAATTTTGACAGTTGTGATACACCAGTTTTGCTTTGGGGTTTTTTTAATTTTGTTGAAATTTTTTAATACGTAATTAAACGCATCCTTATTTAATCTGAAGTACTTAATAAATCTGTGGAAAAATCTTTTCTTAATTTTTGTTGATAAAAAAAAATTTGTTAGTGAGAATACATTGGTTTGCTCCCTTAAGTGTCTTCCTAAAACATTGATTTCTTTTAGATCACACATGACTTCATTTTCAGAAGGCGAATAAAAACAAATACTTAACATAATTAATTCAAAGAAGTTAAAAAAACAAACAAATATCACAACTAATTTTTATATTTATGCGTCTATAACAGATTTTTTTCACAGTTTTCATAGCAGGATGGTTTATAATCAATTAAAATTGGGCAATCTGTTACAAAATGACTCTTGTACAAAATACTTCAAGGCGAAAATTTTACACGATACCATTAAATTTTAAATTCGACTACAAATGCGCCAGTCGTCGAAATACGACTACGCCAAACACGATAAGGGTGATTAAAAGACAAATTACCAATTAAAAATCAGAGGAAACTTTTTCATTTATAACCTTTAAGACAAAAATTACATTTAACATTGTTCGACGGCTCTTGGGTGTTGGCAACTTTATCAGTGCCAATATATAAGGCGGTAAATTAAAGGGATTCCAGTGTAGGTTTCTTAAACAAAACAACAGGAATTGCTTCTGAACGAATTCAATACAATCATTATGAACTTTGTACATAGGATCCCAGACTACCGATCCGTATTCAAGAATTGGTCTTACAAGACTCGTATAAAGTTGTCTCGTAATATATGGGTCCTTGAACTCCTTTGCCCAACGTTTTATAAATCCAAGGACTGACCGTGCTTTATTAACAGTTATTTAAATATGTTGAATAATATTTAAATTAGGATCTAGCAGAATTCCAAGCAGTGTTCGAAAATTTACCTTATAAAAAGTACTTTAATGTTCTGTATTGTAGAATGTTAAGTACACAAACACTAAAAGTGTTTGTGTATGAAATTCAAAACTAACAAAAAACATTATAATATTTTTGAACTTTCTACATAACGAATATACTGCTCTTAACTTATAAAAAAAATATATATTACTTTGTCATTTTTTTCAAGTTTTTATTTTAAACTGATTGATAAAAAATGCAAAAAAGAAAATATTTTGAAATTTTGGAAAAAATAACCCAAAACTACTAAAACTTAATGTACACAAACACTAAAACTGTACTGTTTTAAAACAAAAACCAGAACGACTTATTCTGGTTGTGTAGAAATACACAAACACTAAAAAATAGATATCGTTTTTGGATTTGTGAACCGTACATAAAATAATGTACAGTTGATTTTCAAACACTGATAACTGATGGTCAGAGATAGTGTCCTGTTTTTTAAGTGTATGACCATTTAACAAATAGGTCACATTACAATGATTACGTCTAAAGAAACACATATAATTAAATTTTTTGGGATTTAACTCCATAAGATTTAGTTTACACCAGGAACAAAAATCGTCTAAATCTTTTTGCAGCAAAATGTGGTCATTGTAGTTATTATAACTGAAAAATATTTTTACATCGTCAGCATACATCAGAATATAGAAATAATTGATTACATTTGGTAAATCTTTTATAAATAACGAAAACAATATTGGAACAAGATGGCTTCCTTATGGTACACTAGACAAAACAGAAATTGGTTTAGACAATAAACCTTTGGAAAAACATTATGTGTTTTCTATTCGTTAAATAGGAATAAATCCACAAAAGGCAATTTGGTGAAAACCCCATTAGGGAGAGTTTTTTATAAGTACATAATTTATGGTTGACTTTATCAAATACTTTGCTGAAGTCAGTGTATATCACATGAGTTTGCTTTTGAAACACAAAAACACAAGATGTAATGCACTATAGGCAAATACGTCAGATCCTTATATAAATTCATTTAGAATGAGAATAAAATTGATAAAATTAGAATACCATGATGATATTAAAAAATTATTGATAGAATGAAAATAAATTTTTTTCTTTTTTATTGCATTTCAATGGGAGGTGGGCGTAATAGTAGGCGTGTTATTGTAATCATTGCATGAAACATTTTAAATGATATAAATTACAGTAATATCAAATTTGAAGGTTGTACCTAAAATATTTAAGAAAATTTTTATTTTGAGGTTGTATGGGTGGTGGGGGTAAAAGTGGGCCAAAGTTCAAAATTTTTTTCCGATAATGTTTGTAACAATATAACATAACATTCAAGTATACCAAAATTGAAAGCATTACGGACAATACGGCATTTTACAAATTTCGATTGTATGGGAGGTGGGCGTAAAAGAGGGCGAATTTTTTTAATTTTTTTTTTTTTTAACTGGAATTGTCTCAAAAATAACCTGTGCAGAATTTCAGAGCTCTACAATGACTCCTTGTATTTAATGCCGGCGTTGTCTCACTGTGCGCCGTGGTGTAGTGGTTAGTGTGTTGGTTTACTAAGACGATAGCGCCGGGTTCAAATCTTAACTCTGACATCTTGAAAAAAGAAATATGAAAAAACTATTTCTTTCGGCGACTACCTTTCAGCAATCTTCTGGCAAAAGCTCTGGGAGTAATTGATTGCCATGAAAAAAATTCTCAAACTTGTCGTTCGGAGTCGACTTTAAACTGTAGGTCCCGGTACTCATGGATAAAAATTAACACACATAACATGAGTGCTGCGAGAAGCTAGGCCGTAACCCTGATACAGGTTTGTAATGGCCAATTATGTATGTATGTAAGCCTATAAATGGCTACAGAGGCAACAAAATAATAAATCAACACCCGCCCATGATTTCGGATAATGTGAGGCAACTCCCCTGACAGACCCGTTTCATCTTGACACAACTGAGATTTGGCTGGTCCAGTATTCTCAGTTGCTAACGGGAGAGATTTGTTCTCGGTACACATTAACGTTGCCCCACCTGTCACCAAAGCAGTCATGACACTGTGCATTTGTTCAACTGCCCTGGCAAAACTACCATCTTACGTCCAGTGAATCTCTGACTACGTCCAACTGAGTTGGCCCAATTTCTGCAGTTACCCACCACCTGTCGTACAGAACTAAATTCTGTGAATTATTTTATAATCTTATCTCTTTTATTTTCCACAGAGAGGAACTTCCAACAACAGCAGGAATAGCAGCATATTCATATTCATTATTAAAAACCATATATTAAAACCACCAAAATGTGCCTATACGATTTTAACTGGCATTTACTGTATGTTTTGACAAAATATTAGAATAGTTACATATACATACACATAAACAATTGTTAACATAGTTTACCTGTTGGTGTTGTTTCAATTTTAAATTAGGCTGCTGTGTATGTTGTTGTTGCATTTGTTGGGACGATGATGAAGACATTGTTGTAGTTTGCGAAGAAGTGTCCTTCTCTGCAGTCATTTTCCGTAAAACGGATGTCGGAGTAAAAGCTAATGGCGTAGGTGAATTAACATGACGTGATGATTGTTGATAGACTTGTGGCGACGGTTGCTGTTGATGTTGCTGTGAATTCGATGATTCTAGCTCATGTTGTTTATGCATTTCTTGCCGTCTGCGTTGTTCATTCTGTTCTACCTCTATTTTCTTTTTGAACATAGCATTTTGCATGATAGCTTGTGTATGCATCAGTAGTTCTCGCTGTGTTGGTATGTCTGCAATTAGTAAATATAAATAATAATTTAAGTATTGTTTAAAAAAACACATCTCATTATCGCGCTTGACTTACGCATTGATTGATCATCGTTTTGATGTGATCTTTTGATTGAAGAAATTGTTTGTTGTTGTTGATCAGACAATAACGTGCCAATATTTTTTGCTATAATTGAATTTTGTTGTTGTGCTGACACAACTTGAGATGAAGGTAGCGGCATAATCACACCAGAGTTTGAAGTAATTGGAACGATATTTAAAGTACTTGACGGCGTAGCACAACGTGATCTTTCTTTTAATGTTCCAGTACTAGACTGTGGTTCATTTACAATACCAATATTACTTAGTTTATTTAATTCATGTTCCAAATGATTCAGAGAAACTTCGCCTCTTGCTAGTGCTTTAAGTATTTAAAAAGAATTAATTGAAATGCGGTTAGAAAATGTGCCACATAATATTGCAAGTATATTTTTGTGCTAGTAGTGTTAATGTGTGGATAATGAGCCTATTCCTACTGACGAGATTGGAATTACTAATAATTTTACTTTTATGAACATTACTGAGATTGAGTTATTTAACTCATTATGTGGAAATAAATCCACGTCTACTGGGGCTAATGGTCTTTCTATTAAGATGCTCAAAATTGCCTACTCCTACATTAACAGACAACTTCTTCATTGGATAAATACCATTTTGACTTCCTCTAGGTTCCCTGCTGAATTGAAAATTGCGAAGATTCATCCCATTCCGAAGGTGAAGGGGAATATGACGATTAATAATATGAGGCCTATTAGTATTTTATCTACTGTCACTAAAGTAATAGAGAGTATCATGGGGGCGCAGATCGTGAAATTTTTAAACGTGAATAGGGTGCTTAGTGATTGCCAATTTGGGTTTCGTGAGGGTCGTAATACTAGTTTACTGTTAACGGAATTGGTTGATTCCATTAGAAATGGCCTTAAAGATGGCAAGGTGAGTGTGCTCGTCTCGATTGATTTGTCAAAGGCATTTGATCAGGTGAGGCACTCTTGTCTTATTAGCAAGATGAATACTAAGTACAAATTTTCAAAATCTGCGTGTCGCCTAATTTGGTCTTATCTGAGTGGTAGAAGTCAGTATGTAACGTTAAACGGCCTAACGTCAGATAGAAAGTGTGTTAACCGTTCTCCAAAAAAAAAATCTTTACTCGAATTCAGAATAAAACGCATATCGATGAATAATAAAACGCACATATCACTGTCCGTCAAATTGACAACGCTGCCAACCTACAGAAAGTATTTCCCCTAAGCATAACTTTCCCTAGGCATAACTTTTGAATTTCTCTCAACTGAGTTGTCATGATTAAAGTGAGGTTGCGACTTGCAAACCTGTCATATTTATTTTGATAATGGGAGAAATTTATAAAAGTTCAGTTCGATCGAGATTTCTGGTAAGGATTAGAGGACCCCCTGAGCTTGAGGGCCCCGGGGCACTGCCCCGCCTAGCCCTTAGGTAGCTACGCGACTGTTACAACTGTTCACGCGGCCTGACCTGTGTCAGGGTTACGACTTAGCTTCTCGCAGTACTCATGTTGTGTGTGTTAATTTTTATCCATGAATACCGGGAACTACAATTTAAAGTCGACTCCGAATGACAGATTTTAGAAGCTTTTTCATGGCAATCAATTACTCGCAGAGCTTTTGCCAAAAGACTGCTGAGAGGTAATTGCCGAAAGAAATAATTTTTTCATATTTCTTTTTTTCAAGATGTCAGAGCTGAGATTTGCACAGGCACTATCGTCTTAGTAAGCCAGCCAATACACTAATCCCGGGATTTTATAAAATCAATCCCGTTCGTCATCGCTAGTATTTTTGTATGATTAATATTATGTTTTTATTATTGTAATTAAGGTGTGCGTCACTATAAAGTGTAACACCCATTTTTCTTAATAACTTTTTTCACCTTTAATCAAAATTATTTTTCTTAATCACAATATCTTTGAAAAATGTGTCAGATTTTAAAATGTATCAGCTTGTCAAATTTGACTTGTTAGTTAGTTCACAATGGATAATCAAAGACAAGTGCATACAAAAATTATTCAAATAATTCAAAAAAACCATATTGGAGTTATACAAAAGTTGCTAGGGAAGTCCACGTGACCAGGCAATGTGTTTCCAGAGTGGTCAAAAAGTTCAACAAAGACCTAAAAATTGAAAGAAAGCCTGGAACAGGTAAAGCAAAACTGGTAACGAACGACGCGAAAGCCAAAAAGGTTGAGAAGCTTTTGCTGGCTCTTCCAAACATTTCTGGTCGCGAAGTGGCCCGGTGCGTGCAATGTTCGGAAAGTTTTGTGCGCCGAGTTAAAGCTAAAGCTGGCCTTAAAACATTTAAAGTCCAAAAAGTTCCGGATAGAAATGCTAAGAAGAATAATGAAGCAAAAAAAAGAGCAAAACTCCTCAAAAAAGAATTTTTTTAAAAGTTCGAATGTTGTGTAATGGGTGCTGAAACTTACGTTTTTGCAGACTTTGCGCAGCTTCCTGGCCAAGAGTTTTATGTAGCGGATAGTAGAGGCAATGTTTCTGAAGAGTTCCGAACTAAAAAACTATCAAAATTTCCCAAAAAGTTCCTAGTTTGGCAGACTATTTGTAGCTGCGGCAACAGAAGTGCATCGTTGGTTACATTGGGATCAATAAACTCAGATATTTATATCAAAGAGTGTCTTCAGAAGAGGTTGCTCCCATTTCTAAGACAGCACAACATATCAACATTCTTCTGGCCAGATTTGGCAACATGTCACTACAGTAAAAGCGCAATAGACTGGTATAATAAAAATAATGTTATTTTTGTTCCAAAAGAGGCTAACCCACCAAACTGCCCAGAGCTGCGGCCTATTGAAAGATATTGGGCTCTGGTCAAAAGAGAACTAAAGAAGAGTACATCTGTTCCCAAAACCATTACTAGTTTTCGATATAAATGGACAGCTGGTACAAAAAAAATCACCGAAAACACTATAACATTGCTTATGGATGGTATAATGAATAAAATAAAAAATTTTATAAAATGAAATTAATTTTTAAATAAAATAATTCAGAATATAAATCTGTAATAAAAATGCAAAATAAAACTGTTTTAATTTTAACTCTAGCTTACTCCAGTCAGTTTTTATTTGACTTTTGATGTGTTACAGTTTATAGTGACGCACACCTTACTTTTGCTTACTTTTTATTATTAGAGTAATGAGTAATTTTTTTATTATTTTTCACTCAACTTTTAAGAAACTCTAAAATAAAGTTAGTTTAGCTCTCAAGGCTGAAAATTTTTATATAAAGTTCATTAGCGCCGGCAATACTTGTAGATTAAACTATTTTTGAGCAAAAAATCTTCACATGACGATATAGCCCAATTGCACTTACCACATCATATTAATTTAATATTTTAGGAGCTTCATAGAATTCAGGGTAGTAATATAATGTAGTGTGCATTTATTATCTAAGAATTCTATTATGTATATTGTAAACAAGAAATAATAATAATTATAAGTTATGACCTTTCTATATAAAAATAACGATAGAATGAGTTGCATTGAAGTTAATTATACTTACATTGCATCAAGTTGCTGGGAGCTGTCGTGTTTTCTTTGGCGGGTGTTGTCGTTTCAGATGCTAGTAAATTTGTTTGACTTTCTAAAGGTGGATTTATTCTCGATGTTTCTCTTAATACTGTTGATATTACGTCCTTAGTATATGGGGGAATATTAGGATTTTTTAATTCCTTTTCCAAAAAATTTCGCGAAAGTTCTTCTCGAACCACAGCTAAATAATAACAAGTCTTAAATTACTTTCATATATTCTTGAGTCTTTAATTTTATTAATGTTATTCATTAATTTTATGGCAAAATAAATCCTTGTGAGGAAAATTTTTAGTAATTTTGCTTTTGACCACAACACACCAGTTCTTCTATTTTATTATACATATAGTAATACCTTTGTATAGATTACTATTGTTAGTTACTATTCTCATATATTAGCATAGGTTAATATTAAAACTATTTAAATAATTAATCGGCCCTATTCCCGTTGGTGTACTTATTTTAGAACGAAATAAAAACGACAACTTGGCATTACCGTTTTTGTTATCGACAATAATCGAAAAATGTCGGTATTCTTTATTTAAAAACGAAGGTAAAAAGGATAAAGAAACGCCCGTTTTTTTGTCGCTTTCATTTTTAGTAGCGACATTAAAACGAGAGGTTTAGTAAATAGAAAATGAAAATTACAACGTTGCAACAGTTTGATATTTTTGTGTCAGATATTAAAAAAAATCGTGAATATTCTAAAGGTTTCAAAAAAGACATACATACATACATAACTGGCCTTTACAACCCTGTGTCAGGATTACGGCCTAGCTTCTCGCAGCACTCATGTTGTGTGTGTCAATTTTTATCCATGAGTACCGGGACCTACAGTTTAATGTCGACTCCGAACGACAGACTTGATAAGCTTGTTCATGGCAATTAATTACTCTCAGAGCTTTTGCCAGAAGACTGCTGAGAGGTAGTCGCCGAAAGGAATATTTTTTTCATATTTTTTTTTTTTTGAAGATGTCAGAACCTGGAGTCGAACCCAGGGCCCATGTCTTAGTAAGCCAACACACTAACCACTAGACCACAGCGATCAAAAAAGACATAAAACCCTTAAATTTCAATAGTTTTTGGAAGGAAGTGGCTGCAAAAATAAATCCATTTGGACCTTCAGTCCGTGACAGATATGGTTGGCACAGAGTAAATAAAACTAAATTAATAACAAACTATTTATTACTAAATGTTTTAAATATAGAATTTTAAAAGAAGCTGGTAACCAACAAATTTAAAGCCAGAGCAACAGGAGGAGGAATTAATAAGCAGATTTCACTGTCATCTTTGGACGAAGCTGTGGCAAATTTAATGCATTTGAAAAATACATTTCTGTACTAGACATTTTTGATTTTTAATTAAAAGAACAAGAAATTATTTGGAAATTTTCGTAAGCAATAACACAAAATATGACAGGTTGTTTTCTAGTGCTACTAAGTTTTTCTCTTGTTTTATTGTAGTTTTGGGTAACTTTGTTTCGTCGTCTTCGTCTTATTTCAGGAATACCATTTTAAAAACTAGGCGACATAAAAACGACAACCAAATAGAAGCGACATTTAAAACGATAACGCCAACGGGAATAAGGCCGAATAGTATATGCTAGTATGTATATTTAAATTATTATAACTAGAAATTTAAACGACGTGTCTGTCTCCTGATCAATTTACGAAGAGCCAAATTGATGACATTGTTATTTCAGCGCGTTAAGGCCTGGGTGCTAATTCTGGCAGTCGTGATCGAAATTACATTCGAATAGAGAATAATTTCGACAACGAACAATTTTCTAATTCTGTTATTCGATACGATACGAATCGAATTTTTGTTTAGTGTTGTAAAACATGCAAAAAAAGTCATTTTACAATACTGACAAAAATACAACAAATAGTAAACAAAAAACATATATACATACATACATACATACATATGTAAAAAAAATATAAAAGGAAAAAAAATTTAAATCAAAGTAAAAAAAAAATAAAGCAAGTTTACAAGGAATCCATCATTATTTTTTTACTCATCATCTTCCGATACTGATGTGAATTTAAATATGAATTTTGTTCGGCAAAAATGCGGAGTACCAGTGATCCCTTAAGTCTGCCAAGCAATGCGTAAATCTTGATAGAAGCATTTTGAATGTATATTATGTTTCGAGAATGTAAGTATATCAAACACCACTAGAAATAATAAATAAAACAGAGTATGACACTGAAACCAACACAACAAATATTGGAAAAAAAAATCCGCGAAAATATTAAAATAAATTTATGTAGGGACTAAAAATTGCTTTAAATTCATATTTTTTATTTAAATTCGTATTGGTGGACTAGAAGCATTCAATTTTAACGCTATTTGTTCCTAAAGATGGTAAAGTCTTGCCTTTCCTTGCTAAGTATTCGGCAATATGTTCTTTGCCAAGGCCGTAATTTATGCCATGAAATTTCCTAGAATTTCTTTGTGCATAATTTATTTTTGACCTGAAATGTATTTTATAATTTGAAGAAATTAAAAAAAAATTTAACTTACATGTTTATTTTTTGTCTTTACTTATGTGTGTATATAGAAAAACGTTAATTCGAATGGCTTTTTGTTTGCGAGTAAAAACTCGCAAGATTGCATTCGAACAAACTTTCGTTATCGAATGGCATCATTAGAAATTTCGATACATGTTATTCGATAACGACTCATAGACTCCCAAAAGTAAAAAAACTCGTACATACGAGTAAGAATTCGATCGTAATCGACTGACAGAATTAGCCCCCTGATTAATTTTTTTTAACAGAAAAAGCAGTACAAAACATATAATATCAATTTATATTTATGATAGCGGTTCAATATTTTAATTTGAATCATATTAAACTTTTTTTCCACTGGTACAGCTCATGTTGTGGGCATCAATTGTATACGTAGCTTTTGTATACGTAGTTTGCCTTTAAATTCAAACTCAATCGATTTTGTTTTACAGAAAAATTTAAAGAATTTTGAAATTAATATACAATTTTATTTTCGATCTCAAAAATTACTCATATATGTACATACATGCACGAATTTATTATTATTGTAATTGCAAGTTTGGTTATTATTTAATTAAAAATGCTAATTTTTATTCAAATTCGACAGTAAAAAATAAATATAATTCCCTTTTATATTGCTTCTACAATTATCATAAAAATCGTTAAATTTCCAAAAATGTAACGTCCTATAAAGTTTCTGGCAGCTACGTATATTATTTGCAGCTGGCATTACCAATTAGTATGTACCTTCAACATAAAATGTCAAAGAATAAAAAAGATTCAAGAAAGAAAGAGAACGAACTAACAAGAAAGATGAGCGAAAAGAAACGTGGATTCACAAGAAAGAAACATGAACTACTGAGCTAAAAGAGCATATTGTAATGAACGGTTTTTTTAGCTCACTTGAGTGAATAGCTCAGTTGAACTAGTTCGTTCATGAGCTACACAACTCTAAAAATTTCAATAATATACAAGCATAAGTTTCACGACTACGTTTGGAATGAAACAATTTTTTCATAAAATGCACCAGAATCGCAAATAGTGTAATTGTGATATGATAATGCGAAGAGTACTCATGAAAACGAAAATGATAAAAAACTTTTCGTTTCACTGTTTCACAGAACCAGAATTGACCCCCAGGGCGTCCTAAAATAACTACTGAGAGGGTAAATAGGCGAATTTTAGAAATTTCTAATGCTGATCCATTCAAATCAGCTCAAACAATTCGGACGCAGTTAATATTTAATGAAGGCAAAATGGCCCCTTCGGTCTATACAATACGCAACCGTTTGCGTCAGAACGATAAGCATGGTCGAGTTGCTCGTAAAATCCCTTTTATAAGCAAGACAAACAAACAAAAGAGACGAGAATTTTATGTTGAGCATATGTTAAAGCCTCCAAATTTTTTACATACGGTGCTTTGGACAGGTGAGTCCATGATTAGACTCAAATATTCGCATGGTATGGTGTATGTATGGCCCAACCCTAGTGAATAACTTAAATACAAGTGTACTCCTACCTTCAAATCTTTAGAAAGAGGCTTTATGATTTGGGGATGCTTATCGGTGAATGGAACTGGTAGTATAGTTGTTCTTAAAGGCAGAATGACTGCCGCTGTGTATCTGAAAATCCTAGAAGAGACTGCAATACTAGAAGGTAGGCGACTAATGGGACAAAATTTTATTTTGCAGCAAGATAATGCGGCAATCCACACAGCAAAATTAATAAAGGACTACTTTAGAAGGGAAAATATAAATGTTCTTAAGTGGCCGCCGCAGAGTCCAAATCTTGCTCCGATAGAAAATGCGTGGGTAATTTTGAAAATGCCCATTTCGTCGGATAAGCCCCAAAAATTAGAAGATTTGACGGATTGTTCAATGTCTGAAGCTTGTGGACTCGATGACACATGGACTTGGTAAAATGGCCATTCAAAACATTGGACATTGTGGTTATTATTAACTAATTGACAACTTATTTTTTCAACATAAATTTCAATTCAACCATTTGTTTTGTTTTTTTTAAATTGGAATAAACTTTGTTTTTCTTTTGAAATATATTTTAATTCATAACTATGGAATACGTAAATGGCATACACCTTATAAAAAATTAAACGAAAAACCCTGAAATAAATTTTACTGCTTACTATTATTGAAATATTAGTCTTGACAACTTATTTTTTTCACCTACTGTATGTAAATACAAATAGTATAAAATATATACGCTCGCATGCAAAAAAAAAATATTTACGTAGACTATAATTCAAAATCTGTATTGTAAATAAAATAATAATAATAAAATAAAAAAATAAAAAAATAATATAAATATAGATAAAATAAAATTGATCGTGAACAGAATTGTTAGATTTGTTTATGGTAAATCATATCGAGATCGGATATCATACTATGTGAGAACTTTTCTTGGATGTTCTTTTGAGAATTTCATTCGATTGAGAAATTTATTTTTCTTTTATAAGATAATGAAATATGGTATCCCAAGATATCTCTTTCATAAATTTTCTTTTACAAGATCCACGAGAAATCCCCAGGTTATTATTTCCCGAATTACATACTCTGTTTTTGAACGCTCCTTTATAGTTACAACGGCTAGGAATTGGAATTCTCTGCCTGTGAATTTACGCTCTTATTCAGGATCTTGTGAACTATTCAGGAGTCGGATTTTAACTCATTTTCGGGATGCGTAAAATATGGACCATCATTTTTATTTCTTGTATGTGCTCTCACCGGAGTTGGCCTATTCAGTAACAAATCTACTATATATATAAAAAATTTTTTTTTATCCATCGCACACAGGGTTAGAATAGCCTGTTTTCTTGGATTAATTAAAAAAAAAAATTTTAAGTAACGTCAAAATTTTTTGTACCCGATTAGATTATACAAAATTCTACATCACTTGTCGTTAAAATAAATTTCAAAAGTGCTCTGGTGTTTTTCTAGTGAAACTTCAAAGTCAAACTTTATAAAAATTTTTGTGCAAAAAAAGCTAAAAAAAAGTGAAAACTTTCCCGTGGAAAATTTTATTTATTTTTAAAAGTGTTGCAAAAATTAACAATTTTTCAATGGAACCATCAAGTTCAGGTAATTAGGAAATACTTCGTTAGCACTTGTGTATCAAATTGTGTGTGGAAGTGTTTTAGATTTAGTCATTTATATTGGAAATGCCAAAAAAATTAGCATTTTTATATTTTAAATGGACATATAGTTATTATTTGTCCACATTTGTGTCATAATTTTTAGTTTATATTAAAGAGGACATAAATCTCTATATTGCAAAATTTTACGCTGCCTTTTTGTGCCTTTTAGAAGCTATGAATTGTTTAATGCAAGTTAAATAGCTAAAAATCACATTGATTTCGCGACTGCTGCTGTTGTTGTGTGTTGTGTTTTGTCTTGTTCATGTTACTTTTTTCTTACTGATCGAAAGACCTGTTCATGTAGACAGTTTAAGATTTGGCCTTTCCATTCTTCATGGCTAGATTCGATTTTTTTAATGTCTTTTGCACGTCTTATGCACACAATACAGGACGACTTTTTGTTGAAACGTATCCTTGGTGCAATATGCCTCCCACTTTGCACAAGTATTTTATTCACGGACCCGAAATTGTGTCAAATGCCATTTTACCTATTGGGCAGTTATCAGAAGAAGCGCAAGAAGCTCGAAATAAATATTTAAAAAAAAAAATAAGGACTTTCATTCACGAAAGTGCAGTCGCGAAAAATCAAACCAAAACATTTTTAATATGTTTTTGATGACCTCTGACCCAATTATTTCCAGAATGCAAAAATTGACTACAAAGAAGGTTTAAAGCTTGACAGAAGAGAAAATTGATTTAATTGATCCTGCAGCTCCGTACAAGAACTATTTCAGTGATGTTGAAGTTGCTGATGCTGCTGATGATGATGATAATGATGATGATGATAACGATGATAATGATTATGATGATGTTGATGATGATGATAATGATGATGGTGATAATGATGTTGATGATTAACTTTAAGATTTATAAAATGTAGTGTTTAAGTTCTCATACTGTACTCCTTGCACTATATACCTACACTGATATTTGGCATTATTTAATAAAATTCTACTGAAATATACTAAGAAAACATTGTGTTTTACTTATTTAAATGGTATTAACTGAAAAATAAAGAAAAATTATCCGAACATAGCTTCCCTGATTTGATCCAAGAAAACATGCTATTCTAACCCACTGTGCATCGTGAGGGATCATTTCATTCCCGATTACTTTTCTTTTTGTGCACATGAACATATCTATATATATACATATATATGTACACCAAATTATATTATAATTATCATATCCATATATCATTTTTTTTTTGGTTTTGTTTTTATATTAGACTTTAGTTGTTTTTTTTTTTTAATATTGTATCTAGTTATATAATACGCTTTGGCCTTGTGGGCTAATTGTATTATTACTATTAAATAAATAAAAATATCTAGTAAACCGCATACGGCAGAATTTTAGAATAAAACGAACAGATACGTTTGATCTAATGTACTGTACAATGAGTCAATTTTATGGTATATTAAATACGGATTTTATAAGCAGTTATGTTATTTATACACACAATGTATTCGAAACAAAACAAAAGCCTCTCAATCGTTCTGAGTTTATAAATAAGTTACATTTTTCATTTGTACGTGGGCAGATAACTGATAGACTTTATATATGAACTTTGAGAACATCGGCGTGTAATAATTTCACAAATATATTGCCGTAAGACACGGAGAATAACGAAGAAGGATCTCAGGAGTTACTAAACAAGAAACATTTTGTCCCCATCTAAATGGCGGATAACGAAATAAAAATCAAAATGTGTAATAAGCCTATGTGGGAACACAAAATAGAGCTTTGTGCCTGTTACACAAATTAAAGACAGAAAATATTACAACCCTGTTCCTTTTTTCATTCAATATATTAGTTTTAAGAAGCAAACAAATTTAAAGAATTTTATATTTTTATCTCAACAATTTTTCTACCTTTTTTATATTTTGATAAACCAAACGAAATAGTGCTTTAAAACCTTATTTTACAATTAAATAAATAAAAATAAACCAAATTTATTTGCTTTTTTCATTAACCCATTTCCGCCCGCTGTACTATATATAGTACACAACTTAAAGTTCGAGTAAAAATTATAAAATGAAGTTTTTTTACTCGGGAAATGCTTTTTATCAGTCAATAAGAGTATATGCAACATCCACGTAGCTGTTGTACATCAACTTATCATATCATAGTTGAAAAATATCAATTAAGGGAATCTCCATTTTGGCTAGTGATTTATTTCTTGTGAGATTGTGAATGGTTATGTAGTTTATTTTACATCATTTAACTTTGAAGAACGTTAAATAGCAGTTTATTTACTTGATAACATCACATTATAATAAAAGCAATATAAAACAGTTTAGTTCGTATAGAATTTTTTGAGCTATAGCATATTAAGTGCTGCTATACTAAGCTTAGTACACCTGAAAAAACACAACTCAGAATATTTTTTTTTGGTTTTTTTTATTTTACTGTACTGTAAAAAATGTTGTTTAAATCTAGTAATAAATATTGAATTTTAAAAATTGTTCTTGGTTTTCATTTGGGCGTTAATGGGTTAATATACAAAACGAATAATTGAACAAGTGTAGTTTTAACAATTTTTTGTACACAGGTCATACAATTTAATCTGCGCAAAGTCTGTAAAACGATAACATCATCTGCGCATCAAAAATAAGTCCACTGCGCTCAAGAGTCCAAGAGTGTCCAGCAATTTCATACGACTCATAAATTCAACTCGCACTCCATTAATACTAACATTCAAGTCAATATGAAATCCATCAAAGGGACTGAAAACCGTCCCCTTGGTCTTTAAAGCATTTATCTATAAATAATTACGTGAAGCCCAATCAGAAACATTCCTAAAACAGTATTCTATGTTATTTTGCAAAATATCAGAATTTCGAACGCAACTAAAAGAAGCGCGACATTATCAGCAAATATATATGGCTTATGCAAACAAACCAGAAACGCTAGAACAACTCAAACAAAATATTCGTGATGAAATTAATGAAATACAGCGTGAAATGTGTGAGAATGTAATGAAAAATGTGCTCAAAGGGGCTGTGAGGCTAACAGAGGCGGATATTTATCTGACATTGTATTCCATACATAATTACATACATACATACATACATAACTGGCCTTTACAACCCTGTGTCAGGATTACGGCCTAGCTTCTCGCAGCACTCCTGTTGTGTGTGTAAATTTTTATCCATGAGTACCGGGACCTACAGTTTAATGTCGACTCCGAACGACAGACTTGAGAAGCTTGTTAATGGCAATTAGTTACTCTCAGAGCTTTTGCCAGAAGACTGTTGAGAGGTAGTCGCGGAAAGAAATATATTTTTTTTTTCATATTTCTTTTTTTGAAGATGTCAGAGCCTGGCGTCGAACCCAGGGCCCATGTCTTAGTAAGCCAACACACTAACCACTAGACCACCGCGACATAATTGCCGACATTAAATTGAACATTTATCAATATAAGATCCATTTCCTTTCATTTAATCAAAAATTATAAACAAACAAAGCAGTATACCTTCCCGGCGGTCTCCCTGTAATTCCCCAGCGAGAAACTTCCAACAACAGCAGAGCTGTTACAACCACAACCGTTATAATTTTTAGGCAAACAATACACAGTCAGTCGAAGCGTGCTTAATTAAAGAGACAAATTATTTCTAAAATAATAAAATATAAATATGTTGGATGTATGAATCAGAGATTAATTTAGTGTACACATTTTATCCTCTATACACAAAACCTACACAATGGACATCGAAAAAAATGACATTGAAAAATGTATACATGCTTCACTTTATACACGAATACATCTTGAGTGTACACTACTGTGCATTATATCTAAATGTATACATTGAAGACATTAAAAGCATTGAATTAACTTTATATATGTACGCACATTTGTGGTGAAGAAAACATTGAATTTGTTTTGTAACTTCATAAGATTAATGTATTTGTGTGCGCAGTAAAAGCAAATACTGAAAATATTATAAATTCCTAGGGCTGCCAGACGAATTTTTTTGTATCTTTGAGCGCCAATAAGCATTAAAAAACCCTCCACAAAAAAATACTTAAATTTTTTCGTGAAAATAAAAATGTCAATATTTTTCATATTTATGTATATTATTATCAAAAACAAAATAAATCTTGAAATTCCATCACAACTATCATCCATCCAACCATCATACATAAATAAAATAATAAAAAAAACATGAAAGAAGTTAAACTGTGTATTTACATACATATGTATACATTTTCAGTCATAGTGTGAATTATAAAAAAATAAGAAAAAAATTATAAATTTAACGACATTTAAGTAATTTTCAATTACATACATTATTAAAAACTAAAGCACATACATACATATGAGTGTATTATAAGCATTATTATTTACGGATATTTACAGATTAAGATGCAAATAAGAAATTGTTGTACTATAAAAGGAAAGGAAAAGACAGAAAGACATTTTACCACAAATTTTTTTTATACAAAGAATTAAGAAACAGAATACTGTCAACAGTTTTAGGTTGTATTCTATTTCTCTTTTCTGTTATAATATTTCCTGCCATCGAAAACACACGCTCTGAAGCGGCGCTACTTGTGGGAATTGATAGTACCTTTAGAGCTAGCTTCGATAGGTTTGGATACTTGCAGGAATTAATTTTCCACCATACCATTACTTCAACACATTCTGTGATGCATACATATTCATTGGCATAGCGATCGACTTCACTTCTTATGTTTGCTGGACCGAATGTGATGAAATATTCATATCTCTATTTGGGAAGAAAAAGCTCAATTATGCAACTGAGGTTCCGGTATTTTCCAACGACATGCAATCTGAGATTTCGGGAGTAATTAAACTAGTTGAGGTCCCAATATCCTTTTGTGGATGATTATAGTTTTGCTCGTTTACTGCTTCAATATCTTTTGTGATTGCATCAATACAGAATTGCTTAACAGCATCAAAATCATTTTCTATTAAGTATTTACCATGAGGGTACAAAAATACCGCAACTTTATGCAGTACGTTTAAATTACTTTTCCATTTGTCTAATTTTAGCAAAAGATTTGTTTTAAATGCTACTATTCCATCCTCTTCGTTTCCTTCTAAATTACAAATCTCTTGAACCTTGTTGGTTGAAGGTACAACAAAACACCGTTATTTTAAAATTGTATAAAAGTAATCGGTATGGTACCGCCATATTTTCAAAAAATGTTAATGTCAATTCAAAAGCGAGTTATAATAACGAAAAATATTAAAGTGAACTTTATTTTAGACTTTAGCTTTAACCAACACACACTATACAGGCAAGTTGTAATAATGAGCCTTAGTCTGTAAATTCAAAAATTGCGAAAAAGTACCAAAAGAACAAATTTTATTCCCCAAATATTTAAGTCAGGAAATAATACCAAAGACAAGTTTTATACTTTTATCATATCAATGCGTTACCAATATCATTTCCATGTCTTCTGGTTTAAAAGTTGTGAAAAAATGCCAAATGTAAAAACTTCATCACCCAAAATGTCCAAATTAGAAAATAGTACGAAAGACAAGTTTTAAATCTTTGTCATATCAAAAAAATACGATACATAAAAATGATATGTCTTTTAGTGTAAAAGTTACAAAAAAATATACATTTTATCCTTTAAATGTCCTAAAAAAAATAGTACCAAAGAAAACATTGATACTTTTGTCATATCAAAGGAATGCGATACCAATACCACTTTTAAATCTTTTAGTTAAAAAGTTACAAAAAGTACAAGTATGGCAACTCTCACTCATGTGTTTGTATGCTAAAGCATATACACAAGATGTACACGAGTACAGTCATAGCCACACATTAGTATCAGATGTACATGCCGAAAGAAAGGCAATGCCTTCAATGTATTGAAGGTGTACAGTGTATTCAGCGTGTACACTAAAATTTCTTGTACATTTCTACTATCTCTGGTATGAATATACCAATAGAAATTTATATTTAAAAAGGTGATAAAGTAGGGTGCAAATATGTATATTTGAATACACATATATGCTCTTCCTGTTTCATATAAAATTTTTGATATGTAAAATTGAGTAGACCTCACAAAATACTGATGTATTTAGAAAATTATGTATGTATGCTATAAAATTAAATAAGTGCTCCCTCTGTAGCTATGTATGTTGATGATAATTTTAAAATTGTTAAACAGCAACCGATTTACTAATTACATAAAATAAAAAGTTGAAGATTATAATTTGAAATTAAAAAAAAATTCCACCTGTTTAGGCGTAAATCCAAGAAAAAGTGCTTTTTATAAAGCGACCTTAACCTGAGACAAACCACGTTAAAAGTTCTCAAGGTATAATGAAATCAACATTTAATTTTTTATTACAAAGAGATTTGTTATACATAGTATAACAAATTAAGAAGATATTAAAGATCCTTATAGAAAGATAATATCAATAATGTTTCTACTTTATGCTGTCGTCATATTTTTAGGAATTTGTGCCAAAATTCTTTTTATTCTAACTAACCAAACCGAACGTTTTTATTATATAGCATAAAATGTTTTGTGTATTACATTCAATTTTATTAAAAAAATTATGCCTGTATTCATAAAAAATAAAACAGTTTTATTAATTGCTTATTTGACAATTACTCCATAGAAATATATCAAATAGGCACTCTATAAACCAATTTTATTTTTTATGAATACGGGCATTAATATACATATATTAGAAAACCATACCCAGAATAACTTATTGTTATATAGAACCTACATTTTTCAATAATCTTATTTCTTGTCTTTGTCGAACTGTAAATGTACTCGAGAAGCAACCATTTATAACTTTATTATAGTTTTTAGCAAACATTACTAATACGTCATCAATCCCTGCTCTGTACAAATAAAAGTATCTGTTTTATCAATTTTTTTTTTTTTTTTTTTTCAAAAAGTGTCGTTATAAATAAATAAGTAAATAAAAAACCAATAAACCTTGTATTAGAGGCTTATGTTGCTATTCAAAGCGTAAATAAAAAACTTACATTGTATTAACTGTTGCACATCTAGTCGTTTTTGTGATTGACCTAATAGCATTGGCATTAAATGTTGATGGTGCGCTGGAACTGGTATTAAGGATAAGTTATCCGAAGACTGTCGGTTGGGCGACATTAGTGTCATACGTTGATGGTTCGCGTGTGGTACCATAATTTTAACCGAATTTTGTTGATGATGTAAATGATGTTGTTGTTGTGGTTGGTGCTGGTGTTGCATATGCTGTTGTTGCATAATTTTCATCACATATTCTTGTTTTGACATGGCTGATTGAGGGACTGTACTATTTGGAGGTAATGCATTCATACCAGGGTACATTCCACTACCAGAATTTGCCAAAGGAAGTGAGTGCTCTGATGTATTTGGTAACATTATATTCATGGAAATATCAGCTCGAGGTTTTCCTAACTGATCAAGTAGTTTCTGGAAAGCTTCAACATCTTGCGAATTAATATCAACAGATTGGGGAAATGTTGTCCGATCATTTTCAGTTTTATTCGCTTGTGTAAGATCATCATTTTCTATCTTTTTTTCACCTGTGTCCATTTTACGCATTCTTGCTTCTAGTTCCTCAACACTCAGTGCTGAAACTAAATAACGCAATATTCTGTAGTAGTACCTCAAACAAATACTTATTGCATTTCAAAACTTACCGTTCGATGGCAAGCTTTTTGGTAATTCTGGCGTTGGTATATTGTTACATTTTAAAAATGTTAAAAAAGAATTAAATTCGCTTTCATTGAGATCTGAAATATATCCAAATTTCAAAAGATTTTGTTACGAAGAAATAATTTTATAAAGCAAAACCATTATAACATTTCCTTACATTATTTACTATTATAATCTGTATTAATTTCTAGTAATTAAATTATATATACATTAGGGTGGGTCAATTTTTTTGCCTACTAAGCGTATAGCAAAATCGTAATTTACGGGAAATTCTAAGAACTTTTCCCAAAGAAACCATGGTTCTAAAATCAAAATCGAGCTTCCGGTTTTTTACGAGAAAATTTGGTGTTCAGGTCATCCGAAAATAATGCTATTTTTTTGGAAGTATTCATTGCAATTGGTGAATATTTGACCTGTAACGCTGGAAGAGGGCTTATTTTAAAGGAAATTTTCTCAGCTTTCAAATAATGGTTTTGGAGGTTTATATCACAATTATAACAGTTTTAGGTTTTTAACAGTTTTACTATTATTGTTTTGACATAAACCTTCAAAACCATTATTTGGGTAAACAATTTTCTATAAATGAGGACAGATATAGAAAGCTGAGAAAATATCGTTTAAAATAAGCCCTCTTCCAGCGTTACAGGTCAACTATTCACCAATTGCAATGAATACTTCCAAAAAAATAGCATTATATTCGGATGACCTGAGCACCAAATTTTCTCTTAAAAAACCGGAAGCTCGATTTTGATTTTAGAACCATGGTTTCTTTGGAAAAAGTTCTTAGAATTTCTCGCAGATTACGAGCTTGCTATACGCTTTGTCATGTTTTTCGGTCCCGAACAAATTGACCCACCCTAATACACATATAGATTATTACAATAACAAAATATAAGTAGGCCAATCAAGTGCATTTAAAAAACATCAATTATATCTAATACATAATACATAAGGTATGGGTGAATTTAAGAGCTGAAAGGAAGATAGTTTGGATTGCTTCCATAGTGTTGGTTTAGTTGCTAAAGTGTTAAAAAATTTATCAATATCCCTAGGAAAAGGTGTCAATGCAATTAAACATTACAAGCCATTGTAAACTTTTAGTAATTTACAAAGAAAAAAGCCACGCAAAACGACCGTTGCTGAAGATAGAAGCATACCCAAGGATGAGTAAAGCTGACTCATTCCTTACATCTACACAGATTAGATCGAGCATGGAGTTGGGACAAGCTGTTAAAATATCGGCAAGTGCGGTAAGAGCACTCATAACAGAAAATAATTTTCATGGTCGTGTTGCGAGAAGAAAACCGGATGTGTCAAAAAAAATATTCAGCAACGCTTGCGGTTTGCCTAAACCCACCTCAATACAGATGAACAATTTTGGAAATTCTTTTGAAATAATGGCAGATACTAAGTATGAAAGGCAATAATGATTTGGTGTTGTTTTATCTCTTCCGGTGTTGGTGCATTGATATGAATCAATGGGAAAGCGACTAGGGAAATGTATAAAAACATCCTACAGAGCAATTAGACTAAATATGACGAGGACGAATTACCATTGCATGAATGTTTCAGCACGATAACGACCCGAAGCATACGTGTATGGTTTCAAGGGTGGGACATACGTACTTCACATCCCCTGGAAAATAAAAAAAAACACATATTACTTTCCTGACATCATCAACGAACTCTGTAATGTGAAAGAAGGGAAGAAGATCCTGTATGTGCCCTAAGCCAATGAGCACGGAACGGAACCGATGGTTCCAAAATGAATGGTTTCAGCGCTGGTGATCATGGACCTAACCGAGATATGTCAATTCCACTGGGAGATTATTTAGTGTTTTTTAGGCTGAGATCGAGGCTATTTTTATAAACCATGACCTAAGGACAAACAAAAAATCAATGCCTTAACTGATGTAAATGTTTGTAGATTGTCCGTTAGAAACAGTAGAACAGATCAGGACATATTTAGACAGAACAGAGAGATTTGGCCTCGTTGTTGAACATATCCACCACTACAGATTCAGATCTCCTTTTGTTCCTAAGGTAGTGGGTTTGCTTAACAAACCGTAGGTCCAAAGCAACAGAATAGGTCACATTGTATTGTTTAGCAATATGAAAAGTTTGAAAACAATAACTATATATAGACATTTTTTATGTTCAACTAACTCTGATGAACAAATTTACCAATTTTTATTAATTTTAGATTTACGAATTTATAATAATAATTTATTGTAACAAGTTGTAGTATTATATACATTACCATGGAAAACAGATAAAAGAAAAAATGTGCTGTCCGTACTCACCTTTACTTAGCCGTTGAGGATCGTCTTTAGTGGGCGGATTGTTATTGTGTTCATCATTGTTATTTTGACTACTTGAATTTTTAAAAAACCAACGGCTAAATCTAGATGTTCCACCAACGCCGAAATCGTTGTTTGACATTGTTTGATCGTTGACGTTGCCAATCAAAGAATTTTCAAGTGCTTCGATGTTGAGAAAGTTATCAAAAAATAGGTCAGTGGCATTTGACCGCAGATTTTTTCCATCGTTTAATTCTTCAGGTTTTAAATGTGTTGTTTCGGTTATAGTTTCGATATTGTCGGATGATTCACTTATTGTATCTTTATTATTCGGTATTTTTTCGTTAATATTATTATTCTCATTGCCATTTTCCCTGTTCAAGTTATTTATTGATGCCTTATTATTAGATGAATTGTTTTCAATTCCACCTGATATATCAAAATTTTCTTTGGTAGACAAATTAATATTGCTACTGCTATTGTGAGACAACAGAGAAGTTTCAGAGTTTCTCCTTTCCATATTTCCATGTTTGTTTATTGATACCTGTGGATGGGAATCATCAGACTCTTCAAACCCCCGTAATTCAATAGTGTCATGTTGAGATGTGGGCCCTTCACTAAACCATTCCGGTTCATCTTTACTGTGATAATGATGTTCTGCTCCTTTAGATTCATTATATTCACGGGAATCTCGTGATTCTTTCGGTTCACGAAAGTCTCTAAAATCTCTGTGATAATCTCTATGATCAACGTATTCACGACGACGAAACGACATTGATCGCTGTCCTGTAAAATTCTGCTGCTGATGGTAGTTAGATTCAAAATTATTTCCTTCATTTCCGTGATTTGCTGCTGTATACCTCTTGCTACTGTTTCCGGTACTATTGCACGCTTCATCTAGATTCGTTAAACGTCGATCGTAAGGACGTCTTTCTTGTCCATCCAAGAAACGAGTGGATGATGAATTTCGATTATTCAGGTTATCTACATCACTGGGAATAATAATGTCCTTTTCTTTTTCTATATCATTGTTTGTGCTACTTAAAGGTGCTGCACTAGTATTTTCTTTTTCAATTTGCTTTTTATTTCCTCTCATTTCCCAATTAACATCCCGTGGCACTAATCGTCCGCTGCCAATACGACGCTCGTAAACTAATTTCTTGTTACCTCCAGAAAGAGAATTGCCAGCTTTACCGTTCGAAGGAGAATAGTCAGTGTTGACTTTTTTAACTGCATTCATCATCCATCCAGTTTGGCTGTCAGTATACTGACTATTTTTGTCAGGCCGACTGTTACCAGACGTTTTATGCAAATGAAATTCATCTATTATATTTGATAAAAAAGAAAACTATAAAGTTAAGGCATAATGAATTACACAACTAATACTAAACATTACACACTAACTAAATAATATTGTATTAGTTCTTATGCAATTAAAAAAATTCAAAAAATAATGCACTAATAACATATGTGGTATTTATAAAGTAACCAACTATACTCATTTACTGAGTTTTGTATTCTTTTTCGCAAACCGTACTCTTTTCAAATCCTGTACTCTGAAAGTACTCATTTGTATAATTTTATAATCATTTGTATTTCTAAAACATTTTTAGATTATTTTATTTCAGTTTTATTATTTGAATATTTAATAGAGGGCTGCCCAAGCACAGCTTTAATGTCTTAGAAGCAATCATTCACTTTTTAAATACTTCATGTCAAGTACTCTCTCTTTATTATATAAATGTTTTGAAGAGAAAATATTTTAAACTACAAACAAAATCAAAAACATCAAAACTATTGTAGAAAGGAATACAAAGCCTTCAAGAGAATAATAAAATAAGACAAAATTGCTATAAAACATAAGGAATTGAAGCATAAATCAAATACAATCAATAAAACCTTTTGTTGGCGCTTATGCGTATTAAACTGGGTTGTCAGATAGTTTTCAATTTTTATCCCCAATTTCGAAATTCATATCCCAAAAAATCCCCAAAACCTTGATTAGTTCATCCCCAAAAATGATATGTACATGATATGATAGCTTTTTCATATGCAATATTCATGCAAAATGTTGAACACACGTTCATATGATATGTTTACCATTTCAGCAATCTCACGTATTTTGACCCGGCGCACAGTGGCGCCTTTTGAACTTTTTCGTTGCAAAAATCATAACTTTTAAAGTAATAAAGGTATTTTAAAAATTTAAAAAGCATTTGAAAGAAGACTTCCCTAGCTTCAAAATACATGACTCACAAGGTGATAGGCCATCCGCAGCACTGTGCACAGTGTTGTCTTTTGACGTTTTTCGTTGTAATCATTATAACTTTTAAAGTAATAAAGATATTATTAAAATTTATAAAGTATGTGAAACATAATCCATTTAGCTTAAGAAGAATTAACCGGCATGGCCGGCACAGTACATCGTTTTGACTTTTTTCGTTGCAAATATCATAACTGTTAAAATTATCAGGACATATTTAATGTTTAAAACGCACTTGAATTTTATCTCGTTTAGCTTCAAGAAAACCTCACCCGCATTGTAAAAGGCCCACTGCGGCAACGTGCACAGTGACACAGTACATGTGTTTTATTTTAATTTATTTCCTTTTACATGAAATTTTTTTATTGATTTTAATTTTATTACTAGTTTTTTGTTTAAAATTTTTTAATGTTTTTTTTCACACATTTTTTTCACTTTGATTGTCACTGGCTAGATATTGAGACTAGATAACATTAGAATAGAATATTTGGAAATAAAGCTTTAAAAAATGTGTGTGCTTGCCGATGCCTACTACAATATTTTTTATTTTTGTTTTTTTTTTGCAATGTTCAGTTAAGTGAAAGAAGAAATACTCATTGCTTTAATTTAATATATTCATAATTAGCTGTAGGTTCAACAGCTCATTTACTATGGTTCAAAAAGTTAATACTTTTTAAATTAAAAACTTACTAAAAATAAATTTAGATAATTTTTTTTTTTGTACAAAAAAAAAAACTAAAAAATTTTTAAAAATCCCAACATGACACATATACTTGTACTTAAGTATTTTTTTTGCAATTCATATGTTTTACATTTTTTTATTTAAAATCCCAAATTTAAACTTCTAAAATATCATAATTCGTTCAGGAGATAAAGCTCATCAAAGTGGTAACTTTTCCGAAATTTTTTTCCGCTAGGGGGCGTTGTAAGCGAATGAAAAAGCATAAAAAAACTAAATAATAAATTAAAGCCCAATACATTTGGTATAGAATTAGACTGGATCTCAGTGCTGCCCAAAATCTGTTTGAATATTTTGAAAATATATTTTTTTGTAGTAAAAGTTGTTACAGTTTTATTGTTTTTTCATGTACACGGGCAAGTACGGGCACCCAATTTCAAGCAAATTAGTTAGAGTATTAAATACTTAACAACCTCTGTTTAATAGTTCCCGTCACAAACCGTCACTTTTTTTGTTCTATTCTATTAAGTGTGAAAAAAGACCCAAATATCATGTGTTTGCAAAACTGCGCCTGAAAAAAAAAGTATTGGACCGAATAACCCTTTTTTTACATAGTCTCATTGGAATTTACATACCTTTCATCTGATATCAAAAAATTAATGATCGGTTGCATAGTTTTTCTGAAATTCAATTGAAAAGATGATATATATTTTTTTTTAATTTAAACATTTTTTGTAAATCAGAAAAATTGTCAACTTTGATTGACTCTAGAATTCATAATTTTTATCCGATTTCAAAAATTTTTTTGGATTCTTAATCAGTGAGAAGTTCTCTATCAGATGTAAATATTCATTTTATCAAATTCTTCTGTCAGATTTTTGATTTTTGCAACGCTTTTAGGGAAAAGGCGCCACTGTGCGGCGATCATTCATAAAGATATCGAAGATTTTCTTGATATTTTCTTCAGTAACAACCTCTTTTGGCCTTCCTGTTGGTGGTATTGTTGCAGTGCTTGTTCGGCCCCGTTTAAATTCAGCAATCCAATATTTTACCATATAATCTGACGGAGCAGATTCGCCGTAATGCTTATCAAGCTTTTCTTTTGTCTCTTTCGCCATTTTGCCTTTTAAATAATAGTGTTTAATCACTACACGAAATTCACTTTTTTCCGTTTTCCAAGAAACACAAAAGTTGCTTACTTCAAACGACTACAACAAATAAACTAATCGATGAATTTGGCTAAAATTTTAGCAGCTGACGTTTGACAGATCGTAATTTCTAAGAAAGAAAAAGTTTTTGTGTTTGTGCTGCCATCTAGCGCTAGGTAGCTTCAATGTCAATCCGCCGTCGTATAAACAGAGGAAGTCAAAAGTATTAAAAAAAAGTTTATTGCAATTTTTTCAGTAATCAGTAGGGCAACCAAAAATATGCATTAGCATCTTTTTTTTCTGAATGTTACCGACAAAACAACCAAAATATTAATTCATTTTAGGAGAAACTACGACGTTTATCCCGTTTGTTATGGCATATTTTTGCATATTTCGTCATAAATGCATAATTTTGCATTTTTCAATTTTTTTCATATTTATATGGCATATTTTACACATTTTTTTTATGAATTTACGTGTATTACCAAATTTTATTTTTCAAAATAATGACCATATACTGAAACATTATTTAAGTATAATCTATGAAATAATAACCGTACTCATGAAAACGCTTGAAACTAACATTGGGAAAATTGGCGAAGCTGCTTTTTAAACTATTGTGCAATAGTTAATGCCAATTTGATAAAAATGTCAAAGCAAAAAACAAATTAAATACAAAGCATACAAATTTTACATACATTTATGGGAATTAGCGTTTAAAAAATTGCTTAATAATGAATAAATTAAAAGTTGATTTTTAAATTATTGAAATATGCAGAAAATCAAGCAATCCGTGTCAAACAGACTAAATAATATATTAGCGAATACCGACATTTTAAAACTAACAGGAATACTCTGTTTTGTAAAGTTTGCAATAAGCCAGTGTCAGCAAAGAAAATATTTGCCATAAAACAACACCTCGGAAGTCAAAAACATATTAAGCTCAACGCAAGAAATTATGCTAGGAAACGTTAAATATAATTTTTAGATATGTTTTTAATTACAGTTCGTCTCATATTTCTGCATTAATAACTCAAAAAAAACACATTTTTTGAGTTATGAGCGATATGTAAATATAAAGGTAATTTATTTTATCTGGTTGGTGGCTAATTGTTACTCTTCATGTTTTCAAATATTTAAAAAAAAAATAAACGTAATTTTACGTCAACATATTTATGTATTATGAGTTTTATAGAGCATATTTTTAACACTTAAAACTGTTTTTTTTAATGCATATTTTAGACCCTTAAAACTAATTTTATAGAGCATATTTTTGGTTGCCCTAGAGTCAGTAAAGTTTCACTGGTTACTGCAATTTTTTCGGTAATCAGTAAAGTTTTACTTATTTCAGCAATTTTT
This sequence comes from Metopia argyrocephala, assembly GCA_963576795.1. NCBI lineage: Eukaryota > Metazoa > Arthropoda > Insecta > Diptera > Sarcophagidae > Metopia > Metopia argyrocephala. The sequence goes on along the minus strand of OY756212.1, from coordinate 1,403,569 downwards.
TTCAGTAATAAGTTATATTTTACTGGTTACTGCAATTTTTTCAGTAATCAGTAAATTTCAAATTGTATTTGTAAAAAATTTCCAATGTATGATAATAGCCCTCAAAAACTTTGACTGTTTTTCTTTCTAAGATGTGCGTCACTATAAACTGTAACACATCAAAAGACAAATAAAAACTGACTGGAGTAAGCTAGAGTTAAAAATAAAACAGTTTTATTTTGCATTTTTATTACAGATTTATATTCTGCATTATTTTGTTTAAAAATTAATTTAATTTTATAAAATTTTTTATTTTATTCATTATGCCATCCATAAGCAATGTAATAGTGTTTTCGGTGATGTTTTTGGTACCAGCTGTCCATTTATATCGAAAACTAGTAATGGTTTCGGAAACATATGTACTCTGCTTTAGTTCTCTTTTGACCAGAGCCCAATATCTTTCAATAGGCCGCAGCTCTGGGCAGTTTGGTGGGTTAGCCTCTTTTGGAACAAAAATAACATTATTTTTATTATACCAGTCTATTGCGCTTTTACTGTAGTGACATGTTGCCAAATCTGGCCAGAAGAATGTTGATATGTTGTGCTGTCTTAGAAATGGGAGCAACCTCTTTTGAAGACACTCTTTGATATAAATATCTGAGTTTATTGATCCCAATGTAACAAACGATGCACTTCTGTTGCCGCAGCTACAAATAGCCTGCCAAACTATGAACTTTTTGGGAAATTTTGATAGTTTTATAGTTCGGAACTCTTCAGAAACATTGCCTCTACTATCCGCTACATAAAACTCTTGGCCAGGAAGCTGCGCAAAGTCTGCAAAAACGTAAGTTTCATCATCCATTACACAACATTCGAACTTTTGAAAAAATTCTTTTTTTGAGGAGTTTTGCTCTTTTTTTTGCTTCAATATTCTTCTTAGCATTTCTATCCGGAACTTTTTGGACTTTAAATGTTTTAAGGCCAGCTTTAGCTTTAACTCGGCGCACAAAACTTTCCGAACATTGCACGCGCCGGGCCACTTCGCGACCAGAAATGTTTGGAAGAGCCAGCAAAAGCTTCTCAACCTTTTTGGTTTTCGCGTCGTTCGTTACCAGTTTTGCTTTACCTGTTCCAGGCTTTCTTTCAATTTTTAGGTCTTTGTTGAACTTTTTGACCACTCTGGAAACACTTTGCCTGGTTACGTGGACTTCCCTAGCAACTTTTGTATAACTCCAATATGGTTTTTTTGAATTATTTGAATAATTTTTTTATGCACTTGTCTTTGATTATCCATTCTGAACTAACTAACAAGTCAAATTTGACAAACTGATACATTTTAAAATCTGACACATTTTTCAAAGATATTGTAATTAAGAAAAATAATTTTGATTAAAGGTGAAAAAAGTTATTAAGAAAAATGGGTGTTACACTTTATAGTGACGCACATCTTATATATTGTATAAATATTTCTTTCTAGTTGTGAGGTTAATTGTTAATCTGCGTCAATTTTGAAATGTTTATTTAAGCAATAGTTAATAATGTCCGTATTTTAAACAACTATGTTTTAAAAACACTTAACCAATAAATTGTGTTAAACTAACACAATATTCTTTACTTACTTTGACTATTCAAATTTTTCATTGATTCCTTACGAGATTTTAATGCTGTGTCAAATTGATTGATATTTTCACTGCAATCTTCGTTAGATAAACCGTCAGAATTGTGTCCACCGTTATTATTAAAATTTGAGCATACTTCAACATGATTATGCATAGCATTTGTGTGGCCCATTCTACGTTTTGCAAAAGCTGGCATCAGATGGGATGAAGAAATACTTCTGTGATCTATAAAGGCTGATTTTGCATGATGGCTCAAATTATGCTGCATAAGTTGGTCACCATTTCCAGCAGGAGATGTACTACAAATTAATTCAGTATTAATACAACGTTGGTAATTTAAGGATCGTTCTCGTGACCTGACAGCACGTTTGCTGCCTAAAGTAGGTGAAGAACTTGCAGTGTGTTGTGACTGCTGCATATAATATTTTTGTGAACCCCCTGTGCTACCAGCTGGGGAACCTGCGGAAGCATATGCCTGGCCTCCACTTTCACCGCAACTATATGACTGACAACTTCCGTTACAATTGCAATTCCCATATGAATTTCCTGTATTTGGAATTTTCCACAAACCTAAGTATTGCAGCTCACAACGCAATCGGCATGTCCATATAGACAAAGCCTGTAATTCAGGCCGAAGGGCACAATTTGGATAATGTATTGATAGCTGGCCATTTCGTAGTGATAACAAGTCATACCTTGAATACCTTTTTAAAATATTAGAAAACTTATTTTTTTTTCTTTCAGCGTCTGCATCTGCATCTGTTTCTTCATTTTTATAAAACCTTATCGTTTGAGAGTTATCAGAATTGTTTATTTGAAAATTGTCTTCCTTATGGCATTTTTCTGTTGCTTCTATGTGGCTAGACATCGCAGCTAGACCAAGGGAAAATTTATCTAGTTAAGTAAACAAAAATAAAAAAAATGGAAAATAATATACATATATATTACAAACTAACACATTTCATTACATGGCAAAGCGTTGTACGTACGATTATTTCAGAAATTAATTTTATTTTCTATGAAAAATAATATTCATATAAAAGAAGTTGGACAGTATGATATCCAAATTCAGAAGCTAAGATAGGTAAAAAGTAGTTTCGCTCCATAAGGAACTCGAAATCGTTCCTATAACTCTTGAATCGAGAAGCAAAACAATTGAAAAAACGATGTGTATAGAAGAAAAATATCGTTTGTTGCATAAGTGTTTCTGTAATTTTCCTTTATAAAAACTGTTTGTCATTTGAGCTTCATGACGTAAATAAATGGAAATATGTACTGGGTTTTTCAACAGGGCCGCTGCAAAAGCACAGCGACAGGGACAGCAAACGACGCCATATCAGAGCAACGAGCAGCTCCACCGGCAATGGATGTAGTTGCTTCTTTAAAAATTCGAATGCCAACACTGATGATATACCGAAAACCGCCATTACAACCCCCTATGGACTTTTCGAATTTACGCATATGACCTTTGGGCTGAAAAACGCAGCCCAAACATTTCAACGATTAATTCATGGGTCCTAAGAGGCTTGCCATTTGTTTTTGCTTATCTAGACGATGTAATTATTGCATCACCTTCAAAGGATGAGCACATAAAACATCTCACAACCGTCTTTAATCGATTTAGAGATAACAATTTGACAATTAACGCATCTAAATCAGAGTTGGGGTTAACTGAACTCAAGTTCTTAGAGCACTTAATATCAAAGGATGGTATTCGACCTTTGCCTGAAAAAGTTGACGCAATACTTAATTTTCCTTGCCCCAAAGTGGTAAGAAATTTAAAGAAATTTTTGGCAATGCTGAATTTCTATAGGCGTTTTTTGCCTAAGGCAATCGATATTCAGAGAATTGTGGTTGATATGATAGAGGGTAACAAGCGAAATGACACGACACCTTTACACTGGACCAGTGAAACTACAGACGCTTTCGAAAAGTGCAAATTGCAGCTCGCAAGTTGTTCGATGTTAGCTCACCCGAACCCAGACGCCGAACTATCAGCAGAGATGCGATACAGTACATATGATAGAGAGTTGACCGCGGTCTACATGGTAGTGCGTCATTTTAGATACATGGTTGAAGGGCGTGTTTGCCACATTTATACGGATCATAAGCCGTTGATATACGCATTTAAACCAGAGTAGGAAAATAAACAAAACTGAACGTTTGATCTCATTTTGTTGTATTCTTTACAATGAACAAAAATAAAACAGAAACAGTGAGAACGATTGTCCCATTTAATTTTGTATATTGTTTTTGTTTTGAGTATTACAAATACGCTAACTCAAATGTGCGTAGGTACAACAAAAAATTAATGAGAAGAAAAAGGAAAGAAGAAGAGAAAAAGAAAAGAAGAAGAGAAAAAAAGAGCAAATTATACGAATGTGGCGGAATAACAAAGCAAGCACAAGAGCGAAAAGCTAATTGTTTCATTAGCGCTCTTTCTCATTTAGAATGTATTTGTTTTGGTTTTGATCATCATCATACCATTAAAAAATTTTGAAAAGTGTATGACTTTGTTGTACTTTTTGCGAAATGTTTTGCTTGTTTGCCCACTCTGATTTAAAAAAAAGCTAGAAAAGGCATCGGATAGGCAAGCAAGACAATTGGACTTTATTGCCCAAATCACCACAGCAATTGCCCCATCATTGCATGTTAATTGTGTGGTGAGTCTCTTCGCTAAGTAGGTTTAGCTGTTATCTCTTACTTCCCAATAGTCAGCTTCATCGCGATATGTATATTATTATTGAATAAACAGGCTTAGTTTAGTTTGCTTTATAATTTTTAAAGATAGTGTAACTAAAATATCGAGTCACTCGGAAATGTAGAAAACTTTCTTTAAGGTGAGTTAAAGTTTAAAACTTTTTACAATGTGCTTGTGCTGGTCTTTTTGTTTCTACTTAAAATAACGCCACACAGAACTTTAAAATATTTTTTTTATTATTATTTTTTACTTTATACTCATAAGTAATAAAATTAGAGTGCTTCTTAAGGTAGTTTTACACTATCCCACTGAGTATAACGACATGTCAAAAACACAAATAAAATTAAAAAGTATAATAGTGTGAAAACAATATGTAATGAATTGTCAAAAAATACGGATAGAAATTTGACAGTCGTATGGCTCTCATCATTTTTAGAAATTTTTCTAAACTGTTAGATTTTTCGTTCTATAGGAGTTGCTTTGTTACACAAATATAAGAAAAAATCAGGGTTGGAAAACTGGAAATTATTCACCATAATTTTGCTTATTCCTTTTTTTTTTATTAAATAACTACAAAAATACAAAATATAGTTAACATTTCAAGTTCTTTCCCTTTAACATAAAATAAATTACAAATATTTTTTGTAAAAAATAATTAAATATGGCTTATATTATAAAATATTAAACAAATATTGCCGTATCAACATGGCCATTGTTGGAGAAAGAGAAAAACACAAACAGCTGTTGTTTCCATTTTATTTGAAATGCGATAGTGTAAAAGCAAAATGTAATACAAAACATTTTACGTTTGATTTTTTAACAATCAGACCAAAAACCATTAGATTTCGTTTCGACAAAATCCAATAAAAATCTTAAGACTTGTAGAATAGTGTAAAAGCACCTTTATCAGCGTTGTTTATTTACATTATTTTTCCCATATTTGGCAGATGTTATTAACCTATGCTTGTTTAGTACACTACTAAAAAAAGGGGACGAAATTTGATTCCTACCAACAATTCTTTTCTATTCAATGAAAATGTAGTCGCCGTGGTCAAGTGGATAGTGTTACTTACTAAGACGATAGCGCCGGGTTTAAATCTCAGCTCTGACATCTTGAAAAAAAGAAATATAAAAAAAAAAATTATTTCTTTCGGCGACTACCTCTCAGCAGTCTTCTGGCAAAAGTTTTGGGAGCAATTGATTGCCATGAAAAAGCTTCACAAATCTGTGGTGCGAAGTCGACTTTAAACTGTAGGTTGCGGTACTCGTGGTTAAAAATTAACACACACAACATGTGTGCTGCGAGAGGCTAGGCCGTAACGCTGACACAGGGTTGTAATGGCAAATTATGTATGTTATGTATGTATTCAATGAAAATACTAAAATATGTTCGGGATTCGGGATATCCCGACTGTCGTCCGTAATAGATATATAATTAATTCACAGGCTGATCTGGAAATGCAAAATTTATACCTCAGTGTAGCCAATAGACCAGAAAAGCACAGAGTTAAAAGCTTATCAGATCCAAAGATACTACCACAAAAATTATATTTTATTTTAGTAATCAAATACAATTTATGGCGACGTGGTGCTATAACCATGCCTAAATGCAAATTGTGTCTCAACAATCCGGTCCCTAAGAGAGAAAATAATCTGGTCCCTGACTATGCACTCAACCACCTTAGAAAGAGCAGGAAGGATAGAAATCAGTATCAAGGCAGCCAGACTAGTAACACGTTAGGTTTTACCACCACCTTTTACGCTGCCGGAAAAATAGATATTGTTAATACCGTATTAATAAGATACAAAATGTCCTGAGAAATATATATATAAATAAAAGTAGGAAATTTAATCGTGGTACTATGTAGGCCTAAGATAATAATATTTATAATTATCTACACCGGTTTTCATTGAATTTCTTTGGTCCTCTAAGGCATGGCGATGAGTTTCGTCTTAGAACCAACCATGAGCTGTATGAGCTCCTCGGCGATGTGGGCGTTGTTCAGCGCATTAACATCCAGCGGCTACGATGGCTCGGCCATATTGTTCGGATGGATGAATCTGCTCCAGCGAGAAAAGTTCTCGATGCGAAGGTCACTGGACGTCGGCGTAGAGGACGACCGTGTTTACGTTGGAAGGAACAAGTTGATGAAGCAATGTCGTCAATTGGTGTGACCAACTGGAGAAGGCGCGCCTTTAGCAGAGATGCCTGGAGACTAGTGTTAAGGCAGGCCGAAACCCGTTAACGTGTTGTTATGGCCATCTAAGTAAGTAAGTAAGTATCTACACCGGTAGCCTTGGACTTTTACCTTTATGAACAATTTGAATTTAAAAGGAAGTATAGCTCTTTGATTTCTGTAATAGGAAATTTGATTAAGCTTCGCATTATACAAATAAATATATAATAATATACAAAAAAACATTTCATTCCAAATAATACGCTTGTTTGGTGTAAAATTTTTGATGATTCAAAAGCTTCATCTTTGTAAAATTATATTTCAAATTTGAGCACCACTGAGTATGATGTATTGTTTTATAAGCCAAAATTATACGTACATACATACATACATAGATATTTTTAGATTTTCTTAAATACTAGGCCTAATACTTCAAAAAACTTAGAATCACTTTCTCATCATGTTTCTATTTTATCTGTGCTGCAATAGAATATCCATCATTAGATTTGAGTTACTTTTATTGTTCTTTAGAAAGTTTATTTTTCCATTAGTTATTTTATTATTGTAGGGATTTGTAAAAAAAATTCACTGTTAAAAACAACAAATTCAGAATTATGTGTATTATATATATATGGATTTCGTATTTTCACATATGCATGTACGTTGATACAAAAGAATTATAATTTATACATTTATAAATTTGTGTTGCGTTTTTTAATGTCAAATTCACATACATACATTTCACTCTTCATAATATACAATATATTTATGTTGTAATAACAAGGATATTTTCAACTACTAAGAATAATTCCTTAAAAAATTGAGGTCTAAGTTTGACTTTCTTTAAATTTGTTTTTAGAAGCAGCTATTTTTACGTTATATGCATAAACAACATAATTCTCCACTTTTTGTTTCCACCATTAAAAAACAGCTATAGGAAATCTAATGACGTTTGCAAAATGAAGCAAAAAAATCATTCCCCTATATGTACGTGCATAATCTTGTTCCAACATATTAAAAACTAGACCCTTTGTTTTCTTAAAAACGAAAGAGAAAGAATTTAAAACTCTAAAGTTTGCACAAATAACACGCCAAGAGCAATGAAGGTGGTAGAGCCAATTTACCTTTTTAATTAATTTAATTAATCCGTATTTTTATATTAGATTTTATTTATTGTTTACGAGCTTAAAATAGTTTTTGATAAAAACACGGGGAATCTGTTAAACAACCGAACAAATGTATCTGACGACAACATTCCGAAGTCATTGAAAATTTAACGGCGTTGTAATAATAGAAACAGAGAGAACAAATTGATGATCAAAGTTGCCGTTCAAATTGATTTTTTAACTAAAATTTATCTCTTTCTATGCGGTGTAAACGTGTAATTTGTGCACACAAATGACGAATTCATGACTCTTGTATCGTTGATTAGAGCACAACAGTGTATCTTTGATGTTATTAATTTTTATGAAAAAAGTCAATACACTAAACCAGGGGTGAGCAACCTTTTTAATCAACAGGCCACTTATAAATTTTAAAATTTTTTGGCGGGCCGCACATAAATACTAATAATTTACAAAACTCTATTTATAATAAAAATTAGAATAAAAAAATATAAAATTTAATGCAAAAAAAAAAAAAAAAGTATTTGCTTGAAATTTTTAATGAGAAATTTGGCACTGTTTTTTCGATACAACCTGATCAATATCAGCCGGAATTGATGAGGTAGGTACACATACACAAGTTTCTAATCGTGCATTACTCAGTCTTGATCGGTGCTAATCGGTCGGTGGTCGGATTTATAAACATTCTCGATGTTTACTGAGAGAAATACATTTTTTACATCAGTATTATTCTGCATGCCCATCACTTCCCTTTTAAAGTCTTCGGGAACTCTATCCACATCGATAATTAATGGTTAGGAAAACATTTTCATGGAAACTGCTCTCTTCTCAGTTTCTTAGTAATTGAAATTCGTTGATTAATGTGTCTATATATTATGTGTATTTTTGAGAAGCAGCAACATTTGTTTGGCGGGCCGCATAAATAGGTTGAAAGAGCCGTAACCGGCCCGCGGGCCGCGTGTTGCTCATCCCTGCACTAAACCAATTATTTTTCAACAAGTTTTTAAAAAGTTGTTTAATTTCTGGCCAATTAATACAAAGTGAATGCCTTTTATTGAAAAGAAGAATAAAAATATAAACAAAAATATTTGTTGCAACAGCAAATTTATTTAAAAAAATCTAAGTAAATGAATATATAAATGAAATTAATATTGATAAAGTATTAAAAATATACATTAAAGTTACATTTATATATTTATGAATAGTGATTTTCTTATTTGATGTTTGACGTTTTTGATATAACGTATATGAATACAATCCCTACAAGAGCAGTAACGGTCATTTGTGACAAAGTTTCTATCAAATTAAGGCTGTGTCAGACAAATTTTTTGCTTCGCTTTGCGTTACAGATTCGCTTTAACATTATTGTTAAGCTGGCTACAGACAACGCAATGTGTTTCTGAAATCTGTTGCATTTCATTACAGATTGTGTTGTCTGAATTCGTGTTTCACTTCGGGTTGCAATCCAGGTTTCATTAACATCAAAATGTTTTGATATTTTTTGGTTGCATTGAAACAGATTGCATTGTTTATATCGCTGTTTCATTATTTTATGTGTTTAGTACATTGACAACAAGCAAGCTGTAAACATCTATGTAATTAAGAAAGAACAAAATGACAATCGAAAGAAATGAACACTGGGTAAATTTTATTAATTTATACAAAAGTTTACCTGAATTATGGGATGTGAAAAGTGATAAATAGGGCAACCAAAAATATGCACTAGCATCTTTTTTTCTGAATATTATTGACAAAACAACCAAAATATTATTTTATTTTAGGAAAACCTACGACGTTTAACCCCTATTTGTTACCGCAAATTTTTTTGCATATTTCGTCATAAATGCATTCTTTTGCATCTTTCAAATTTTTTCATATTTGTATGGCATATTTTACAAATTTTTACATATGTTACAAATTTTTACATACATATGTATGTTAGAAGAATTTATGTATGTGTATTACCAAATTTTACTTTTTCAAAATAATGACCATATACTGACACATTACTCAAGTATGTATAATCTATAAAATAATAACGGTACTTATGAAAACGCTTAAAACTAACATTGGGAACATTGGTGAAGCTCCTTTTTAAACTATTGCTCAATAGTTAATGTCAATTTGATGAAAACGTCAAAGCAAAAAACAAATTAAATACAAAGCATAGAAATTTTACATAAGTATGTACATTTATTGCATAATAATGAATTCTCAATTAAAAGTTACGATTTTTTCAACGTTGTTCCTATTGGGAAAAAATGTCCATAATTGCATGACATAAAAAAAAACTTAAATTAAAAGTTTAAACTTTTAATTTAAGTTTTTATGACATGCAATTATGGAAATTTTTTCCCAATGGGAACAATGTTGAAAAAATCATAACTTTTAATTGAGAATTCATTATTATGCAATAAATTCCAATAAATGTACATATGTATGTATGTATGTAAAATTTCTATGCTTTGTATTTAATTTGTTTTTTGGTTTGACGTTTTTATCAAATTGACATTAGCTATTGCACAATAGTTTAAAAAGGAGCTTCGCCAATTTTCCAAATGTTAGTTTTAAGCGTTTTCATGAGTACGGTTATTATTTCATAGATTATACTTAAATAATGTTTCAGTATATGGTCATTATTTTGAAAAAGTAAAATTTGGTAATACACATACATAAATTCTTCTAACATACATATGTATGTAAAAATTTGTAAAATATGCCATACATACATAAATAACATACATAACTGGCCTTTACAACCCTGTGTCAGGATTACGGCCTAGCTTCTCGCAGCATTCATGTTGTGTGTGTCAATTTTTATCCATGAGTACCGAGACCTACAGTTTAATGTCGACTCCGAACGACAGACTTGAGAAGCTTGTTCATAGCAATTAATTACTCTCATAAATATACATAAATTTGTAAAATATGCCATACAAATATGAAAAAAAATTAAAAAATGCATTTATGACGAAATATGCAAAAATATGCGGTAATAAATAGGGATTAAACGTCGTAGTTCTTCCTAAAATGAAATAATATTTTGATTGTTTTGTCAGTAATATTTAGAAAAAAAAACTGCTAATGCATATTTTTGGTTGGCCTATTAATCACTTTTCACATCCCATAATTCAGGTAAACTTTTGTACAAATTGAGAAAATTTACCCAGTGTTCATTTCTTTCGATTGCCATTTTGTTCTTTCTTAATTACATAGATGTTTACAGCTTGCTTGTTGTCAATGTACTAAACACATAAAATAATGAAACAGCGATACAAATAATGCAATCTGTTTCAATGCAACCAAAAAGTATCAAAACATTTTGATGTTAATGAAACCTGGATTGCAACCCGAAGTGAAACACGAAACACGAATTCAGACGACGCAATCTGTAATGAAATGCAACAGATTTCAGAAACACATTGCGTTGTCTGTAGCCAGCTTTAAATATACATATTTATGTGCCATTTGTCACATAAAGTACTTTCAAGGCAACGAAAAATGAAAAGTTATTCAACTTTCATCTTTTTGCGAGCTTTGACAATCTGCTGTTAATTTTTTTTTATTTATTTATTTATATTCATTTATGTATAAGTATACTATGGCCTCAGCGCCCTTATGGCATTTTTGAGGCTATCTGGCAACAAATATTAACAATTATAATTAGAATATAAATGTATGATGTATTAAGTGGTATTTTAATAATAAAATAGTAATTTTTATAATAAAAGTATATGTATATAAAAAATAATAATAATATGCATAATCAGAATTGTTAACAGTTTGTATAAAAATTTTCAATTATAATAAAAGCGTATTAACATTTCCTAGCAAATAATGTCTCACTCTTTTCTTAAATATAGAAATAGAATTTGCATTTTTAACAAACATTGGCAAGTTATTATATTGTAAGTTACCATTATATTCAATTTTTTGTTTGGTCATTTCCAAACGGCACCTGATCATCTCTAAGTTGGCTCTCTGTCTTGTGTTTATATCATGTTGGATTGCCTGCAATCTTATCGTATGGTATCCAATGTTGTGCAAAACTTTATATACATATGTTAGAAGTTGCATTTTATGTAGACCGTAAATAGGCAAAACTGTACGCGCTACATTTTTATATAATAACAAAGTGGAGTACATATTAGGCAAGTTATAAATATTCTTTAAAGCTTTGTTTTGCAAAATTTGCAATGATTTTAAATCAGCATTTCTTTTATATCCATAAACAAGACACAAATAATTAATATTGCTTTGTATCAGCGAATTAAAAATCAACAATTTTGTCCTTTCATCCAGTTTATAACGAAGTTTGTATAATATACCAACAACTGGAGATATTTTAGATCTAACAAATCTTATATGTGTCTGCCAACCAAGATTACTTTAAAGATGTACCCCTAAGTATTTGACAACATTTACTTCTTCTACTTGTTTTCCGTCAATTGTCACTATACACTCACTACTTCTATTCTGATGTGGTCCAAACCTAAAAAATTTAGTTTTATTTGCATTTAAAACCAATTTGTTAATTCTAATGTACTTTGAAATAAGTTCGGAATCATAAGCATTGGATGATTGAAGTTCATTAATTTGCCTATACGGGTAGAAAATGCACAGATCATCTGCATACGTAAACAGCTTTCCCTGTAGCCCAATATTTTTAAGATCATTAATACTTTGAATAGCAGAGGACCTAGTACACTACCCTGTGGTACTCCATACTTTACATACTTCATTGAGCTACTCTTTGAGTTTACTTCGACAAATTGCTTTCTATTAGAAAGATAACTCTTAAATAGTTTTGAAAATTTGCAGTTTTAGGTATTTTTTGTTTAGTTTTTTGATAAGGATTTGTTTTAAAACTATAAAAGTAAATTTATGTTGGGAGTTATTGAGTGTAAAAAAAAGATGAACAAACAACGCTACTGTTAAAGTTTTTATTGTATCATACACCTTTACCTTAATATGTACTTTTTTGTCAAAGTTTTAAACGTCACTCAAAGCAACAAAGTTTTATCTGACACGGATTTAATTTTATAGAAACTTTAATAAATATGAAAAAACTGACGGAAACATTTGAATACATGTGATTATGCATATCACTTTACCTTGTGAATGCTGTCATGTATAGAACATATATCTTTGCAGCTCACTCTACTGATGTTTAGTTATCGCAGATGATATAAAAATTAATCATAGGTGACCATCATTCATGCTGAATATATCATAGTTGACTAATCATTTATAATGAATATAATTATAAATTGTATTTATTTTCTTATTAATAAAACTCAATCTATTATTTTTAACATATTATTTTTTTTTTACCAAATACATTTTATTCATAAAAATATATGCATACATAAATACATACATATTACCTTTACCAGTAAAAACCTCAAAGCATCGTGAATTTAATGTTTGGCTGCTGCTGCAATTATTTCATCTTCACCAGAAGCTCCAAAGGTTTAAACAAAAGCAAAAGTAAACATTAAGGCCCAACTATAATATACTTTTGTTACGGTGGCCATATTTTTTAAACCAAAATACAGAACAAGGAAATATTTGACCAGTAACAACTACAAGGTGTTTTTTTAGAGGTATAGAACTTCGAATTGAAATAAATACAAGAAAATCGTTTTAATGTCCATCAATTTGGCTTTATTGGAAGGATAATTTTATGCCATTAATGTTTAAATATGATTTCGGGCATGTGGCCGCCGAGGCTAGCTCGAATAAAGCCAATTCTACAGGTCCAATTTTCAACCACTTTTTCGAGCATATGGGGCCGTATGTTGGCAATAACGCCATGAATGTTGGCTTCCAAGTCCCCTAACGTTTCTGGTTTGTTGGCGTAGACGAGCGACTTCACATATCCCCAAAGAAAATAATCCAATGGTGTCAAATCACACGATCTTGGTGGCCAATGGACAGGTCCATTCCGCGAAATTATGCGCTCATCGAATGTTTCCTTCAATAAATCGATTGTGACGTGCGCTGTGTGGCATGTTGGAACCACAACTCATCCACATTCATGCCATCCAATTCGGGAACAAAATAGTCGGTTATCATGGCTCTATACCGGTCTCCATTAACGGTAACTGACTCTCCAGCATTATTTCGGAAGAAGTATGGCCCAATGACTCCACCAGCCCATAGAGCACACCAAACAGTCAGTTTTTGTGGATGTAATGGCGTCTCAAGGGTCTCATGTGGATTCTCTTCACTCCAAATGCGGCAATTTTGCTTGTTGACGTAGCCATTCAACCAAAAATGAGCCTCATCACTGAACAAAATTTTGCGATGAAAATCAGCATCGAGATCAATCTCATTTTCGGCCCATACACCAAAATCAAATCTCGCGGCTTTAATTCTTGCACAAGCTGGATCTTGTAAGGTCGCAAGCCAAGATCTTTGCGCAAAATCATCCATAAAGTTGATGGACAAAGCTCCAATTGCTGTGCACGGTGGCGAATCGATTCATTCGGGTTCTCTTCAACACTTTGCTCTACAGCGGCAATTGTTTCTTCGGTGCGCACTGTTCGACGTCTCTGCGGATGCGTATTTTCACATAGAGTAAACGTAGTGCGAAAACGATCCATGGTTAACCGAATTAATTGCTCTGATGGACGATTATGTCGACCATAAAATGGACGGAGTTTGCGGTAAACTTCGCGAACTGAACCATTATTTTCGAAATAAACCTGTTCATGATGAAATGGCAAACCAAACTAAATATTAATCACTTGACAGCTGACAAAATGGCCGCCAGTTAAAAAAGTGATGCCAACTTAAAATTCTATACCTCAATAAAAAACACCCTATATAAAATGCAAACAAGCAACCTTCATAGGCATGTATTTATTGTATTTATTATTTAAATGCAAAATTAACAAAATAAAATAAAATAAATTAAACTAACCCTGCTGTTAGGTTTGGACCATTTTGGTCAATTTATTTTTTGTTTTTGCTTTGACTGGTGCAACGTACCAACATAAAACGTTTGCTATTGGAAAACTTTCAACCAAACATAATAAAATAGAACTTAGAAAAATAAAAAATTACGAATCTTAGGACCATTTTGGTCCGTTATTGTTTTTATATTAAATCATCTCACTATATGATAAGCAAATGATCTTTCGTTGCAATTTACATACATATAAACTTATTGCATATGGTGCATTTGCTATCGCACTTAATTTTGCAGCAGCTGCAGATTCCACGGTTTCTAGTTGTTGTAATTTTGGTAAACCGCATGTAGATACTGTACAATCAGAAGCTAATGTTTTTATTTCGGTAAGAAGTTCAGCTGAAAATTTATTTGCAGGGAGCTTAGATCTTTGTGTCATGTAGTCTGGACTTAAAGATAAAGCTAACTGCCGCAAAAATTTTGCTCTCTTACGATTTTTGTCCACTGGCGAGCACGAACCATCAATTTCAGAAAACAATATGGCAATCATAATCAAAAATTAAAAAAAACTAAAGTTTCGTGAGATCATTAAATAAGTACATAGCTTGCATACATACTATATATGTACATAATTTTTAATATACTTTTTAAACTCTTTACAATTTAATTATAGTTTAATTTAGTGACAAAAATGGCTTCGATGGTTTCCATTTCCATTTGAGTTTTTTCATTTGTCCATATATTTCTGTTGGAGCATTTAAACCTGGTAAACACAAACTAAACTTGACAACCGTCAAAATTTATTTAAATTTATGTTTCTTTCTCTAAAATGTGCATAGACACATAATTATATGAAATGTATTGCTTATGAGAAGAAGCATGTCTCTGCTTAAGAGACTCCTCTTAACCCAAAGGTGTTAATCAAAACTACAAATACTACTCTGAGGCTTGAAAATATAGAATAAATACTGAACATTAAATTAAATACAGAACATTTTTATGTTTTTCCCTAATAAATAATTTATACAGAACACGGGTTTGAAATACAGAACTGTTCTGTATAATACAGAACGGATGGTCACCGTAACTTTTGTTGACGTAAGCTAATGTCAAAAATCAACGAAACGTCTGTTAAAAGTCTACCGAAGCTTTCGAGTGGCTATAATGTAATTTTTGAACTTAAATGCAAGCTGTTCTTAGTTGCAAACATTAATACTTATGTAAAACGTGATTTGTCTCTATATTTCATAAACATATAGATTTTTATCACAAAATGTTATTTAATATCAACAACGGTTAAATATTTTGCCGAAAACACGTCAGTTATATTTATTTTTGTTAATTAAAAAAAAAAATTATAAATAAAATTAGTACTAAAAATACAACGGTGCGTTCATTCCAATTGTAAACACAGGCACATTAGTTTACATTTTGTTATTAATGTAGTACAAAATGAACAGAAAAGAAAAATATTTAAATGGTTGAAAATGAATAAGATACACATTTACTTACTTACTTACTTAGCTGGCCATAACAACCCGTTAACGGGTTTCGGCCTGCCTCAACACTAGTCTCCAGGCGTCTCTGCTAAGCGCACGCCTTCTCCAGTTGGTCACACCAATTGATGACAGGGCTCCATCTACCTGGTCTTTCCAACGTAAACATGGACGTCCTCTACGCCGACGTCCAGTGACCTTCGCATCGAAAACCTTTTTCGCTGGAGCAGATTCTTCCATCCGAACAACATGGCCGAGCCAGCGCAGCCGCTGGATGTTAATGCGCTGGACAACATCTACGTCGCCGAGGAGCTCATACAGCTCATAGTTGGTCCTAATGCGAAACTCATCGCCTTCCTTCAGTGGACCAAAGATTTTGCGAAGAACTTTTCTCTCAAAAACTCCCACGACCGCTGCATCGGCACAAGACAGCGTCCATGCTTCCGCACCATAGAGAAGCACCGGAAGAATAAGCGACTTGTAGAGTGTTAACTTCGTCGCACGAGAGAGGTCTCTGTTACTAAACTGCCTACAAGGACCGTAGTAGAACCTGTTGGCCAGTGTGATTCTTCGCTTGATCTCCAGACTAACACCATTCTTGCTGGTAATGGCGGTGCCAAGGTAAATAAATTCCTTGACCACATCGAATGTATAGTTGCCGGCTGTAACCTGGGAGCCGATACGTTCAACATCCCTACTCGTCGACAACATGTACTTCGTCTTGCTCTCATTTACCGCCAGACCCATTTTAGCAGACTCTCGTTCAATAGCATTAAAGGCTGCGGTGACATCTCGCTTGGTATGCCCAATGATGCCTATGTCGTCGGCATACGCAAGGAGCTGGACACTTTTATTAAAAATAGTGCCATTACGATGTACACCTGCCTTTCGCAAAACGCTCTCCATGACGAAGTTGAAGAGGTCACAGGATAAGGGATCGCCTTGTCTGAAACCTCGCACGGTATTAAAAGGCTCGGAGAGGTCTCTTCCTACCTTGACGGAGCTGCAGGAGTTGCTTAGCGTCATTCTGCACAGCCTTATCAGCTTAGCAGGAATACCGAGCTCAGACATTGCGGCATAAACGCGATCCCTTATTGGACTATCGAAGGCTGCCTTATAGTCGACAAAAAGATGGTGTGTGTCGACTTGACTTTCATGGGTCTTCTCCAGGATTTGGCGCAGTGTGAATATCTGGTCAATGGTGGACTTATCAGGTCTGAAGCCGCACTGATAAGGCCGCACAATGCGCTCGTAAGAACCTTATATGTGATAGGGAGGAGGCTTATACCCCTGTAGTTGGTGCATATCGTGGGATCTCCCTTTTTCAGGATGGGACAGAGAGCACTATAATTCCAATCGTTGGGCATACTTTCCTCCAGCCATACTTTGCAAATGAGCTGGTGCATGCACCTAACCAACTCATCGCCTCCATACTTGAAGAGTTCAGCTGCCGAACCATCAGGTCCATCTGCTTTGTTGTTCTTCAGTTGCCATATGGCAACCATGACCTCTTCATGGCTGGGGGACGGGATGTCAACGTCGTCGTTAATGATTGGGTCCGGCACAACATCTCTAGAGGCGGAATTTGTGTCGCCATCGCCCTGCAGTAGATTAGAGAAGTGCTGTCTCCATAATCTTAGTGTTCCTTGTGCATCTGTAACCAGGTTACCATATTCGTCTCTGCAGAAGGTTGCTCCGGGCTTTAAACCAGTAGTAAGACGCCTTATCTTTTTATAAAAATTTCGAGCATCATTTCTACTCCTGCACACATCGATTTCCTTACGATCACGCCTTTCTTGCTCTCTTTTCTTCTTTCTAAATAGGCGTCTCTCTTCCCTCCTCTTTTCTCTGTACACCTCCACCGTTGCTCTTGTAGTGGTGGACTGCAATGTTCGTCTCTAGGCAGCGTTCTTTGCTGGAGTGGCTTCACGGCACTCTTCATCGTACCATTGGTTTCTGCGGGGCGGTGTAATGAATATAACTCCCATCACTATCTACTACTTTTTATTACTACTAAGCTAGAATATTATTAATACTACTTTTTATTACAACTAACTTAGAATAAGAATTAAATTAAGCTAGAGATAAGAAAAGGATAAAATAAAAGATCAATATATAAGTAACCGTCAAACGAGCAACATGTCTCTCTTATTATATTCATTAATTACATGGCGACCGTGACGAAGAAAAAAAGAAAACGCAAAAAAAAAAAGGTGAACAGTTATTTCTGTATAACACAGAAATAAAAACATTTCAAACAATTTTTGAAAAAAAGAACTAATTGTTTTAAAACAAAAAAATAAAATAATTATAACAAAAAAACTCGTGAAATTTTCGTTCGTGTGAGTGCTAAGTGTGTGAAAGCAAATTTTTTATTAAAAGTAATGGGCAAAATAATGCTAAATATTAGAAAAAAAAAACAATGAGAGCAAAGACAACACAAAAGCGCAAAAATATAAAAGCAATGCCAACATACATACACACACAGCATCGTAAAACTCAATGAAAAAAAAAAAGAAAAAGTAACACTTTTTATTTAAGTTTAAAACGAAAATAAATCTAAATTCTTTGATGAAAAAAAATCAAAATACCAAAAATTTAAAAAAAAAAAACAAGAAAATCTGGCAAAAATATCAAAAGGATCAAATTAATGAATATAATATTGATGATCTGATGAAAAAAAAAATACAAAAAAAAGAGAATGAAAATGGAAAGGATAACGATAAGAGAAAAAGCAGAAACAATAGCAATGTAACAAAAAGAATTTTTTTTAAAAAGACAAGGGGTTTGGATGATCTGAAAATTTTTTGTTGTTAATAATACTACATAACAGTAAAGAAAAAAAAAAATAAGAAAGAAACAAAAAATTTTAGAATACTTAAATCAAGATGCTTATATTATATACATTGTATGTATATATAAATGTGAAATTGATTAAATGACAGAATTTAGTCAAGATAAATTCAATAAACTTTTAGGAGAATTTTATAACGTAAAAAAGCGTGTTTTGCAAAAACGTCCATTGTCAACAAAGCAGACCAAGAGAAACGAATATATAAACCTCCTTATCGATTCCTATAATGCAATTTTATCATATGCGAAATTGCATATAAAACATTTATCTATTGAAACCAGGTCAAACAATTATAGAAGATTATTACACTGTAGGGAACTTTTAGTAAGGTGTTTTGGAAAATTAGATTGCAAAATTAATGTGTCCCACGACGTTTTATTATTTAAATTAGTTGATAGAAATGTAATGACAGAATCTGAGTCGGATACTGAAGGTGAAATTTCGGAAGGGGATTGTGATAGCGACAAGAGTCAGAATACGATTAATAGTAGTACGAAAGGAATAGTAAAGAACAATTTAGGGAACGTAGGTCAGATAAAAATAGAAATGGCTACCGCAGATCAGAAGAGAGCATTTATTACCATGTGTTCAGGTATAATGAGGGAGAATTACGACGGGAATCCCTTGACCCTGAATTCGTTTCTGGATAAAGTCGACTTGATACAGGATTTGACTGATGACACTTTGAACATGACCTTTATTTCATTCGTAAAATCCAAATTGGACGGAAGGGCTCGGGAAGCTTTACCGGACGTAGTGAACACCATTGACGATATCAGACTCGCTTTAAGAAGCAAAGTTAAACCGGACAATTCGAAAATTGTGGCTGGCAAACTCGCTGCTTTACAGGTCAGAAATGATAACTATGCGGATTTTTCAAAACAGGCAGAAGATTTGGCAGACGCCCTGGAAAGATCTCTTATCATAGAGGGTGTCACTAAGCCAAAAGCACACGAAATGGCGGTCGAACAGACAGTCACAGTTTGTAGAATGAATGCTAAGTCCAATTTAGTAAAATCTATAATTGCCTCTACAGTTTTTGCTGACCCTAAAGATGTTGTTGCTAAATTAATTGTAGAACAGATGAATGAATCAAGTGAGAAACAGGTTCTGGCGTATCACTCACGAAACGTTAACTCTGGTAATTCTCCAGGCAGAAATGGAAATCGTTTCAATGGTAATAATAATTATAACAACGGCTTTGGTTCTGGCAATAATAATAGACGTTATGGCACTAATTCAAGAGGTTTAGGCAATTATAGGGGTAACTACCAAAATCGTAATAGAAGCACTGGCAATGGCTGGAATCGTTACAACAATAACAATCGTAACAATAATAATAATGGTTACAACAATAATAATTATAATAGAAATGCGTCAAATAATAGAAGGGCGAGGACTCTGCCTTTAAACGCGGAGAACCCTCAGCAAGAGATGCTGGGGGAGACAAATTACGAACAATAATTCAAACCAAATTTCCTGCAACAAAATCTATTTTTAGTCTAAATTTAAATTATTCGGATTTTATCCGATTAAAATGCGCGGATTCAGGAAAATCATGTACGTTATTAGTTGATTCTCAAGCGGACATATCCCTCATGAAAATATCTTGCCTAAGACAGAACAGTAGACTCAATCGTAACGAAATAGTTAGTATTACAGGTGTGACAACTCAATCTATTCTGACACTAGGCACAATACGGACGAACCTTATTATTCAGAATTACTTAGTTCCTCAGACCTTTCATATCGTTAGCGATGATTTTAACATTCCTACAGATGGAATACTCGGTAAAGATTTTCTTAGGACTAACAGGTGCATTCTAGATTATGTTAATATGGTTGTCAGATTTCATTATTTTAATACGGGATTAGAAATTCCTATACAACATGGTACGGAGGATAATAACTGTGTGATCCCACCTAGATGCGAAGTTTTTCGTATTTTTAAGTTAAACAGGGTACACAGACCACTTTTGGTAGTTTCTCAAGAGGTTATTGAAGGAGTTTTTATTGAAAGATGCATAATAGATTCAGATAGGCCAGTATTGAAGGTATTGAATGTTACGGATGAGGCGAAATGTATTGGAAATTTTAATATTAGGACAGAAAAACTTTCGGATTACAAAATTTACTCTGTAAATAATTGTGGCAGTGATAGTGGACGCATTGGTAAATTAAAATCAATTTTAGAAACACGAATGCCAAATGAATTAGAGGAGAAACTTATGCCCCTGTGTGAGAAATATGCTGACATTTTTGCACTTAAAGATGACAAGATGACTGTGAACAATTTTTATAGACAGGAGCTAAGGTTAAACGATGCATCGCCTGTATACATAAAGAATTACAGAACACCACATACCCAAAAACAGGAGATCGATAAACAGGTTGAGAATTTGCTAAAGAACGACTTAATTGAGCCCAGCCGATCAAATTATAACAGCCCTTTGATTTTAGTTTCAAAAAAAAGCGTAGACGGACAAAGGTCATACAGGATGTGTGTCGATTATAGAGCGGTGAATAAGAAGCTTATAGCCGACAAATTTCCGCTTCCACGAATCGACGACATACTGGATAACCTTGGCCGAGCGAGATATTTTTCGGTGATTGATCTATTCTCTGGGTTTCACCAGATACCTTTACATCCAGACTCAAGAGACATAACTTCATTCAGCACTACTCGAGGTTCCTTCAGGTGGAAAGTACTACCGTTTGGCCTGAACGTGGCTCCAAATTCTTTTTCACGAATGATGCACATTGCTTTTTCTGGTCTTCCCCCCCATCAAGCCTTTCTTTATATCGATGATATAATTGTTATAGGTTGCAGCATGCAACACCATTTAAGAAATCTCGAAAACGTCTTTGAAAATCTAAGAAAACATAATTTGAAAATTAACCCGTACAAGTGTAATTTTTTTAAACCAGAGGTGACTTTTCTAGGGCATAAGTGCACTTCAAACGGCCTCTTACCAGATGATAATAAAATAGAGATAGTAAGAAACTATCCTACCCCTACTGATAAAGATTCTACTAGACGATTTGTGGCATTTGCAAACTACTACAGAAGATTCATCGATAATTTTGCCTCCCTAGCAGCTCCATTAAACTACCTTACTAGAAAAAAAACACCATTCAAGTGGGATGAAATCTGTCAGAATGCATTTGAAAAATTGAAGACAAGCCTTACTTCGCCGAAACTCTTACAGTACCCAGATTTTTCGAGGGAGTTCATAGTAACGGTGGATGCATCACAAATTGGATGCGGGGCAGTTTTGAGCCAGAATTTCGACGGTAATGACTTGCCGATCTACTATGCATCTAGGGCCTTTAATAAAGCAGAACAGAATAAATCAACAATAGAGAAAGAACTCTTGGCAATTTACTTTGCGATAACGCAGTTTAGACCGTATGTGTACGGAACCAAATTCACTGTCAGGTCAGACCACCGACCCTTAGTCTATCTATTCAACATGAAAAATCCATCGTCCAAACTTACTAGAATCCGGCTAGAACTTTCAGAATACAATTTTGTTATAGAACATGTAAAAGGTAGGGACAATGTAGTAGCAGATGCACTCTCGCGAATATCAATTGACGAATTGAAATCCGCAAACAGAGATATTTTTGCAGTGACAACCCGCGGAATGTCCAGGCAAAAGTATAAAGAACCCACTAGGTCAGACGCTACCAGAGCAAAAGTCCCAATATATGACAAATTTTCTCATGATTTCAGTAAAAAGTTACCAAAAATAAGATCCGAACTTATATATGAAAATAAAAAACTTAGTGAACTGCGCATAAATATTTACAGAAAATTTAATAAAATTCTACATCTGAATATTCTTATTGATAACGAAACATTGCAGCTAGATGACATGCTTTCGAGGCTTCAACAATTGGCCATCAATCGGAATATTTATGTGTTAGAATGGCCGAAAGACGATGTATTTTTTAAAATTTGTACAATTCAGAAACTGAAAGACCATGGCATTAGAATATTGAAGAAATTAGAAATTATGTTGTCAGATCCTATTGAAAAAGTGACTAATAAAGAACAAAAGGAGAAATTGATGACAATTTATCACAATGATCCACTCTTAGGAGGGCATTGTGGGCGCACGAAATTGTATGCAAAGTTAAGGACGAAATATTTTTGGAAAAACATGTCTAAGGACGTGGCTATTTTTGTAAAAAACTGTGACAAATGTAGACTGAACAAAGTAAGACCTGGAAATAAGGAAGAACTAGTATTAACACCAACACCGACTCAAGCCTTTGAGGTGATCGTTTTGGACACAATAGGACCGTTTAGTGAATCTAAATATGGAAATAAGTATGCTCTGACACTAATGTGCGACTTGACAAAATACTTAGTTGCAATAGCAATACCGGATAAAAGCGCAGATACGGTGGCACGCGCCATATTTGAAAAATTTATTTTAGTTTACGGTTCGGTGAACACGATCAAATCGGACCTAGGGACAGAGTTTAAGAACCAAATATTGCAGGAACTTTGTAAATTATTGAATATTAAGATGAATTTTTCAACTGCATACCATCACGAATCTTTAGGCACAGTCGAGCGCAATCATAGGGTATTTAATGAGTATTTGAGAGCATATATAAATGAGAATATTTCAGAATGGGATACTTACTTATCATACTTTTCATTTTTCCATAACACCACATCAAATACAGTATTTGACAATAAATTTTCACCCTATGAATTAGTTTTCGGTAAAACCCCATTAATGCCAAAGGAAATTTTAAGGAAAACAATAGATTCATTATATAATGTAGAAAACTACAGCAAAGAGGTTAAGTACAGGTTACAAAGAGCACATAGATTGGCCACAGAATTAATTGAAAAGCATAAGATGCGAAATAAGAATCTCTATGATAGGTACGCAAAACCCTTGGTATTACAGATTAACGACAGTGTTCTTATACAGAAACAGCCCTATGATAAATTTAGAAGCATATATGAAGGACCATTCGTTGTTGGGAATATAGATGGTTGCAATATAACCGTACTAGATAGGAAAACAGGAAGGAAAAGGATAATTCATAAAAACAGGATTAGGAAATTATAGGAATGATAAGGGTGGATTGGAATATATTTTGGTAGGACGAAAACGTTAATAGTGAAAAACCCCTGGGAAAATTACGATCTTCCAAAGAAACAAAAAAAAAAAAATTTCTTTTTCTAAAATTAAATTTATATAAACAAGAAAAAATATATAATTGCTTTTCAAAAAAAAAAAAAAAAAAAAAAAAGAAAACCAAAGTTGTTATCCAAAGTTCAATTTAAAAAAAAAATTTGTTATTTAAAATAAAATTTAAACAAATAAATAAAAAAAAAATAAGACAATTGCTTTCCAAAATGAGATTTAATTAAAAGCCAAAGTTGTTATTAAAAGTCAAATTTTATAAAAAAGAAAAAACAAATTGTTATTCGAAACGAAATTTAACAAAAAGAAAGGAAAAATTATAAATTATTTATAAATATGTATGTACATACATGTTTTATATAGTTTTATATTATATATATAATTGATATAATAACTTTAAGAAAAAAAAAAAAGAAAAATTCTATGAAATACCTTCTTCTTCTTATTCATTTTATTACTTTAAATATAATTTTTCTTTTTTTTTTCCATAAAAAGGGGAGGTGTAATGAATATAACTCCCATCACTATCTACTACTTTTTATTACTACTAAGCTAGAATATTATTAATACTACTTTTTATTACAACTAACTTAGAATAAGAATTAAATTAAGCTAGAGATAAGAAAAGGATAAAATAAAAGATCAATATATAAGTAACCGTCAAACGAGCAACATGTCTCTCTTATTATATTCATTAATTACAGCGGACGCTCAAAACCAAGAACTGTTACGGTAGCGCTGCGCAATTGAGACCACTGTCCACCAATACTTTCGAGAGAGGATGGGATGTAATTGAGCTCGTTAGAAAGACGATCGGAAAACGACCTGGTTGTCTCTTGTGATCGCAGCTTTTTGATGTCCAGCTTCCCTTGCACACTAGAACGTGTCGTATTCGACGCGCATATACGCAGTCGCATCTTGGCTGCGACATTTGGACCTCTAAATGTGCGCACGTCTAGTATGCTGGATACATGCCTTCCATCAATCACAATGTGATCGATCTGGTTGTTGGTAGATCGATCAGGAGAGAGCCAGGTGGCCTTATGGATATCGAGATGCTGGAACCTGGTGCTGCAAAGTACCATGTTTCGCGTCGCGGCGAAATCGATCAGTCTCATGCCGTTCAGTGAGGTGGAATTATGGAGACTGAACTGTCCGACAGTGGGGCCAAAGATACCTTCACGTCCAACTTTCGCATTGAAATCGCCGAGGATAATTTTGGCGTCATGTGCCGGACACCTTTCGTATACGTCCTCGAGCTTTGCGTAGAAAGCATCCTTGACCGCATCATCCTTCTCTTCCGTCGGGGCGTGCATGCAAATAAGGCTGATATTATAAAACTTTGCCTTTATTCGGATCGTAACAAGTCTTTCGTTCACGGGGGTGAACTCCGAGACAAGTTGGCGAAGTCTCTTACTTACTACGAATCCGCAGCCAAATTCGCGTCTCTTGTCATGGCAGCTGTAGTAGATGTCACATATTGCTTGCCTCGTACAACCTTGTCCTATCCATCGCATTTCCTGGATGGCGGTGATGTCAACCCTGCATTTTGTGAGAGCATCCGCCAATTGGATAGAGGCACCCTCCCTATAAAGGGTTCTCACATTCCAGGTGCATATCCTTAAATCATAGTCCTTAAATCGTTTGCCAAGTTCGTCAACATAAAAGGGGGTCCGTTTAGAGGCTTTGGTTTTGGTTTTCATTGAAGAACGTTTTTACGTGGTGGGTTTCAAGCCCTACGCACAACCCAAATTTAAAGTCCAGGGGATTGGACAATCGCCGCATATATTAGTTAACAACCTAGCGGGTGCTAGAATGTTATCCAGGAGGGCCACGAGGAGGCTGTATGTCGACTTGAACACAACGGGAACAAGGATCGTTCTGGAGGACGCCAGGTTGACCCCAATCAGAGACTTTGCCTTGTCCGAAGTATCCCATTCAACCCAAGATACACATTTGTCACAGAGAAATTGTTTTTTTTTTAATTTTCAATAAAGTTATCCTCGGTTTCCATTGCACACTGCGGTCTTTTGTTTATTATTAAGTCTGTTTCTTTACTCTACATTGGGCGCCCGCGGTATCCCAATTTTACCAAAAAGCGTTCCCGTACACAAAATTTGGGTAAATGAGAGAAGTTTTGAGAGGGTAACATTCTTCTTCTTCATGCACGTAAACAAATAATCAACTGTTTAAAAAATAATAGAAAAATTAAAGGCTCAGAAAACTACTTAAAAAAAATTTCAAAAGTTGAATTAAAAAATATTTATAAACCTGCAGTGAAAGGCTTATAGTATAATTTAATTTAATATTTATATAAAAAAGTTTTTTTTATAAGTGCAATTATTGTCGTTTATTTTTTGCGAAAGTACATGTTCAGTATGTGTGTGTGTGTGACATAAAGTTATGTTTTTTTTTCATATTTTTATGTGAATGGGTAAAATATTTGCTTTTTTGCATTCCCGTACTTTTGTCTCTTATTGAGAGAGATTATTGCTTACTCTCTATTTACCGAACTTTACCCAGTAAAGAAACACACCTATTGTATACACAAACACAGCTGTTTACGTACGTTTAGTGAGATCGGCTTCGCTTCAAACGTACACAAATAAAGGTAGAATTAGCCACACGTAACGTAGCGTATCTTAACGTTAACGAGTCAGCTGATCGTTTATTTTACATGCAAAGTAATGGCAGCGCTTACCGAATAAAAAATGTAACGTAACGGCATGTATCAATCTGTAGAAAATATAAATTCTCTACGTTTTTACGGAACATTTGCAAACAGCTGGTTTATTTAGTCTTGCCAAACGTCCTTTTTTAAGCAGTAAAGGTATTTTTTTTTTTGTTCAATGTACTTATTTCTGCATAACACATAAAAAATACGCTCATGTTCTTTTTTTTCTCTTTTGTATTTCTTTTTTGTTCTGAACACTTGAAACTAACATAAATAATATTAAAGAACATTTGCCACCAAAGTACTATAATTTTGAAAAGGTCTATGTTTTCAGTTTCAATTCAAAAATTTCGTTTCGTAATTCTAAAAAAGCTATTGAATAATTTGTTTTTCAATAACATTGACATGGATTTACTATTTGATGAATTTATTTATTCATTTTAATTTAATTTTCCACTAAATTTAGTGGTAGTGGAAAAAAATAGTGCATTATCGCCTCTAATTTAATGCACTAAATTTCCACTACCACTAAAATGGTTTAATTTAGAGGTTAATTATTTCCATCTGCATTTAGTGGAGGCTGCAATATTGTTTAAGGACAGTTTAGACGATAATACTTTACATACGTAAAATCACAGAAAAAATATTATGACATTTCATCCGTATTTTAAAAATAAAAGTCTTACGGCAGATTTTTTTACGTTTACACGGTTGTTTAAAAATCAACTCAAAGTCAAATGAAAGAATAAAATGCACGTATACGTCCACACAAACTATACATAAATTGTGAACACATTAAACATAAATAAAAAATAAAATAAAAGTGCATCTCTGATCTAACGAAAGTGTTTGTTTTTTATAAATTAGAAAAAAAAAACAAAGCGAGCCTTACTACTGTCAAATTATCATCGGTATTTTCTCTCAATGTCGTACGTTTTCATCTAAATATATAAAATTGAATGTGTGTTTGTTTATTTGTTCGTTTGTTTTTACCTTATAGGAGACCAAACCTCTGGACCGATCTTCCTGAAATTTTCACAGCATTTAACTGGGACTCTGACATGATGTATGAAGTAATATCATTTTTTGGTTTCAGTTGTTATCTTCACATTCGTAAATACATGGCTGTAAAAATGTTAAAAGTTTTTGAGCAAAAATACACAGCCAATTTACTTAAGGTTTTTTCAGTGCAATTAATGCAAATTTCAATTGCGTATATTTTGTTGTTGCAGAGAAAAAATTTTATGTATTTTTACACACTTTGCATCGTTTGCACAGTTTGCAAGGCCATTCGTGAGTACCCTTATTAATAAGAAAGAAATTTAAAAAATGTTTAGCAAATTAAAATACTGTAGCCCAACACACAAATCCGCATCCATATTTATTTATTTGACTTTTAATTATTTGAAAAAAACTATTAAGTACACACTATAAACAAATAATTATTTCACAATATATTTTCTGTTTTGTTTTTTTGTTAGTTGTTTATGTCCAAAACATATGACACGTTTTTAAATGTTCTATAAGTGCACTTACGTTTCTACGTTAGAGGACGTTACATTACGTTACAACAACGTTTGGCTAAACAGGCCTTAAAATTGAACGAAACTCAACGGAACGTTTGTTATATACATTATGGTTATAAACATTTAATTTAATGCATTCGCATAGTTGTTTAAGCTAGCCTAAGCACATTATGGTTGGGCCTTTAGTTATTTAATTAGGGAACGCTCTTAATGCCATTTTACTTACAAGCTTCTAATGCTACAAGTCTCATGTCAGTATGGCTAAAGTACCTCCCTCTTCCTTTGCAAAAATAACTAATCCATTTTACAATAACCACAGAGTATAACGACAGCACTTATTAATATTTTGCTAGTAGGTCCGATAGCGTTTTGTTTGCATAACATTACATATCCATATAAATATTTATGTGTAATTTTTGGTCATATAAGCAGATGGGACATTTTTAACGATTCTTCAGTTTGGTGTCCAGAAAAGTATAAAAAGTACAGAAAAGCTATGATGCGATGCTCAACAGAATTTGATTGCTTGAAAGATAAGACAAAATGTACTATTATTCACTAAGTACATGAATATAAAAAGTATAATTTCTATATATACATTTTATTGTTTATTTTTTTGAATTCGGCAAATGTAATATTTCCACTTAACATGGACTCTACACTATAAAAAGTATAATTTCTATATATACATTTTGTTGTTTATTTTTTTGAATTCGGCAAATGTAATAAATATTTCCACTTAACATGGACTCTACACCTGACAACCACTTTGAAAGAAAATGTCGGCAGAGATAATAAAATATCATTTTCATATTTCTTTTTATATCTAACAACAGGAACACTTCGATATTGCAATATTATAATATTTCATTTCTTTTTGACAGCAAATAAGAGAAATTAAATTCTATTGTATTAATGGGATCGATGTATACTTCGGACAAGACAAAGTCTCTGATTGGGGTCAACCTGGCGGCCTCCAGAACGATTCTTGTTCCCTTTGTATTCATGTCGACATACAGCCTCATCATGGCCCTCCTAGATAACATGCTGGCAACCGCTAGCTTGTTAACTAATGTATGTGGTGTTGTCCAGTCTAATTGTGGGTTGTGGGTAGGGCTAGAAACCTACCACGTAAAAACATCATTCAATGAAAACTGATACAATAGCCTCAAAACAGACCCGCTTCTATGTTGACGAACTTGGCAAACGTTTTAAGGACTATGATATGATGAGAATATGCACCTGGAACGTGAGAACCCTTTATTGGGATGGTGCTCTCACGAAATGTAGGGCTGAAATCACCGCCATTTAAGAAATGCGATAGATAAAGCAAGGTTTGACATCTAGCAAGCAACATTTTACATCTACTACAGCTGCCATAAGAAGAAACACGAGTTTGGTTGAGGATTCGTAGTTAGCATAAGACTTTGCCACCTCGCCTCGGAGTTCACCCCTGTGAACGAAAGAATTTCTACGATCCGCATAAAGGCGAAATTTTATAATATAAGCCTTATTTGTGTCCACGCCCGGACGGAAGAGAATGATGATGTGGTCAAGGATGATTTTTACGCAAAGCTCGAGGAAGTGTACGATGGGTGTTCGGCACATGACGTCAAAATTGTCCACGGTGATTTCAATGCGAAAGTTGGACGTCAAAATATCTTTGGCCCCACTGTCGGAAAGCTCAGTCTCCATAATTCAACCTCATCTAACGACTTGAGACTGATCGATTTCGTCGCAGCGCGAAACATGGTACTTTGTAGCACCAGATTCCAGCATCCCGATATCCATAAGACTTCTTGGCTCTCCCCTGATCGATCTACCAACAACCAGATCGATCACATTGTGATCGATGTGGCAAGAACTATATACAGTAAATATTAATCAAAAAGTTTTATGTAACCTTTATGATGGATTGAATAGATTAGAACAGACCTCTTTAAAGGATGTTTTGACCGAATATGAAGATTTAATTTTCCTAGAGGGACAAGCATTGGGCAATACAAACGTGATTCAACACGAAATAAGAACAGTCACTGATAGACCGATATACGCTAAAATGTACCGATATCCACAAATTCATGAGCAGGAAATATGTAACCAAATTGAGGAAATGTTAGAACAAGGTATAATAAGAGAAATAATTCTCCGTACAAGAGTCCATTGTGGATAGTTTCTAAGAAATTAGACAACTCCGAAGAAAAAAAATGGAGAATTGTCATTGATTTTAGGAAACATAATGATATAACTATAGACTATAAATTCCTCATTCCGAATATTGATGCTATTCTAGATAAATTAGGTAGAGCTCAGTATTTTTCGACCGTCGACTTAGCTAAGGCTTCCATCAAATTTTTGTAAGGGAGGAAGATCGTCCCAAGACAGCATTTTCCACACTTTACGGTCATTATGAATTCTTAAAAATTCCTTTTGGTTTGAAAAATGCTCCGGCAACATTTCAAAGATTAATTAAAAATGTTCTTCGTGATCTTATAAATAAAATATGTGTAGTATATTTGGATGATATTTTAATTTTTTCAACAAGTTTCCAAGAACATCTTTGTAATGTTAAAAAAGTTTTTAATAAATTAAGAAATGCGAATCTTAAAATTCAGATTAATAAATGTATATTTTTTGCTAAAGAAACCTTGTTTTTATGTCACATTTTGACTCCCGAAGATGTCAAACCAGACCCAACTATGATTAATATCATTCAAAATTTGAAATTACCAACTACAATAGGACGAGTTAAATCTTTTCTTGGTTTAACTGGGTATTATCAAAAATTTACCCGTGACTATTCCAAAGTTGCTTATCCTATGATTAAGTATTTGAAAAATGGTGTCAAATTAAGTAAATGTAAATGATTCAAATTTCATTAACTCTTTTGAGAAGTTAAAAAGAATTTTGACTGAGATTCCTGTTCTTAAATATCCAGACTTTGGAAAACCATTTCAGTTAGTTACTGATGCTGTTTTACAGCAAAACGGTCACCAAATTTGTTTTGCTAGCAGAACTTTAAAAACCATGAAAGAAATTATTCAGCGACTGAGAGAGAACGTTTGTTTATTGTTTGGGCTGCTGGCTATTTTCGTCCATACTTGTTTGGAGTGAAGTTCGAAATCCATTCTGACCATCAGCCTTAAAGGTGGTTATTCGTCAAATCTCAAACAGAGAATTAAATCCTAGACTTTATAGATGGATTATAAAGCTAAGTGATTTTAATTTTTCTATAAACTATATAAATGGTAAAGATAATACTCTCTTGAATGATGAGGTCGATAACGAATCCATAGTAAATAATGCTGGTTCGACTATAGTAACTATTCATTCATGAAAGGTAGGTATTTTTACAGAATTGGATGACCACAAGTATAATATACTGCAGCAGAAAATCATTGAATTATATGAGGGAAATAATTTTGTTAAGTTTATAAGATGTTCATATAAAGCGTTAGATATGCAATCTGAAGACGACACTTTTAGGAAAACTCATTTATATCATAGGAATGAAACAGGTCATAATGGTATAAGCGAAAACTATGAGGGTTTGAAAAAAAAGATTTACTTTCCGAATTTAGAGTTTCTTATTCAGAAATATATTAATAATTGTGATATATATAACAGAGCAAAGTTCGATAGGAATCCTATTAGACCAAAATTTGTATAACAGAAACCCTGAATGATATTGGCCAGATTATCCATATGGATATTTATACGAATTCGAGATCAAATTTTTTAACGTTTATAGACAAATTTTCAAAATTTGCTACTGCTTATTATTTAGAAGACAGAACAAACCAGACAATAATAGAAAAGCTAAGATTATATAAATCACAAAAGACTAATTTTAAGAAATTAATAACAGATAATGAGTTTAAGAGCATTATTATTAAAGAATTTTTGAGAAGTGAAAATATCGCACTTCATCTTGTAAAACCTAACAACCATACAGGAAATGCTGATATTGAAAGGTTGCATAGCGCACTTAGTGAATAGATTATGGTATTTACAATCCAACAAGGTAATATGAGTATTAAGGAGAAAATCAGTAAATCTATAGAGTTCCATAATAATAGTTTTCATTCTGATATTAAAGAAAAACCAATTCTTGTTGAATATGGACATTGTAACAAAAAATTTATATGTACAATATATATATTTTCATATTTTCAAGGATAGTTTATGTAACATACGAACCTTTAACACGAGTACATTCACTTTTGTATACTTATACAATTAATAAAGACGACCTGGTCTAATCAAAATTTCTTTATTAAACCATAGTTCTTATTATTTAGAAATATTCACTTAAAACTAGTAACTTATAAAATAGGTGTTGCCAGATTTTCAATATTGCAATATACTACAATACCCCCTTTTTTAATATTTGACTTATACACTCCTATTGTAAATAATACTTATATATTATATACATATGTTATGCTTTAATTTTTCTTTCTCTTAAATTATATTTTCTAGGAGATACTTCGTGTGAGTTTTTATTTTCTGACACATTTTGCATATTATTTGTTAAATTTGTTGTACATGACATATTCGAATATTTTTCTAAACATGTTAATTTTTGTAAGGGATCAGAAATAGTACTTGGCACTTGAATATTATTTTCAAAATTATTACGTGCAATGATTTGATTTGAATGTCTTTTCCACAACTTATTTTCGTGAGTTTTCACAAGATAAGTTTGTCTTCCGATTTTTTTGAATATAATACTCTTCACCCACGAGACTCTTCCTGGAATTGAATAGTCTTTTACTAACACGGCGTCGTTTTTATCAAAAACTCGTTTTTTAGTACCGATATAGTACTTTTTCTGATCATCTTGCTTTTTTTTAACAAAAAGTTTTATATCTTTTCTATTTTTAATAATAACAGTTCTTTTTTCATTTAAGGTATTTAATCGTGTTCTTATAATCCTTTTGTTAAACATAATAAATGCTGGCGATACGCCAGTACTTGAATGTATAGTATTACGATAGTCGAACAAAAATCGACTCAGATATTTGTTGAAATCTGACATTGGCACATTATGTAGGTTACGTTTTAATGCTGCTTTAATGGTCTTAACCGAATTCTCAGCCTGCCCGTTTGTGGCTGGATTTCCTACTGGTGAGGTTCTATGTTCGATACCATTCTGAAGCATAAAATTTTTAAATTCCTTTGAAACGAAGGCGGTACCATTGTCCGAAACAATAATTTTCGGCAAACCGAAACGTGCAAAAATTTCTCGCAACACTGAGATAGATTATATAAAAAAAGAGAAATAAATCTAAAGAAGAATATATTAAACAAAGAAATAAAGGATATATAATAAACTATAAAGCCTTAAGGCATAAGGAGCAACCAAAATTTAAATTAAATGATTTGGGAAATATTCACTGTTCAAATATAAAAAGTATGATGGCATGATTGATATTAGAAAATATATTCATTCTATATAAACTAAGTGGTTTATTTTATTTTTCTTTTTAAATTTATAAAATATGTTTCTACTTATAATATCTACATAACTTTTATAATTTTTTTTATGAGGACTAGGAATGTCCTTAACTAAAAGGGGGGTGTTGATTCTTAATCCACAATAAATTTCCTACTGGGTCTTACACACTGTTTAATTATTTTTTCTAGTTAATATGTAGTCATACAGATATTACATTTTATTCTATTGTTATATTTAAACCAACAAAAAACACAAATATTGTAATAACCGCTAATCACGACACTCATTTAAACTCTATTTATAAAAAAGATTTGTTACAGACCGAAGTTAAACAATCTGCATAACGTTTTATAAATTTTTTGTATTTTTGTTAAGTCGATATCAAACCATTGGAGTGTAAAGCACATGTACTAAATAAGAAAATAAAATTGAATTTTAAGAAATAAAGTAAATTAAATTTTCTAATTTTTTTAACGCAACGTAAGTAAGGCAACATAGGGCAAAAAAAATCTTTTGTCCTCGAACAGGGGGAGTAGTTGCGTAATTACTCTGGAGACTCTAAGTAACATACTTTAGAGTTTATTATTTCTTATATTTTTATTATTTAATTATTTTCACATTATTTTGATTAATTTTCCTTTTTCATATTCAGTTTGAAACATTTGTTAATATAAAATTGATTTATTTTATTCAGTTGTAAAGCAGCCTTTGAACAATAAATATATATGGGCATTTCCACAGAAAGGTCAACCAAGTTTGAAAAATAATATGTTGACAATAATCACCTTTTATTGTTAATAATTATAAAAAAGGGTCTATATTTTTATAATAGAATGATTTCATAGCATATCTCAGGTATTTACTTGAGGAAATTGGGCCGGAAACTGGAAAATATTTTATTTTCTTTTTAAGCTACTTCTAAAGACATTTTTATATTTAATTATTTTACATGCAAAAAATATGTTATGTTTGCACTCTTTATCCAAAACCTCTCTTTTCAAATTAATTAAGAAGGAAAATGTGTATGGAGAACAAAAAAAGTTCGATTAACGGTTAATTTTTAATTTGTATCTTATCTAAGTTTTATTCGTACGTTCTAACGTCCACAGGGGTCGGACAAAACATATTTTAATTAAGTTTGGTGTCACTAATTTATTTTATTTATTTATTTACATTGGTAATATATATATAGCCCTTTGGCCAATTATAATTATATTACAGATAGTATAATCCACTGCGAGTAAATTCAATAACAGTAAAATGTATAATAAAATAGTTAACGATATTTAAGTATAATAATAGAAATTAGCAATATATATATCAATGTTAGTTATTAATATTAATAATAGTAATAAACATTATAAAAAGCATGTCAAGAATCAGTTTAATTTATAGTAAGATTACTGCTGTCTCAATTGTTCTGCTTCCAATCTGATTTATCCCATTTAGTTTTGTTACTGATTAGATCTGTTCAACTTATTAGTGATTTAATAAATATGCAAGTTTACGTTTAAATACCGCAATGCTAAACGCAAAAGAACGTAACATCCGAGGTAAGACATTCCATAACCGAGCCACTCTAACAACAAACGATAATTCAAAAACATTATTGTATATGCGCGGAATAGATATTTGAGGATTCCTTGTAGATCTTAAAAATGTTATCATCCTAACTAAGTTTACAGGGCACTGAAACATTATGATCTTATAGAGATAAATTAAGAGCCGAAATTTAAGAAAATCCTCAAATGTAAATTTCAAAAATTGTTTCAATTGTACATGAAAAAAAAACTACAGTGTTATAATTAAATAAACTTTTTTTTACTTGCAAAGTTTTGTACCTTCGCGACCGTAAGACAATTTTTTCATAAACAAAATATATATTTAGTTTCATTACACGATAATATACTTTCGTAGATGGGCAAAACGTGTGATAAATCGCAAAATGAAAAACAAAATCAAAAGCGATTCACAAAAACTAAACATTTTACGGGAAAAATCTGCTGAGAGGATGCGAAAACGACGGTAAGGATTAAAAAAAAAAATAAAAAGGTTATAGAACAAATGAAAAATCGATGTGTACTTTTTTATAACGAAGATTATTGAAGAAATTATAAATCAACATGGCAAATTTCAAAACATATTTCTCGGACGGAAGTAGCTCTCAATTCAAAAATAAATTTAGTTTTTGGAGCTTACCCGACTTAATGGCTAAATTTGCTTTTAAAACACTTTAGTGGCATTTCTTTGCAACATCACATGCAAAAGGCGCCAACGTAGGCGTTGGAGCGATTGTAAAGAGAAAGGTTTTTCAAATAACCACAACAGAAAACATTACTTTAACTGATGCTTTGGATTTTTACAACTGTGCCCATCACCACATTACTGGAATTAATATAATATACATTGGAGCTGATAAAATTTGTAAGATGTCCCTCACTTTTCTGGAAAAATGGAGTGATGTTCCGAATGTTCCAGGTATCAGAATAATTCATTCGATGTTCTGTGACTAGGTATTTGAATAAAGTATGGCTCTAACAGCCAATTCAAAAAAAAAAAAACAAAAATATCATAAATATTGTTAAAATTTCATTATTTTATATTAAATAAATTGGTACATTTCTTGTTATGAGTGTTACTATACGCTATAAATTGAGTGTTAAGTTTTTATTAATGACATTTGAAGATATTTATGGAAAAATGCATGGTGATAATAGTAAAAAAAACATATGGAAATATCGTACGTTCGCGACCGATACTTAAGCCAATTAAACAAAAACCAATAGAGATATTTTATTGTGAAAATACTGGATAGAGACCTACATTAGTATGCTTTAAAAATAAATTAATCGCTTTTAAATATTCCGTTCCATTTCGCAGAATTTTACATTTCACTACTACCAGCCAAAGTTGACTTCTATTTTGCGCACGTTCGTGTGTTTATAACTATTATTATGAAAACTTCAACTCGATGAAATCCATCTTTTGCACTACACATAGAGCTTCCAAAATGCTATTTAATCGCAAAAAAATATGTTAGAAAAACTTTTTTTTCCATGTTCTTTGTACATCAAAAGCGTACGAACGTACGTTCGCGACCCCAGGAAATGCCCATATATTTTTATAAAAAAATAATTAGTTCTACAATTTTTTAATTCGAGTGCATGATATTGACGTGTATGGGGCCCTTTACTTGTCGCTCATAATTATTAAGAAAAAACTAACACACCATTTTTAAAATAATAAATTATTTAAATTTTCAATTAAACAACATTATAAAAATGTATTTAAAATTAAAAGAAAAGAAACCTGAAAATGAAAAAAAATTAATAAAAAATGGAATGAAAACAAAATAACTTAAATGTAATAAAAATTTAAAACTAGGTACTAATAATATGTATAATACAATTACTTAACTTATTCTAACAAATTTAATTTATAAATATTTAATCAGCCTTTTTTTACAATTTCAACAACAAACCAACAAAAGGCCAAAAATTCGTTTCCTGCGATTTTTGGATGTTTCTACTTACATATATCAAAATGACGTGTGTTTTTTCAATACGTCAACAGTTTTTCCGTTACAGCTCTTGTTTTTAAGCTATAGATAACTGCCCTCACATACTATTTTTAATTAGGTTTCCATGATTTATTGAACATTAAAATATACCTATACTATTGTTGTTTCGCCGTGGTCTAGTGGTTAGTGTGTTGGCTTACTAAGACGATAGTGCCGGGTTCAAATCTCAGCACCGACATATTGAAAAAAGAAATATGAAAAAAATATTTCTTTCGGCGACTACCTCTCAGCAGTCTTCTGGCAAAAGCTCTGAGAGTAATTAATTGCCATGAAAGAGCTTCTCAAGTCTGTCGTTCGGAGTCGACATTAAACTGTAGGTCCCGGTACTCATAGATAGAAATTTACACACACAACATGAGTGCTGCGAGAAGCTAGGCCGTAATCCTGACACAGGGTTGTAAAGGCCAGTTATGTATGTATGTATTGTTGTTTTCAATATGGTTTCGTTAGGAATATGTTATCTGCTTAATACTGATTGTTTTTCCTATATCTGTGGTGAAAATACATTTAAAAAATATCGAAAACCTATATCGGACTTTGTGAAAACTAAATATCATGAACACTTTGTGTAATCAGGACAAGCCGTGTGTTTCTCATATTGTATGCCAGAAATGTGTGGTATATCTAGGGTTCGTAACACCCATGATTTGGCGTAAACCTGGACACCATCTTGATGACTGCTACTTCTGCGTTACGAAAATATATATATACATATATATTTCATATCTATATTGCAAAGAGTAGAGCTGTTGGCAATCTCCCAGTATTTTTTTTTTCATAATCAGGACCACAGATGGAGCCAATAATACAAAAAAATTAAAAGAAACAAGAGTTTTGTTGACCAGTATAATTTATGTACATATATATATATATATACATATGTATATATTTTGTTTACTAATTTCTCTTATTTCTTAATGTACGGTCACATTGGGCAAATATTTGATGAAAAACCTCAATTATTTCTTTGCCGTAGTGTGACCACAAAATATTTTTAAGGAGCGAACAAAAAAAAGCTGTTTTTTCAAAAACAAAATTATTTGCCAGTTAACAAATATTTTCCTAATGTGACCACAATGTGAACACTACAAAGCAAATATTTACCAAATTTTGAAGCAATTATTTGTTTGTTCTTACCAATTTTTTGTAAGAGCAAACAAAAGCAAATAAAAAATATTGAAAGTAAAAATTGACTTTCCGAACTACGAAGATGAATAATTGTTCAATAGATTTATGAATTGTAAAATCCGTTTTATATAAATACTATAAATTTTTTTAGTAAAAAATACGTCAAATATCTAGTCGATTTTTTACTACTTTACTTTTAAAAAGCTATTGATTTGCTGTGTAACCAATTTTAGCTGCATGTTTTTTTAATAAGGTATCATACTCCAGATTTTGTTGACATTGAATTGTGCGATCTATATATGTCTTAAAATTAAGGAAGTGATTGTTTTATATAAGAAATATGATGATGAATGCTATTGGCAGAGGGAGTTCAAAAAATAACGAAAGACCTCTTTTACAGAATTGCTAAACGATCCCACTAAAGAAAAATTAGTGAAATTAGTAATTGGTCACTAATAATTTTACTAGTTAAAAATCTACGGCAATGTGTTACTAGATGTTAGGGCAGCGTTCGATTATGTGTGGCAGGATGATCTTATTTACAACATGATTACCTTAAATATTCCAAATTATTTACTTAAAATAATAGAAAGTTTTCTTCTCAATCGATCATTTAGAGTACACATTGGATCATCACACTCAGAATTATTTAATTTTCCGGTCGGATGTCCTTAGGGCTCCTGACTGTCTCCTACTTTACATAATCTTTATACGTCTGATTTTCCTCAACTAGAAAACTGTACAATTTCCATCTTTGCTGATGATACAGCAATCTTATGCTCAGACCTACTTTACTCAAATATTAGTGCTAAATTACAGGTAGCTTTATATAAATAATTTGTTTCATTATTTTAATAAGTGGAAAATAAAGCTGAAAGCGGGTAAAACAAGGGCAATATACTTTACTAGGAAACGGAAACTATGTTCTGTCTCGCAGGGTAATATAACATTTTTAAGTACTGATATTCAATGGGAAAGAAGAGTCAAATACCTGGGAGTAATACTTGACCCTAAAATGAAATTTAAATATTAATAAATGAAGCTAATGTCCTCACACGTAGACTATACCCCTTTATAAATAAAAACTTGAATCTATCTATTGAAAACAAAATGTTGATATTTAAACTAATTTTCCATGCTGTAATATTTTATGCAGCGCCTATGTGGGCTAAGAGCGCGGCTTGCCATATTGGGAAACTACAGATTGCCTAGAACAAATTATTAAAGCAAATTTCTAACCTTCCTAGGTTTTTTTCAACTGCAAGACTACACTCTCACGCAAATATTGAGCTTGTTGCAACAAAGTTAAATAGGTTGAATATTAAATTTTATTATAGATGCTCAGGATCTGAACACCCCCATATTAATGATTTAAGATCAGCTTAAGTAACTAGTAGCAAAGAATACAAATCATATAGAATGCGCATTTCAACACTTATCCAAATATTTTGTCAAGAATTTTTCAGACGCGGGAAGGAAGGGCAAAAGGCAAAACAAAAGAAAAGAGCGTAACAAAACAAGAGAAACCAAAGAGAAACTAATGTGTGTTTTATTTCTTTTGCATTGTGGTTTAGTTTTTTTCGTTCAGCCACAATATAGGGTGTTTTTATTGAGGTATAGAACTTTAAGTTGGCATCACTTTTTTAACTGGCGGCCATTTTGTCAGCTGTCAAGTGATTAATATTTAGTTTGGTTTGCCATTTCATCATGAACAGGTTGACAAAAGAACAACGCTTGCAAATCGTGCAAATTTATTTCGAAAATAATGGTTCAGTTCGCGAAGTTTACCGCAAGCTCCGTCCATTTTATGGTCGACATAATCGTCCATCAGAGCAATTAATTCGGTTAACCATGGATCGTTTTCGCACTACGTTTACTCTATGTGATAATACGCATCCGCAGAGACGTCGAACAGTGCGCACCGAAGAAACAATTGCCGCTGTAGAGCAAAGTGTTGAAGAGAACCCGAATGAATCGATTCGCCACCGTGCAGAGCAATTGGAGCTTTGTCCATCAACTTTATGGAAGATTTTGCGCAAAGATCTTGGCTTGCGACCTTACAAGGTCCAGCTTGTGCAAGAATTAAAGCCGCGAGACCATGCAATGCGTCGTGATTTTGGTGTATGGGCCGAAAATGAGATTGATCTCGATGCTGATTTTCATCGCAAAATTTTGTTCAGTGATGAGGCTCATTTTTGGTTGAATGGC
Source organism: Metopia argyrocephala (assembly GCA_963576795.1). Lineage (NCBI taxonomy): Eukaryota > Metazoa > Arthropoda > Insecta > Diptera > Sarcophagidae > Metopia > Metopia argyrocephala. The sequence continues at coordinate 1,362,952 of OY756212.1, read as the reverse complement.
TACGTCAAAAAGCAAAATTGCCGCATTTGGAGTGAAGAGAATCCACATGAGACCCTTGAGACGCCATTACATCCACAAAAACTGACTGTTTGGTGTGCTCTATGGGCTGGTGGAGTCATTGGGCCATACTTCTTCCGAAATAATGCTGGAGAGTCAGTTACCGTTAATGGAGACCGGTATAGAGCTATGATAACAGACTATTTTGTTCCCGAATTGGATGGCATGAATGTGGATGAGTTGTGGTTTCAACAAGACGGCGCTACATGCCACACAGCGCACATCACAATCGATTTATTGAAGGAAACATTCGATGGGCGCATAATTTCGCGGAATGGACCTGTCAATTGGCCACCAAGATCGTGTGATTTGACACCATTGGATTATTTTCTTTGGGGACATGTGAAGTCGCTCGTCTACGCAAACAAACCAGAAACGTTAGGGGACTTGAAAGGCAACATTCGTGGCGTTATTGCCAACATACGGCCCCATATGCTCGAAAAAGTGGTTGAAAATTGGACCTGTAGAATTGGCTTTATTCGAGCTAGCCGCGGCGGCCACATGCCCGAAATCATATTTAAACATTAATGGCATAAAATTATCCTTCCAATAAAGCCAAATTGATGGACATTTAAACGATTTTCTTGTGTTTTATTTCAATTCGAAGTTCTATACCTCTAAAAAAACACCCTGTACATACAGTGACGTAACTCCAACAACTATAACAAGAACATCACACAGCAAGATAGCCACAACAAAATTTTTGCTTCGTGTTTTTTTTTTTGCTTAAGTACAGAAACGATTTCATGGTAACAACAATATTCACATAGAATACAATTTATGTGTTTGTGTTTCTTATTCATTGTGAGCTGTTTTCGTTTTTTAAATTTTAAAACTTAGAGAATAATGTTGTTGGTTCAAATATTTTTGTGTAATAAAGAATACAGTGCTCCGATATGACTATATAAGCTAGTGTAGGGCAAAGCATATTTAATTTGTAGTTGCGCGAAGGAAAATACATTAATCTACATCGAATATATAGCGCCCTATTTAATATCGTAATAAAAGTGTAGTTAGAAATATATTTTATTATTATTATTTATTTAAGCTCAACAATTGATTTTATATTTATTTGAAATAAAAGGTTAACTAAAACAAAAAATGTAATTCCAAAAATATAAAAAAACAAGTATATATTCATTAATGACAAATTTTCGAATGATAAATTGATGATTTTTCAATTACTTATATGAAAATTCTATTTTTATTTTTAATTTATATATGTATGTTTGAATTATATATAAGTACGTATATATACATTTTTAAAAGAAAAGACACTTTAATTTTTTTATGTTAAAAATAGATACTTAATAAGTAAATAATAATCAAGATTAAAATTATTTCTTATTTTATACTTCAAAGCATCAAAAAGTATGTATATTTTGAGGATTTTCATTTCCATAAAAAGGCTAATAAAGCTACTCTTTTTAAAGATTATTTATTGGATAAAATATCTAAATATCTAAATTCAATGTTTTCGAAGAAGTACCAATAATAGAAAATCCAATACCTCTATTCTGTGTTGAGAACAAGTGTCGGCAAACCACTCTGGGGCATTCATTTACATGACTCAACAATAAAAGATTTTATACCAATTTTTTGCGGTTCAGATTTAAAGACATTATGAAACATTATTAGTTTATCTGATGGGGCAGCTAAATTTCCAAAATCTGTTAGCGATTGATAATTTTTATAATATTTATATGAAAAGCTCGCTTGGGTCTGTTAGAACTTCATCAATTTTTCTCAATTCCGCACTACACTTTCGCACTGTAATTTTGGAATGACTTTAAATGCTATGTATCCAACAAAGTATCTCACGACATCGTAAAGGTTAAAGCTGAAGGTCCATACCATGCGTCTATGCGTCTTTCCTTTTTATGCATCTGACAAAAAAGTAGAATCAGTGTAATTGTATGTGACAAGTTACACAGCAAAACGCATAGAATGTATAGACGTATCAATGCAACAAAGTAAGTAGGTTTACTTTCTACCTTTCTATCCGTCGCAATAACTTTCAATAAAAAAATACATAAAAATTAATTTTAAATACAATTTTTAAATTTTATATTCTATTTATCGATTACTTTTAAGTACTGAGTGCCATCTCTGTTGTGTTTATTATTATTTAAAAAACAAGTGCCACAGTGCATACAGTGATGAAGGAAATGACAGCTCAAAATGTTTAAAATCAGCTGTGTTTTATTGTGGCTATCTTTTTATACACTGTGATATTGTGTGTGCAAAAATTTTGTTGTGGCTATCTTGCTGTGTGTTGTTCTTGTTATAGTTGTTGGAGTTTCGTCACTGTATGCACTGTGCAAGTGCTATGGAGGAGAAGCTTATTGAAGCAGTGAAAAATCACGAATATTTATACAACAAAAGCTTACTCCTCTATAGAAACAAGTTTAAGCGAGCAGCTGCTTGGAATGCTTTAAGCAAAGAATTAAATTTACCAGGTATGTACCTATGTATGTGTGCGTAGTAAGTATGAATGTATATATAGCATTTTCAGTTTAAATTAAACCTTTTTCAAAATAAATGAAACCTTTTTCAAAATGAACGCAACCTTTTTCAAAATAAATGAAACCTTTTTCAAAATGAACGCAACCTTTTTCAAATTAAACGAAACTCTTTTCAAAATAAATGAAACTTTATTCAAAATAAATGAAACTTTATTCAAATTCATTTAAACATTTTTCAAATTAAATTAAACCAGTTATAGAATTAATTACAAAACAAAAGAAAAAAAATATAAAACAATCATTTTTAATTATGGATAATGCCAGAATCCACAAAACCCAGAAAATTCGAAATATGGTGGATAATAGCGACTGTACGCTTAAATTTTTACCACCTTATTCTCTTATGTTGAACCCGATAGAGAAAACATTTTCTAGATAAAATTCCACGCCCGATCATTATTAAAGTGACATTACCACAGAACATAACATAGTAAGTGTATATAATTGAGAAAAGTGTCGCACAAATTAATCAAAACGATTGTGCGAACTATGTTATGGATATGATCATGTTAATTCCTAAAGCGGTCAGTGGACAAATTCTTCATTAATTTTAACATGTATTATATAAAAATGAATATGTTTAATATGTTTTATTTTTTTTTTTTCTTTTATTTTCTGTTGAATTCTATAACTGGTTTAATTTAATTTGAAAAATGTTTAAATGAATTTGAATAAAGTTTCATTTATTTTGAATAAAGTTTCATTTATTTTGAAAAGAGTTTCGTTTAATTTGAAAAAGGTTGCGTTCATTTTGAAAAAGGTTTCATTTATTTTGAAAAAGGTTGCGTTCATTTTGAAAAAGGTTTCATTTATTTTGAAAAAGGTTTAATTTAAACTGAAAATGCTATACTTATGTTTTTTGGGTTAAAGAGGAAGTTTGCCAAGCTCGGTGGAGGACTTTGCGCGATAAATTTGTAAAAAAAATTCGCTGAGAGTCACCATGCTTCTGGAAGTGGGGCGGAAATACCAGAAAGTCAGTGGCAATATAAAGAGCAAATGGAGTTTCTGCGCGAGCATGTAAAACCAAGAAAGTGAGATATTTTTGTGCAAAAAAAAAATCTTTAATCATTTACTTATTATTTTAATATATGGTTGCAGGACAATGACAAGTCTAACTTTATCTAAGGACTCAATTGGAAATAGTACGAAAACATCGCCCTCTGGACTATTAGAAAATAACATCAACCAAAGTTTTGAGAGTTTAATATTTTTTTATTATTTATTTAATAGATATAAAAAATATAAATTTACAATATTAAATTTACAATAAACACTTATCTAAAAAACTGGCATAACATCTAGTTGTGAGCCAGATTAGCAAAATGTAAAGCCGACACAATATTTCTTTTATATACATATATACAATAATTAGATAATAAATTAATTCTTACTTTTATATAAACTTAAAATTCAGTTAGTTAATCAAATTCATTAATTATTAACTTTCTGTACTTCAAACAAGCTTCTAAATAGTTGTAAAGTATATGATAATTAAAACTTACGCCATTTAGTATGTTTATAACTTCATCTATATTTAAGTTAGTTTTTCCAAAACAATTAAGCCTATGTACATTAAATATAGGGCACACTCCAATAAAGTGGAAAGTGTTTTCCGCAACATCCAAATTACACAAAGTACAAATTCCATCTGTATTGTTTCTAAACGCTCTGCCAAAAAGATCTAAAAGTCCACCCCTTGCTCGTATTAATAAACTGCTAGCACGTGATGAAAATATTGACAATACAGGAGGGACCATGTAGTAATTTAAATCAGGGTAAAGGTCGTGAAATTGTGAGCTTCTTGCAGAAGCTGTAAGTTCGTCTCTTTCTTTTGTTCTCAATACCTGAAGTATTTGATTCCAATAGTCACACAGAGGATTAGTCAAATTATCGGAAACAAAACCAATACGTTCGCATATAATTTGCCACTCCTCCGCCCAATATGTATTTTTCAATATTATTTTTTCAGCGAGAATGCGTGGTAGTCTATGTTGTGGCATTCTCAGGACTTTACTAATATATGAAAAATGTAACTTTAGAGTATCTATATATAATGTGTTTAATCCAGTTTCTATGTAAAGCATATAATTTGGTGTATTGTTTGGTAGAAATAACATCTTTTTTATAAAAAACCTGAATAACTTTTCAACTTCATCATATTTTTTAAAACCCCAAATTTGCGCTCCATAAAACATAATCGATTGAGATGCAGCTTTAAATATTTTCAGTTTGTTATGGTTCGAAATTTTAGGGTGATTTATATAATTTGACCATGTTGAGGAGATTGCCATTTTTGCTGTATTTAATTTATTTGTCAAATGTTTTGCAAATGATAAATTGTAGGTAAGCTCTATTCCTAGATATTTATAGTTGTTAACAATTTCTATACTCTCGTTTCCATAATTCCAATTTAGATTTCTAGAAATTCGTGGGCTGCCGCGGAACACTAATATTTTAGATTTATCTAGATTTACTTTTAACATCCAGGTTTTACAATAAGTATATAGCGCATTTATCATATTTTGAAGATTTTGTGGAGAGTCCGATAAAATGACAATATCATCGGCGTAAAGTAGGACTTTTACAAACACACTTTCTATTTCTACGCCACCGGGAAGTGCATCTACTAGATCATTCAAATATAACGTAAATAAAACTGGACTCAATATGCACCCCTGTCGCACGCCGAGCTCTACGTAAAACGATTCAGAGATGTCATTTTCGTAATATATTTTGCTGTTCGTTTTTTCATATAATAGTTGTAAAATACGTATGATTTTCGAAGACAATCCTATAGTAGAGAATTTATAAAATAGGGAACCCCTAGGTATCTTATCAAAAGCACAGGAAAAATCTACGAAAAAAGCGTAGGTGTTTTTGGATTTTATTTTGTTGAGATGAATTATATTCAAAAGATTAAAAACATTGTCGACTGTTGAATATTGTTTTCTAAATCCAGCCTGATATTCATTTAGTATGTTGTATTTCTCAATCCAATCCGTTATTCGGTTTAATATTATATTATTAAATATTTTACACAACGTATCAATCATTGATAAACCACGATAGTTAGAAGGATGGTTCGGATCACCTTTTTTTAAAATGGGAATTAATATCGAAGATTTAAAACTCTTTGGTATTTTCTCCTGTAAAAATATGTTATTTACTACAATTAGTAACTCATTCGTAAAGCAATGTGGAGCATATTTATAAAATTCATAGCTTATACCATCTTGTCCTGGCGATTTATTACACTTCAGCGACCGTAGCACAGATGATAATTCATATAGTTCTATTGGCGAGTCTAGAAATGGATCAGTAAATAAAGGCATACACCAATGTATATCATTAGAAATATCTGCATTTTTCAGTATAGAACTGAAATGTGCAAGGAAGTCTGCAGTATTAAGATTTCCTCTAATTGTTCTATATCGTGATCTCATATTATTTGAAAGCTGCCACCATTTCTTACTATTGTTAATTGAGTTCAGTTTATTTAGATTTTCGTTATAATATTCTATTTTTCTACTACGGCATATATTAAGATATTTTCTTCTGGCAGAGATATACATCAACTTATTTATCTGTGTGTTGCTTATTCTATACTTATTAAGGTTTTTTAACATTACTTTGCGAAAACGGGCACATTTCCAATTGAACCATTTCTGTTTGGGATTAAAACAACATTTATTTTTGCTCGTACCATTAGCTATAATAGTCTTGTTATTGAGACTTGCAACCATTTCATCTACCGTATGAGTCAAACTAATAGGATCGTTCTGAGTCAATTGTTTTAAGGTTTCAGAATATTTTGTAGCATTATTTATATTCCATCTAAGCCTTTGAGGATCGAGTCTTGGAGTCAGTATAGAATTTTTTGACCTATGGGTATGAATTTTTAAAACCAGGGGCATATGATCCGAATAGGGCTTATAGGGGATATTAAAATTATCAACGAATTGTAAAAGACTGTGTGAGCATATGCAATAGTCTATTACTGAGTTACCTCTACCACTACAAAAACTGAATTCACCACTTTGATCTCCTTTTGTTCTACCATTAAGTATTACTCCACCTAAATTATCTACCAAGTCCATTAGCTTTCTACCTTCAGCGTTTGATGTTTTGTCTTTAGAAAACCTTAGCTCATTTATGTGAGGAAGATCATTTAGAAGGTTGGCATCCAAAGCTTGACTTTCACCAATTCGAGCATTTAAATCACCAATTATACAAAAGTTTGAGGGTCTTAATTCATATAAATATTGTTCAAAAGACATAAAGTCATTTCTCCAATTCGTACAATTTAAATAACGTGGAATAAAATAAAATAATTCGTTTTCTAGTTTTGCAGATAAAGTAACATTATTATTCGATTGTACCAAAAATTTAAAATTATATGTCTTTTGTAACTCCTTCTTAAAACCGTATAGGCATCCACCACTAGCACGACCAATATTATGTATTTTTTCTGCGTTGATCCAATGTAAACAGTAATTTTTAAAATAATTAGTAAAATCATGTTGTTTTTCTGCCACAGTATGTGTTTCAAAGAGAAAAAATATATCATATTTGTTAATAAAAGTTATAAAATTTCCAAAATTAAGTGTATTGGCAAGGTTGGCTACATTATACGATACTAAATGGCATATGTCGTGTTGTTATTGTATAGATTTGCAGTTAGCTTTAGTAAAGTTTATATCGGTTGCTGTGCTACCATTTTTGATAGCAATATCGAAAGAGCTATTTGACTGGGACAACAAATCCTGAAGAAAATGAGCATCGTCTTTGGTATTCGCAACTATTTTTCCCATTGACCAAGTATATTTCTTGTCATTTACGAAGATATAGAATTCTCCTAGTTTAACTTTTATGTTTTTGTTTGATTTTGAAATCGTCCTCTTTAGTTGCCTTAAATTATAACGAACATTACATTCATTTTTGGTATAATCTTTCTGTATAAAAATGTGTTCCTTCCATAGGTTTTTATTGGCAGATATCACATTGGCAGCTTGTAAATGAGTTTCCAAAGAAAATAAAAAAGTGTTTTTTGATCGCAACTTCCGAGAAGATACAATATTTATATTTAAACCCAGTTTATTGGAGCATAATTTAATAAATTCAGTTTTAGAAGTATCTATGTTATTGCATCTTAAACCACTAACAACTATATTTGAAGAACGACTTTTTCTATCAATAAGTTCAAGACGGGTTGACAGCGAATTTACCTCCTTTCTAAGCTTATTATTTTCATCTTTTAATTCTTCAATTTCTGCTCTCAATGTTAAAAGGTCATCTTTCCTAGCTACATCCCTTAATTTAGAATCTAGTAGATTGCAAAGCTTGTCCCATGAAAATACATCAGGAGTATCCATATCGAGGCAGGTTGTTTGTTTTTTATTTTTTTCTACCAGACTATCAGGTGACAGCTGTTGCCTTGATCGTTTGTTATTCATCTATTTTTATAGCATACCCTAAGGCATATACTTATTATTCAATTACAATTGTGTCCTAAAAGATCAGCTGATAGTGTCACAGGCAGACGATTACAAAAACAAATTTTATAATTTGCAAACAAAATGCAAAGGCTTGAAGTAAAATGAATTTGCACTTATCTTGATGTACTCCACTTGATTACAGCACAGGTTCTATTAAATTTTGTATTGCTCACAACTGATTTTAATTTGGTAGGCAATTTGTTTTAAAAAGAAAAATTGTTCAGCACAGCTTAGACTTTATACTTTTTTTGAGTTTAATAGAGGTAAGAAAATATTATGTAAAATGCAAAATAACGTGCCATCGAAAGAATTTAATTAACTGTCTGTTTTTAGAACACGACTGCAAAACATGTTAATTTAACTTACATTTAAAACAAAAACAAAAGCTCAAAATTTGTTTTTGGTTGGAGTCAAATAAAAAAACTGATATTTCTTTATTGGTCATTGGCCAAAAAAGACTATTGTTTTTACTCTTATTTATTTCATGTAAATTGTCAGTGTCAAACCAACTCAAAAAGCGAAAAGTCGTGAACAAATTGTAGTTTTTTGTTTAATAGTTTTTGGTTTCGACTGCAATTTCTTAAACCCTGTTTTAAATGTAAGTAAAACGATTGATTTCTGTGCTCATATTCTAAAAACAAGAAGTAGTTCTGCTGTAAGCTTTTATTAACAAATGTGGCATTATATTGCATTTTACTTGACAATATGTATGTTAAATTACTGATTTACTATTTGCAACATTTTAATGTACAGTCCTCGTTTTCTGAAGCGGAGTGCAGTCAAGACCTACCATCTGTTAGTACACCTACTTTGAACAGCTTATCCAACAACCTCCCATTTGAAGTTTTAAATAGTAGCCGAAAAAGACAAAGACGAGAGTGTAATAGTGAAGCCTTTACAGATTTTTTAAGTAAAATGTCTAAAATTGCTGAAACTCGATTTGCTGTCCAAAAAGAAGGTGGCCCACATGGCGGCTTTTTTGCAATGGTTAGCGAAATTTTTGGAAAGGTAACAAATGATGAGGTACAGGATGCAAAATTTTTTTTATTAATTATTTCCGCGACCAGGTGGAAAAAAAAAATTTGATGTTTGATAATTGTAACGACACTTTTAGCTGGTTGCTGGGGTAGTTCAGCGGTGTCCAGTGGTTACATAAATAAATAAAAATACTCTATTTAAATTACTTTTTCTTCACATAAAAAAATTATTTATTTATCAAAAAAATCTATAATGTTATTTTGTGATTACAATGACTTACAATTACAACTTCCTGGTGTCTTCTCATAAGGAAAAGACTCAAATTATAAAATCCTAAGCCGGCTACAAATGTCACGATAGTCACGGAGATCCGGTAAAAACAACAGTCCTCTGACATATGCCCCGACAATTGTTGGTCTAGATGCCCGGACAGCGCCACTGTAGGCGGTTAAGACCATCAAACAGTGGGACGTTATACGGTTTCCAAAAATTTGTGGTCCAGTCGTGGGAGAGTTGATTAACCCAACAATTATTCGACAAATGCCCAAATAATTGCTAGACTTGAACGTTTGGACAATGCCACTGTAGGTGGTTAAGACCTCCAAACAGTGGAACGTTATCCAATCGTATCACTCTCCACGTATCAGTTGCCAATGCCTTGCTGTTTATAAATTATACGTTGATGAGAACAATTTCAATCACCAGCAGTATAATTTATTTTTTCTAAGTGAGCGTTAATATTAAATGTCTATCACAACAATAATTAAACCGACCTCACTTACCAACAACTCATCACCAACTGATCTCTCTGTTTAGGCTGTGTTTGCTTATAAACATTACATCTGAGCTGTTAAACCGCAAGCATGCGCTCAGACATCAAACATGTTGTGTCTTAAACCCAACGAAAAATATAGAGAGAAACAATACATAACAAGACTGAACAGAGAGACCGGTTATGTACAGTGTCTGTATATACAATTTCAAGCGACCGTTATACAACAAAAGTAAAAACAGTATACATAATAAAGATCTACATATTCTAAAGTAATGAGATAATGATCATCAGCAAAGCATTTCTTTAATTATGAACAAAAAGAAACCTTCCATAGGTATAAAATACATTACAATGAATATAATAATAATGTTAAAGAAATAATAATATGAATAAAAAATATAATAATAATAAAATAATAATAATGTTGGACGATTCGGTGAACATCATGTGTAGGCAAAAACAAGGACCGCATTTTGTCGTCACATAATTAAGGTTATTTTTCGCAATATTTTAAAATATGAAAAGAACTGAATTGTTTTTATTTACTCCTTATTTTTTTGTTTTAAAAATTTAATTTTTAATATACAGTGGCCGACAAAAGTCTACATACGACCTATATTTTTGCGATTTTAGAAGCCCAAGAGACTTAAATAAAAAAGTAATGATGCAGTTTTGTTTGAAATACATTTTTATTAAAGCAGACCAAAATTTACGGTTTTTCAATAAACATAGGAAAAATTACTCAAGAAAAACATTTAAAATGCATTGACAAAAGTGTACATACGATCAGCATACCCTGGCGTTTGTTGCTATTAAATAACTAGATAGCGCCGTTATTTAATACAGAATTTTTTTTGTTAAGTTTATAGATTGTTTTAAACAGCTTTAAGTTGTGATTTAGTCTTCATCGGTGTATATTTAAGTAAAATAATGTCTTCTCGTAAAGAAATTTCAATTGATATCCGAAATTTATTGGTTAAGTACAGATCTGAAGAGAAATCCTTTGGAGAAATAGCAAAACTATTAAATTTAAGTAAATCTACAGTTCAGACAACATTTAATTGTTATAAAAATAGTGGAACTGTTGAAAATAAGTGTCGTGGTGGACACCCAAAAGCACTTACTCGCAGAGATGTAAGATTTATTTTAAAAGAAGTGGACAAAAAATTCTAAAATTAATGCAACAAAATTGGCCGAAGAGCTGGTAACAAGATTAGAAGTGATTGTAAATCCCCGTACTATTCAGAGAACATTGAATGGAAATGGTTATTTTAACAAAACTGCTCGAAAAAAGCCATTAATAAGTGAAAAAAAACCGCAAATTTCGTATAGAATTTGCCCAAAAGCATATTGACAATGGTTTTGTATTTGGAAGCGAGTCTTGTTTACTGATGAATCAAAATAACATTTTTGGTAGTGACAGTAGATCTAAGGTGTGGCGAAAAAGAAATACAGCACTGGCTCCTAAATACTTAATTTTTACTGTTAAGCATGGTGAGGGTTGTGTAATGGTTTGGGGTGCCATGGCTGCCTCTGGCGTAGGAAAGTTGGTATTCATTGAGGGTAATATGAATCAGCACCTTTACAAGTCCATTCTACAACAGAATCTAAAACTCTCCGTCGATATGCTAAGCCTTGATCGAAATTGGTACCTCCAACAAGACAATGACCCGAAGCACACTGTTCAAATTGTGAAAGATTGGTTGTTATACTATGCTCCCAGACAGCTGTATACTCCACCTCAAAGCCCAGATTTAAATATTATTGAGCCCGTTTGGGAGATATTGCAACGAAAAATACGTAACTACCAAATTACTAATACCCAAATGTTAAAACAAAGGCTTCAATAAGAATGGTAGAACATAACACCCTTAGAATTAGAAAATATGTTGAACTCGATGCCTCGGCGATTGCAGGCAGTTATAGATGCCCGTCGGGGTCCGACAAAATATTAATTTTATTAATAGGTGATGATTTTTTACATTTACGCTAAGTTTTTCTGTGAACACTCGTGTCGTATGTAGACTTTTGTCGAATGTTTTTTATAGTTTTTCTTGAATAGTTTTTTAAGTTTATATTGGAATAAATATTATTTTGGTTTATATTAATATATATAGATTTGAAACCAAACTGCATCATTATTTTTTTCATTTATTCACTTGGAATGATAAAATCGCAAAAAGAGGGGTCGTATGTAGACTTTTGGCGGCCACTGTACATACATATACATATCGACGATGGAACGCTGTAACTGACAAAACCTTAAATGTTCACCAGAGCAAAAAAAACTTTCATAAATGTAGAACAAATACACTGGTATTTTTCATTTCGCAGACCGCGTAAGTAAACATATTTTTATCGTAGAAATCTGGGACTTGGACAAATCGACACGTATTTTTCTGCTGATAAAAATGATGCAAAAAACATATTTTCGATTTTTTGTCAGTTACAGCGTTCTTTAATTCCATCGTCGATATGTACCTAATTAATAATAATTAAAAGACTGAATTGAATTTAATAAAAATAGAACTTTAATTTTAAACTAAAGATAAAAATAAAGTTTTATTTATGAGAAGCTGAAGAAAATTTCAGGTTTTATATTTTGTTTATAAAAAGGTAGTCACATAAAATGTCCCTTTGCTTAAATGCATTTCTGGTCGAGTTGTTGGAGAAAAATTTTGGGTTTTTTTTGTAATGGTTGTATTTCTCTCCTCCATAATCCTTCTACAACAGAACCGTTTTGCCCCCGGTCTACAAATTCTGCTGGGCAATAATTTCCATCGTGCATCTTTAAGAAATTATGAAGCAAAACTGTGGCGCAAACAACTTTTTCTGTGGAATCTGGTGCTATATTCAGACTTCCACGAAGTATTCTCCACCGTGCTGTCAATATACCAAAAGCATTCTCTATAGTTCTGCGTGCTCTAGATAACCTTTTATTAAAGTTTTGCTTCTTTTCACTTAACAACAGTCCTGGATATGGCCTCATAAGGTATGGTTTGAGAGGAAAAGCAGCGTCGCCAACCAAATAATGCGGGAACATGACGTCACTATTTGGCAATGTAGTGTCCGCTGGTAAATTAAGATTTTCTGATTTTAATAACCTTCCAAATTCAGAATGGCTTAGTATGCCACCATCGCTTTGACTAACATAAGCACCTATATCGACTACAGAAAATGTGTAGTTTGGCATCGCACAGTCCCATTAGTACAATGCTATATGTGCCTAAAGAATTATGGAAAAAATTTAGCTAAAAATCAATTGCTACAATATTTTTTAAAGCATACCTTTATAATTATAGTAATTTGAGCCCGAATGAGGTGGGCATGTAATGGCAACATGCTTTCCGTCAATGGCTCCGACACAATTTGGCAAATCCCACATATTCTTAAAATCCTCTGCTATTCGTTTCCATTCATACGTGTTTGGCAAAGACAAGTAAATGCCACTTAATTGTCTCCATATAACTTCACACGTCTCCAAAACTATCCGTCTTACCACTGTGACCGACATTTTAAACGTTAGCGAGAGATACTGCCTACTAGTACCATGGGCTAGGTAGCTGTATGAAAAAAGAAACTGTTTGCTTAATTCAATATGGTAAAAACTGAATTTTGAATTTAGAGTTAGGAAGAGCCGGCAATCTGCTGGAATTGCTCTCGCTGAATTCTTTTCAAGATTTTCCTTAAGAATGTTGAATAAGTAGTCGAAGACGTCTGGTTTTCAATTTTTGGAAAGTCGCTGCAAAAAAAACACTCACTTCACGTTCCAAATACAAGGAACGGACCCAAAATCGTCTCGTGTTTTTTTCAAGCTTTTGGTAGACCCTTTTAGCACAAAATATTATAAATATAAATTCAATGAATTCCATAAATTCTTTTAAAATCTCTATATCACTTTCCATTTTGCTTAAATTGTTTTTATTTGATAACATTATTAACACAACAGCTGATCCAAAAAAAAAAAAAAAAAAACGACGCATTGCGTGTAACTTGAATTTAGAGACGCATAGAATGCATAAAAATTATCGTACGCATCGATGCATGAACGCATGGTGTGGATCTCCACCTTAAGGAGGAATAGAGTAGGATGTCAGGGAGCGGTTATTTTGTAGATGAACCTCTTGGAGGTACACAAACTTTTCAATTTTTTTACTTTGCTGAGAATCAAACCTGGGCCGTTCGAGTTCTTGTGCGAGTGCTCTAACCACTATGCCACGCACCCCACAGAGGTTGTTACTCTAAGATTTGGAAATATAAGGTACCACGACGGCAAGAGGTATTCGGGGGCTCTTGTCGTCGGCTACGGTTAGTACGAGTATAAAAGGAATTCGAGGGCTTTTATACTCGGCAAAATACTTCGGTTACGTCAAATACGAGTGTAAGAGGAATTCGGGAGCTCGTACACTCGGCAAATCTACACAATTTATAATGAAAAATACGACAAGAGGAATTCGGGAGCTCTTGTCATCAGCTACGGTTAGTACGAGTATAAAAGTAATTCGGTGGCTTTTATACTCGGCAAAATACTTAATATACGAATGCAAAAGAAATTCGGAAGCTTTTGCATTCAGCTAGATAAAAATAACTATTATCCAAAATTACAGCCATGAACTCTACTATCATGAAGCTACGATCATACAACTACGATCCTAAGTCTACGACATGTGTCGACTACGCCGGGGAGTAAGTATCGGGCTATTGGCCGTCGTGTACTAACTCTCTGTCGGCAATCTACGAAATAAACTTAATATAAAATTACGAATGGGAAAGGAATTCGGCAGCTATTCCATTCGTTAAACTACAAGGTAATTAATAATAAATATAACTATTATACTTAAAACTACTACATAGCCCGTCGGCTATACTGGAGAGTAAGTGTCGGGCTATTGACCATCGCCCACCCACTCTCGATTTTATCCATCAAACTCGGACCTCTTATGGAGAAAAATATGTTACCTTAATGAGAATTATATGGTTCATCATATCATTACCATCTCATTACATGAAATATCCATATTGTTATTATTATTGGTATTATTATTAATAATTTTCCAATTCCTTTTTGTGCGGTGTCCGTAGGTTTGATCATCATACTGCTGTTTATGCTTGTAATAACAAGAGTTGTTGTTGTTTGTTACATTTAAGCCTGGTACTGAGTTGAACATTTCGTACGAAAAGCTGTCAAATTGCATATAAAAATGTTTTGTACGAAATGTGGTTGAAAAAACGTTTCAAAAGTAGTACTCTGTTCTTGCTGCGAAAAACATGTGAAATCTACATATCAACATTTTTTCTAACTGCAACAAGTTCCTGTCAACATTTTGATTCATGTGCGGAACAACATAGTCAACATTTCCTTCGAACGAAATAAAATAAATTTACACCAGCCTACAATAATTTTTTTTTATTATAATGAGCAGGATTTTATAATAGAGTTTTTACTGTTGACATAGCTTTGGTGTTGGGTTATTTAGAGTTATATTGGATATTCGAATTATTATAGGTGGTCTTTTGCAATTTCTGTATATAAAATTCATGATATATCATTATAATTTCAACTCACTGCACAGCAGTTGGACTGTTAAAGATTGCATAAAAAGTGCAGGTCTTAAAAAGAAAAATTGAAAAACTAAAATACATGTAGATTCTGAGCCCCAAACGATAGTTTAATTAGTTCTTCTCAAAAGCAACAAAAAAAAATATTTTGTTGAACTGTGTTATTTGTTGTGTATAAAGTTGATGCATGCTTTTAGGGATATATGTTGCATGTCAAATTTTTCGAATGGAAAAATAAATGTAGCTAAACTTTTTTCACAAAATTGAACTCAATACCAGGCTTTACTCGATAGCAGCCGCGTATGTGGTTGGTGTACAGACACCTGGTTTATTTTATACGTCTATATATATATATATCTTTGTAACTCCACGTTACAATTGGCAGAGGTAAAAAAAACATCCAGAGCTCAAAATCAAGCATTGCTGGCTCAAGTTGGAGAAAGATCTAGAGCTCAAAACCAAGCACTACTGGCAGAAGTAAAAGAAACATCTAGAGCTCAAAACCAAGCATTAGTGGCAGAGGTAAAAGAAACATCTAGAGCTAAAAACCACGCATTGCAGGCCGAAGTTAAAGCAACGAACGAGAAGTTAGTGGAAATTTCTCAAACATTCGGTAAGAGGGTAGAAGGGGTGGAAGCAAGAATGGTGACTTAGACGATAGAATGAATGAAATTGAAGAAAAGGTCAATAGTATTCAATGCCAACAAGCTGGACCAGTACGTGTTGTTCCAGAATTTACCAGCAAAATAAATACCCCTTGCTTTGTTGGTAACACACCACTTTCTTTATTTAGACTTCAGTTTGAAACTGTTGCAAACAAAAATGGATGGGACGACGGGGAGAAGGCGCTAGAACTAATATTGGCCTTAAAGGGTGCAGACGCAAAAGTCCTGGGGACAATTCCAGCGAGCTCCAGAAATAATTACGAAGACCTAATGGTGGCGTTGCAGCGTAAATTCGGTAATGAGCACAAGCGAGAATTGTACCAAATGGAGTTGAGATGCAGAACGCAAAAGCCCAATGAGTCACTACAGGCCTTCGCCATGGAGATTGAAAAATTGGTACAATTAACATACCCAGGCGAAAATCATCCATTGGTAGATCGTTTTTAAACCGAAGCGTTCGTCAATGGCATACGTGACCCTGACATGAAGCTCGCGGTATGCAGCACTCAGAAGAGCACCTTCGCTGAAACAGTAGCATTTGCATTGGGGCAGGAAACTGCTAGAGCTATATCTAGGCCACAGGTACACAAAGTGCGTGCTTTGGAAGTTGAGTCAGAGATATATGGCATGCTCAGCGACATTAAAGCGATGCTGAAACAAATTTGTGCCGGCATGCAGCAAAAGACAAAAGCAAAGTGCTTCAATTGTGGAAAGAGTGGCCACTTCCAAAGTCACTGTAAAAGATAGTTACCCGCTACCAAGGACTGACGATACGCTGGACACGCTAGCAGGAACAAAATGGTTCTCCACATTAGACTTGCAAAGTGGCTATTGGCAGGTGGAGATTGCAGAGAAAGATAAAGAGAAAACCGCTTTTATTGCGAACGGTGGTTTATGGCAATTCAAGGTAATGCCGTTTGGGCTCTGCAATGCGCCGGCCACATTTGAGCGTCTTATGGAGCGAGTATTGAAAGGACTGCACTGGAAAACTTGCTTGGTGTATCTCGATGACATAATAGTGATGGGTAGAACTTTCGACGAACATCTCAGAAACTTGGGAGAAGGTCTACAGCGAATATCTACGGCCGGTCTAAAGTTAGGTGCAAAGAAATGTGCATTGTTCCAAAAAGAGGTAAAATATCTGGGACACCTTGTAACGGCAGATGGCATTACTACAGATGAAGATAAAACACGAGCAGTAAAGAACTGGCCTCGACCACAGAATCTTCACGAGTTACGTAGCTTTTTAGGACTCTGCACATATTACAGACGCTTTGTGCCGAATTTCGCGAGCGTAGCAGCAAGTCTACATGAGCTGACAAAGAAATCAAGACCATACCACTGGGGCGAACCACAAGAGAAGGCATTTGAAACATTGAAAAATTTTTTGTGTGCAGCACCCGTTTTATCCTATCCAGTGCCGGGTGAAAAATTTGTCTTAGACAGTGATGCTAGTGGACATGCTATAGGTGGCGTACTCTCACAGGTAGTCAACGGAACAGAAAAAGTTATGGACTATTACAGTCGAACAATCTCAAAGCCTGAAAAGAACTATTGTGTAACACGACGTAAATTATTAGCGGTATTAGAGTGCATAAGACATTACCACAAGTACTTATATGGCCAAAATTTTCTCCTGAGGACTGACCACTCTGCACTCAGATGGCTGTTGCAGTTTAAGAACCCTGAAGGACAGCTGGCTCGCTGGATCGAACAACTCCAAAGCCACGATTTCAGCATAGAGCACAGAAGAGGCGCCAAGCATGGTAATGCAGATGCTCTATCGCGGCGGCCATGTAGCATAGAGTGTAAACATTGTACTAAGGCTGAGGGCAAGGAATCTATCGTCGACATTCGGCTAACTCACATAGACGCGAACAAGGACTGGGCAATAGCGCAAAAGAATGATCCAGTGTTATCAAAAATTATAACAGCTAAAGAAGTTGGAGTAACTAAAACTTTAGAAAAACTTAAGCAAAGGTTTTACTGGATTGGTTGTCAACAAGCTGTCGCCGATTGGATAGTAAACTGTAATGCAATGTATGGCAGCAAAAGGACCAGTGAGAAGAAGCCGAGGGCAGTTACAGCAGTATAATTCAGGTGCACCATTCGAGCGGATAGCGATGGATGTAGCAGGTCCTTTTCCTATCAGCAACAAAGGTAATCGATATGTTCTCGTTGTGATGGATTATTTCAGCAAGTGGCCAGAGGTGTACACCATACCCAATCAAGAAACAACCACAATTGTAGACGCATTTGTGAACAACTGGGTTTGTCGCTATGGTGTACCAATTGAACTGCACTCCGATCAAGGCAGAAATTTTGAGTCCATGGTGTTTAAAGAAATGTGCGAAATCTACGGAATAAAGAAGACCAGGACAACGCCACTACACCCCCAATCTGATGGAATGGTAGAGTGATTTAATAGAACACTTGAGGAATACCTACGTAAAGTGGTGAGTGAGCATCAAAAAGATTTGGACTAGCGCATACCAAAATTTCTGCTAGCATACCGATCAGCTGTGCATGATTCAACATCAAAAACACCTGCCAAGATTATTTATGGCACTGAGTTGAGATTACCTGGTGACATGGAATTTGGCGCCAAACCAACAGCGTACGAAGATGAGAGTTATGCCGTAAAACAAGAAAACCTCAACAAAGTACACAATTTTGTACGCACTCGAATAAAGATGGTCAGTGACAAAATGAAAGTGAGATACGATAAGGCAGCAAATAGTGAGGGTTACCACGAAGGTCAACTGGTTCAACTTTACAACCCACAGCGGAAGAAAGGATTGTCTCCCAAATTGCAGACTAACTGGGAAGGACCTTATAAGGTAATCAAAAGGCTTAATGATGTTGTCTACATAGTTCAAAAGTACAACAGTCCGAGGTCAAAGATGAAAGTCGTACACTTAGAGCGACTGGCAAACTATGGGAAAGTAGTTAAGGAGCCTATTCGGGACGAACAGGCTTAAGTGGGAGGCAGTGTTACGAAAAATAAATTAAGTAAAAAAAGCGACAAAGATTACAGCTAAAATAAGAGAAAAACTCGTATTATGGTAATATTTTAGAGTAAAAAAGTAACAACAACAAACACGTAATTTTGTCTTGTGCTGTTACCAGTAAAAACAAAAACACACACATCACACATATATCTTTATATTGGTGCTGCAAAAATAACTACGAAATCATTTTAACAACAACAACATAAGAGATGTTCTGTCTACAAACTTCTACATGTACTACAGGTATACACACGCATATACATACAAAAATAAATTAACATGTTGACACACAAGTATTTTGCCATATGCAGTGATCTCGAAACTGAAAGAAAAATCTAGACACATTGAAATTTAAATAAAAAGGCAGAGCAGAGTTTGGGAATCAAGTTAATTGTGATTTAGCTAAGACAGAGTAAAGATCATCAGTGAATCCCTACGTGTGGTATTGTTCGACAGTGTATATCTTGTAAAGTGTACTAACTCTTTCAGCCACGGTCTTACATTTATAATTTTATTAACAAAACAACTGCATTTTTGGTTTGATTAATGTTCATTTATTATACAAAAAAAGAAAAAAATAAGTTTGCGCTTCAGACTTTTGAGGAATAGGGTGGTTAGTTTAGTAACCACCGTGACAGTTGATATAAAAATTATTCAAGTAAAGTGTAGTATCGGCAGCCATACTTTATAACAAAAAAATGATTCTGATGAAAATCAGAGAAACATGTCTTATTTGTGCGTATGCAAAGAGGAACTTTACAGGTTCTGCATTGCCATATGGTTCGCACCGAGTTCTTCTTTGTGCTGTATTTTCACATCTTTGTGATGTAGAACTCTCTGGCTGATGCACACTGCTTTCCAGACGCAATTCTCTTCCTACTGATGGATTGTTTTTCATTATTTGTACCGGTAGTGGAGAAGAGGGTTACGAAATCGAGCGCTTAGTGTCTGATTTAGGTTTTTTCGCCTGAACTGGTGTTAGGATCCCAAGGTAAACACTTCTTCGAAACTCTTTGGCAATGAGCTGATGAAGTTCTGTTTGGTGTGTATTCTGGAGTTCTTTATATATAATGTAAGAGTTTATGAGGGCGCTATGCAGAAAATGAAAAAAAAAGTTCGATGTCACCACCATTTGCGGGCTTTTCGGTCAATGGCATAGATTTGATGTGCTGGAGGCCCGAAGTTCGAGTTGATAGTGCCACAGGCTCATAGCGTGTAACTGACTAGTAAAAGTAGTACACAAATTTGATAAAGGTCATCCGAGTCAAAATAATCCTCATGTTCCTGCTGTAATCGTAAAGGTATATCACCGAGTATAATCAAATCGGTTTCTTGGTCATGGTATTTTTCTTCGTCTGATTCGAAACTACACACACTTTCACTATCAGAGGGTATATCTTCACACAAAACATCTACGATGGCTTTTTCATTGAATATTCGCGGCAATCTAATTGTATACATAAAACAAAATTATGTGGAAAAACAGATAATTTAGAATGTACTATAGTCACAGTGGTTAGTAATCTAACCACCATATTACTTACGTTATTTTTTGTATATTATGCTCTTGTTGCATATATATAAGTATTAACATAAAACAGAAGAACAAGTACCAAATAATTAAATACCACTGATTTCGCTTAATAACAAACACTCTATGCTTCTTTATTTCAATAACAACCGACCAGTTAAAAAAACAATGGGCTGCCCTGAGTTTAAATAAAGATATAAATATTACTAGTAGACCCTAGTGACAAACTTTCGCAACAAATAATCAACGATGTCTTTAAAAATGGTATTAATTATTAATTTGACAATGGATGGAATGAAAGCAAGTTTAAACAAGCAACAATAGGTGGTTAGATAACTAACCACCAAACCTGAAAGAGTTAAGTGTAAATAAAGTAAATTTGTAAATACACAATCAAATCAAGTGCTTATTATTTGTAATTAAGAATCCACATAATAAATTATTTCTATAGAAAAGGTTTATAGAAATAAAACGTTTTTAAAAGGTAAAAACGTAACAATACGTTTTAGTTTTTAAAACTGGAAAAAATAAGTGATGCTCTCCATAAATAAGGGAGGGCTTCCACAAGGCGTATCCAATGGAAATATTGTTAATGTGGGCTATCGCACAAAGGTTTTCATAATCCAAAAAAGTGAAATTTGGTGCAGTTCACTTTTAAAATTAAACAGACGAAGTTTGCAACCACAGCCAGGGAGCCCAGTGCTAGAAAAACTCGTCAAGTGGAAGATAAGATTATTTGCAGCATCAGTAAAGATAACCAATTTCTGAATTAACACAAAATTGGGATGTTAAAACAGTGGTGGTGTATTATAACTTGGGATGCAATTTCGTGGTGTGGTGTGAAGCCATTCTTATAATAAAGTTAAAAGTTAATTAACATCAATATAAAAACAATTAAAAAAATGTAATAGAACAATATTTCTTTTGAGAAAATGCTCGTTCTCAACATGATAACGACTCAAATCAAAATTCTAAGTTATTGACATACTGGATTTCGTATAAAAATATTGAAATTTTGTACTTATCATCGTAAAATTTTTATCGAAACCCAATTGAAAACTTATAGGCAATTGTAAAAAGGAATCACGCGAACAACAGTCCAAAAAAAAGTCTAATAGTTTCAAATGATGCAGCAAACCTAGAGAAACATGTCTCTGTAAACATGCCAACATTTAATACACAATTGACAGAGAAGACAAATACTAGCCAATATTGACAAAAATAAAATACATATGTAAGAGAATATCCTATTAGACATGGTGGAATTACTTACAAGGTGGTGTTACCAACCCAGCTGGGTTTTTTTTTTGGTCATACCGCTCCTGTCAAAAGTTTTGTTTGTATTTATGTTTTGTTTACATTTTGCTTTGTGTGTATTCGTGTTTTTGTTTTGGTGTAGAGACATGTATGTTGTTAACAATACACACACACACTTCTCACATGTGCTTTATTAATTCACCATACCTGCTTTTGACATTAAAGAGCTGAAAAAACAAAAACAAATTCCCTGTTGTTTTTGTACTATATTCACCTGCCACCACCTTGTAAGTAATTTCACCATGCTATTAGAGGATATGTCAATTTTTGTTTACTTTTGTGGAAAAAATTTTAAGTTTGGTGAAAACATTTGTGTCGTTTCTAATTATAAGACCAACATAAAAGTGCTATATATTGTTTAAAGTTAATTTTTTTAAAATGTTAACTCAGCTGTAAATATTTTTATTATAAATTCAATAATGAATTAATACTTTACAATTTATAGTATTTAGTTTTGGTATTGTGAACTTAATTTTTAAAATATATTAAGCAAAATGTGTTCTGCTAAGTCGTTTCTAATTATATGGCCACCACTGTATATGTATGGATGTTTAAAATATATAACTGTATGTATATATTAATTTTTAGAGAAAAGATACTTCAATTTTTTATGTTAAAAATAAATAATAAATAAATAATAATGAAGATTAAAATTATTTCTTACTTTACTTTTACTTTCAAAGCATCAAAAAGTATTTATATTTTGAGGATTTTCACCTCCATAAAAAGGCTAATAAAGTTACTTTTTTTAAAGATTATTTATTAGATAAAATATCTAATTTTCTTTTTTTGGAACTTCCTTTTTCTGTAGTCCATGAGCAATGTTTTCCAAGGAGTACCAATAATAGAAAATCCAATACCTCTATTCTGTGTTGAGAACAAGTGTCGGCAAACCACTCTGGGGTCATTCGTTTACATGACTCAATAATAAAAGATTTTATATAGATTTTTTTGAGGTTCAGATTTAAAGACATTATGAAATATTAATATGTGTTTTTTATTAGCCTTTTTATGGAGATGAAAATCCTCAAAATATACTTTTTGATGCTTCAAAGTATAGTGTAAGAAATAAGTTTATTCTTGATTATTATTTATTCTTAACATAAAAAAAAATTTAAGTATCTTTTCTTTTAAAAATGTATATATACGTACATATATATAAAAATTAAAAATAAAATTTTTTTCAATTTTCTTATAATTGAGAAATCATCAATTTTTCATTAATTGGGTATTATAAGATATGGCTTAGTAACTATAAAGAAAACATTTGAATTCAAAACTATTACAGTATTTTTGGTTTACCTGCACAATTACCTTTAGCAACAATTTTTGTGCAGGTAAATAAAAAATGCAGCTAAGTTAAATTCGTTTACCTGCCCAATTGTGCAGGTATGTGAATAATTAGATGAATGTCCCAAAGCCTTTTACTAATAAGTTCAACACTTAATAATTTTTTGTATTTTATATATTTTTTAACATTTATTATTTTTAACAAAAAAATTTTGTTAATTCATACTTCTTAGGAGATCAATTTCAATGTATGTATATAAGTACAATATATTCGATTGTATGTACATATCAGGCACACGAAGTACATACATATGTATCTAATTAAATAATAAATTATAAGTGTATTTAAATAAAAAACTTTTCTATAGTTGTTTGGTAATAAGACTTTATGGAACTTTTTACCATTTTACTTTCAACTTGGTCTCTCGAAAAACCTATATTTTTGTATAAGCAATATTTTTAAAGCACAGTTAAGGGTCCAAGTGCTCCTTTTAGTTATGGAATTTAGGTTACCTCTTCATCATCATCGTCATCTGCAACATTCAGTTCGCTTTCAGCATCAATTTCTTAATTTCTGTTAATAACAGTATTAATAATATCGCTATCAGTTAATTCATCGTAGCATTCGACATCCTGA
The DNA here is from genome assembly GCA_963576795.1 of Metopia argyrocephala. Taxonomy (NCBI): domain Eukaryota; kingdom Metazoa; phylum Arthropoda; class Insecta; order Diptera; family Sarcophagidae; genus Metopia; species Metopia argyrocephala. The sequence continues at coordinate 1,339,112 of OY756212.1, read as the reverse complement.
TCACAATTTACAAATTCCATTCTGTCTGAGATTATATTTAGAAAATCTAGCTCATCATTAAGTTCGTCGGTATTTTCGATTGAATCGGTAATAAATCCTGCCCATATATGTTTAGATGATGAGGGTGTAGAATGTCAATAGATGTGTTTAAGCATTAAAATATAAAACAAACCAAATGAATAAATTACCTTTTTAAAACAATTGAAAATACAAGATGGTGTTACTAACCACCAAGCTCGTTTTATAAAATGAAGCACGTCTAAGTATGAAATAGATTTGTGGAATTCCTTCATGGTCATATTTCTTTCTAAAGCTAAAATTTGTTTTTTTACAATTATTTGCCTATAGTAAGCTTTGAAGGCTGATATGATACCCTGATCTAAAGGCTGAATTAACGCTGTAGTGTTTGGTTGTAAAAATTGTACGATAATATTTGCTAGATAACTAAATTTATGACAGCTGGCATTGTCGACAAATAATATAATCTTTTTATTTAATTTCCGAATTTTAATACGCTGTAATTCAATGATCACAATTTTATTTTTGCACCCATAGTTAGCGATTTTTTAACGACTGAATTTGATAAACGAAGCAGTTAATTGAAGTTTTGTTTTTTAGAGTAAAATGAAATTCAATTAAAAATTTAATGCAGCTAACAGTGATATTTTATATGAAAAAAGTTTTAAAATTGTAAAAACCTTAGGAACGTAAGTCAAAATGTCCTTGTATGAAAAATGCACTTAAAAAAGAAATTAGTATTAAATTTTGTCAAACAAGAACAAAAAACCAAAGTTTTGAGCAGGTAAAGCCAATGGGCAGGTAAGTAAAAGGCAGCTAAACCAAAACTACTGTATATTATTTCTTAAATTTATAAGCTAAATAAACTAAAATAAGAGGAAAATAAAAGATTATCTCTATTAAACTCAAAAATATACAGTAATTTACTGAACAAAGTATTTTTTGTGCGACAAAACAAAAGCACATCTTTTATTAATTCAATAACAATTCTTATTCAATTAATATTTAGTTGGATAACCCTCATTTCTCAGAACTGCTTTACATCTTCGTGGCATGGACTCGATTAAATTCAGTAAAATTTCCTCCAGAAATTTCATTCCATGCGATTTCCGCTTGGCGAAAAAGTTTATCCGTGTTTCTGCAAATATCAGGATTTATTTTACGATTTACAATATCCCATAGATTTTCTATGGGATTGAGATCAAGCGATTTCGCTGGCCATTTCAAAACGTCGACATTATTATTTAAAAGCCACTCCTTCACACATTTAGATGTATGTTTTGGATCGTTGTCATGTTGGTACCTCCATTTAAGTGGCATTTCTTCCTCTGCATGTGGCAGCATTATATTTTCGAGGATATCGTTATACACAAAACGATCAATCACACCGTTTATTCTGTGAATTGGGCCAATTCTATTACCAGAAAAGCATCCCCAGACTTAAACATTTTCTCCTCCATGTTTTACTGTACCGTTGGTATACCGAGGGTTAAGACGTTGCTCTTTTGGTATGCGTACCATCCTGAATCCATCGGAAGATTTTAAATTAAATTTGGATTCATCGGAGAAGAGTACGGTCTTCCATTGCATAACACTCCAATTCACATGTTCCTTTGCAAACGCTATTCTAGCTAGTCTGTTTTTATGTGAAATAAACGGCTTTTTTACGCTTCGGTAGGATTTTAATCCACCTTCAACAGATCGTCTTTGAATAGATCTAATCGATATATCAAGGTTCAATTGGTTTGATACAGATCTAGCTGACATAAAGGGGTCCTTTTTATTAAGCGTAGTATAGCCTGATCGTCTCGTTTGCTTGTTTTTCGGGGTCTACCACCCCTATGTATGGTTGACAATGAACCTGACAAGCGAAAACGGCTTAGTATACGCGCAATAACACAATAAAGGATTCTAAATTTGTTTGCAATAGATGTCACTGATTCGCCTTTATTATAATCATCAATTATCCTTTCTTTTATTTGCGCAGAATGTTCACTATTAGCCATTTTTTAAATTGAATATTGAAAAATATGACCCACGACTTTGACAAATAAAGAACAACTCTGAACACATGAAAATACTTTCCATTTGTTCTTAAAATGTTGTAAAAAAGTGTTTTTTTTAATTAACTGTTCTTGTTCTTGGAAAATTATTTGCAAATAATAAGAAATATTAATACCAACAATTTGGTGCTTTTGTTTTGTCGCATTCAAAACAGAGGTTTTTTTGAATTTTATAGAAAAAATTTTGATTTAAAAATGTTTATATGCTCTTTATGACTGGTGTTAATAAACAATCGGCCCTATTCCCGTTGGCGTTCTTATTTTAAATGTCGTTTCTATTTGGTTGTCGTTTTTATGTCGCTTCGTTTCTAAAATGGTATTCCTGAAATAAAACGAAGACGACGATAAAAAGTTATCGAAAACTACAATAAAACCAAAGAAAAACTTGGTAGCACTAGAAAAAAATCCTGTAATATTATGTGGTTTTGTTTACCAAATAATTTCGTTTTTTTTATTAAAAATCAAATGAAATGGTGTTAGATTTGTTGTTGAATTTAAAATGAATTTAAAAAAAAGAATTAAAATATTTGAGTAACTCCTTTTTAAATGTGGTAGCATTGTGCGTTTTCTGAAGGTTATTAGGAAGACTATTCCAAAGAATAGTATATGCATGGAATTTCCGTTGAGACAAAAGGCTCTTATATTTCGGCACAATAATTTTTGTTCCACGATTTGACCTTGCAAATACAATTCTGTTATAAATGTAGGGAGGATTTTATGAAACAATAATTTTGTGCAGAAAGGTCAGACACTTGTATTTCATTAAATATTCAAAACTGATATTAAAAATCTGAAACGAATAACTAGAGATACTACGGTCATGGCGACCTCTGCGGAAAATATATCGAGCAATGTTATTATAAGTTGTGACGACAAAAGGCGAAATTCTTGTTTTTGCCCACACCAAAGTTTACCGAGTCGTTTAGTCAGGGATTTATTTAGTTTTGATTATTTTATTTTTTATTATATTTTATTATACTTTATTTTATTTTATTATACTTTATTTTTGTACTTTATGCTATGGATTCATATTTATTTAAATTGAAATATACTTATATAATTTAATACTAATTGTAAAATTTATATTTTGTACAATAATAGATATGTCAGGGCCCACTGTGTTGTTTACGAACTAAAAACACATTTTATGAAGGATAACGGATTCTTCTTTTGGTACACGTTGTGTATACACATAAGGTATACACAACGAATAGGCAAACAGACTTGCTGTTTGGTATGCATTGCAACATGTTCGCTGTGGTTGGATGCTGTTTTCTATTACTGAGAAATGTATAAGTAGAACATGCATGTTAAACAGAGAGTCAGTTGATCACAGGCTACAGGTTGGTAAGGTCGATGTTAAATATTGGTAGGCCATATTTAACATCGTAATTATTAACCTAAGAGAGCAAAAGACAAATACTTAAATTAACACAATATTGGTGACGGTGCCCCACTACTGTGTGAATTTAAGTATCCAATCAAATCAACGACAGACAGCTAAGAGACAGACAAACTGAAGCTATACACTAATGGTGACGTTGCCCCATTAGTGTAGGTTTTTAGTTAGAGACACGGACTATCATTGACAGGGAAAGGTCAGACGGACTGGATTGTATTCACTGACGGATTGAGTGTAGCCATCCGCTAGTGGTACCCTCCAGACGATTAGAACAACCATTATACCTGGCGTAGGCTGGTTAAATGGTGTTTTTACGACCCTTTCTCTAAGACGCAGGGACAATAGAGAGTTTCACCGGGACACACAGTCTCTTTTGAGATTTTAGTTGCTGATCGCAACTAATAATATAAACAGGATAATATATTACTGGCCTGTAATAATATACTATTATATTAAACATAAGATAAGATATTTAATACGACAATTTGTAGTATTCACTCTCGTTAATTTAATAATAAAATAGAATTTAATGAAAATATAAAACTAATGTTGTATTTTCTTTTTGTAACACTGGACCCCGCTGCGCTACCCCAGCAACCAGCGTAAACGTGTCGTTACAAAGTTACCGTAAGTTTACGTAAGTCAATTCTGGCACAGTTTGCAAATAATCACATCCATATAGGAGTGATGGAAGTAGGTCTGTTTTGGGCAATAACATCCGTATAGAAAGTGGCGTCAAATCAATTATATACATATTTTAAAATTTTTTAGTAATATTTTGTTGTTAATTTAGTTATACTTATTTTGTGCCAACCATCTCTGTCGCGGAATGAAAGTCCAAATGGATTTATTTTTGCAGCCACTTCCTTCCAAAAACTATTAAAATTTAAGGGTTTTATGCCTTTTTTGAAACCATCACGATTTTTTTCAATTTCTGATACTAAAAATTCAAATTATTGCAACGTTGTAATTTTAATTTTCTATTTTTCAAACCTCTCGTTTTAATGTCGCTACTAAAAATGAAAGCGACAAAAAACAGGCGTTTCTTTATCGTTTCTATCTTCGTTTTTAAATAGATAATACCGACATTTTTCGATTATTGTCGATAACGACAACGGTAATACCAAGTTGTCGTTTTTATTTCGTTCTAAAATAAAAACGCCAACGGGAATAGGGCCGAATCATTTTATCAATATAAAATAATAAAACTAATTTTAGTTCGAGTGTTTTTTTTATGTTATGAGTACAATAGTAAGTACAATCTCGTGCAATTGTTTTGTCGCATACTGTATGTACTTGTTTTTTTTTAATATTTTTGGAATTACATTCTTTGGTTTAGTTAACCTTTTATTTCAAATAAATATAAAATTAATTGTTGAGCTTAAATAAATAATAATAATAAAATATATTTCTAACTACACTTTTATAACGATATTAAATAGGGCGCCATATATTCGATGTAGATTCATGTATTTTCCTTCGCGCAACTACAAATTAAATATGCTTTGCCCTACGCTAGCTTATAAAGTCGTATCGGAGCACTGTATTCTTTATTACAAAAAATATTTGAACCAACACCATTCTTTAAGTTTTAAAATTTAAAAAACGAAAACAGCTCACAATGAATAAGAAACACAAACACATGAATTGTGTTGTATGTGAATATTCGGCCCTATTCCCGTTGGCGTTTTTATTTTAAAACGAAATAAAAACGACAACTTGGTATCACCGTTGTCGTTATCGACAATAATCGAAAAATGTCGGTATTCTCTATTTAAAAACGAAGATAGAAACGACAAAGAAACGCCTGTTTTTTGTCGCTTTCATTTTTAGTAGCGACATTAAAACGAGAGGTTTGAAAAATAGATAATTAAAATTACAACGTTGCAACAATTTGAAATTTTAGTATCAGAAATTGAAAAAAAAAATCGTAAAGGTTTCAAAAAAGGTATAAAACCTTTAAATTTTAATAGTTTTAGGAAGGAAGTGGCTGCAGAAATAAATCCATTCCGTGACGGAGATGGTTGACACAAAATAAGTAAAACCAAATTAACAACAAAATATTACTAACAAATTTTAAAATATGTATATAATTGATTTGACGCCACTTTCTATACGGATGTTTTTGCCCAAAACAGACCTACTTCCATCACTCCTATATGGATGTGAATTATTTGCAAACTGTGACAGAATTGACTTACGTAAACTTAGGGTTACTTATAATAACATTGCTCGATATATTTTCCGCAGAGGTCGCCATGATCGTAGTATCTCTAGTTATTCGTTTCAGATTTTTAATATCCGTTTTGAAGATTTAATGAAATACAAGTGTCTGACCTTTCTGCACAAAATTATTGTTTCAAAAAATCCTCCCTACATTTATAACAGAAGTGGTGTTTTTTTCGAACCGAATATAAATATTCCATACAAATTTTTGTTTATATCCGCTTATATAAGCGGTTAATTTTAAAACTGCTTAAAAATTAAGCACATATAAAAATGCTGCCAAGTTAGATTTTTATTTATCTTGACGTTATCTTTTTAAAACTTTATGACTTTTTATAATTTAATAAAAGAATAAATGTTGTAAATATGGCTGAGGCGAAGGAATGTAATTATTTTTATATTTTTTGAATTGTTTTTAAAAAAATAATTTCATATTTGTGTTATAAAAATTGTAAGTAATGCCCAATTTAATTTCTTAAGCACTTATGCGTTTTTTTCAAAGCAGTTTATCTAAACGGCTATAGGTTTCGAAAAAAACACCACTAGAATTGTATTTGCAAGGTCAAATCGTGGAACAAAAATTATTGTGCCGAAATATAAGAGCCTTTTGTCTCAACGGTAATTCCATGTACATATATACTATAAGTCTTTGGAATAGTCTTCCGAATAACCTTCAGAAAACGCGCAATGCTACCACATTTAAAAAGGAGTTACTCAAATATTTTAATTCTTTTTTAAAATTCATTTTAAATTTAACAACAAATCTAACACCAATTCATTTGATTTTTAATTAAAAAAAGACGAAATTATTTGGTAAACAAAACCACATAATATGTATTACAGGTTTTTTTTCTAGTGCTACCAAGTTTTTCTTTGGTTTTATTGTAGTTTTCGATAACTTTATATCGTCGTCTTCGTTTTATTTCAGGAATACCATTTTAGAAACGAAGCGACATAAAAACGACAACCAAATAGAAACGACATTTAAAATAAGAACGCCAACGGGAATAGGGCCGATTGTTGTTAGGATGAAGCCGTTTCTGTACTTAAGCAAAAAAAAAACACAAAGTAAAAATTTTGTTGTGGCTATCTTGCTGTGTGTTTTTCTTGTTATAGTTGTTGGAGTTTCGTCACTGTATGTATTGTGGCAGAACGAAAAAAACTAAATCACAATGCAAAAGAAATAAAACACACATTAGTTTCTCTTTGGTTTCTCTTGTTTTGTTACGCTCTTTTCTTTTGTTTTGCCTTTTGTCCTTCCTCCCGCATCTGAAAGAATTTTGAAAAAATATTTTGATAAGTGTTGAGATGCGCATTCTATATGATTTATATTCTTTGCTATAACTTATTTTCAATGTTTTTTTATTTAAAAGCATACTTTGCGGCAATTTTTAATATCAGACGGTATATTTTACACAAAAAATATTTATAAAATAGTGATTTTATTTTAATTTTTTATTTCTTTTAATTTAAAAAAAGAATTTAAGTGTTATTTTTTTCAAATCTTCATTCCATATTTCGATTTGAATAAATCTTTCCTCTTTGTATAATTCTGTCCAACAAATGGACTTTATAAACATATATCATCTATCTACCATATTCGATGTATTTTTCACAAATCACACTACTCTTTGCGTAATAGATCTGGTTTTTAAGATTTTTTAAACTACTAACGCTTAAGGTAACGGTGCGGTATAAGTCACTATCAACTGGTAGGTTAAAAGTACATATAACATATAATTAAAATGGCTGCAAAGAGAAGACATTGTTTAAACGATCCCGATAACATTTTGTAATTTATCGTGATTATACCTGCGAAGTATCGATGTCTATGATGGACTTCGTTAAATCTGAATATATGTTTAGTATCTTTTGAAAAAATTTCCTGCTATGAGAAAAGAAAAGTTGAAAGCAGGCATTTTCGATAGACCACAAATTAGACGACTAATAAAAAATTCAAATAATTTTAAACCAAATTGTATATTTAAAACTAAAAGAAAAATAGTGTTATTTTCATAATCAGCACAGTTAAATTAAGCGAAAAAAATTAAAAACACCCTGTAAAATTTGTATGTGTTGAACAGTGTCATCAATTTTAGCAAATAATGCAAATTCCTCAGCTACTCCAAACCTATTTATTTTTAGTTTATAAAATTATAAATTTTTTTTTTAATTTAATAAATTTTTTTTATTTTTAGTTAAAAAAAATAAAAAAAAACAAAATTTAAAAAATAAATTAAAAAAAAATTGAATAAATAAAAAAATAATAAAAGAATATAATAATATTGTTAAATTAAACTTATATGCTTATTAATAATAAAAAAATTTCATGCTATAATTGCAGTTTTTTTACCTTTATTAAATAATTTAAATAGTTGTTAAGCTGCAGGTCCTTTTAGATTAAAAATTTTCGCTAGTTTTTGTAGCTTCGTCAAATAGAAAGAATATAGCACAAGTTACAGACATTAAATAAACAAAATGAACATATAATAAAGTTTTTATAATTATCATATTGGTCTTAAGATCCGAAAACTGGTATTCTTTATAGGAATTAACATCCGTTAATGACTATGTATAAACACTAGCGGAACTGAACTAGTTTTCGACCTCCGCAACGCATTCCTTATTAGAGTTTTTCATGTTGCACATATTCACTTTTTTTTCATTACCTATTCAATTTACCATGTATTGAATGGGAATTATATGTTAAAATGTTTTTACTCTTTCGAATGAAATTCTTACCAGTTTTAAATTTGTTATTTTTGCTGGAGTTACGTCACTGTATTCATTGATGCTTGTGAAGTCGTCATACAAAAGTAATTAAGCACCTTAACCGATTTTCTACGCACTGTGTTGAGTCGAATAACACGGAATGAAATAGCGTTTCAGACGTCAAGATATAACAAAACATTAATTTATAGATATTTTGTAGTATTATTTTGGATTTTTTATGAGAAAATTTTTTTAATCTATGAAATACCGAATTGAAGTTCAAAAACAGATTACACTGTATGACTGATTTTACTCTAAAATATTCTGGCAACACTATTCGCTCTATCTAATGTTTTAAACGTCGTCGCAAAAATTGACGCCTTTTAAATCGCAAATATTTACCAAACAACTCCGTGGTCTTATCAGTATTAGTTTAGATTTTTTTTGTAACTTTAAATTAAGTTGAATTTTTATAAGAGGCGATTTGATGAATTAAATATGGGACTAGTTTGGTAAACATTGTAATAAAGTATTTAGTCTCTTTTTACCAACTGGAAAAATTAAAAATATGGATGAATTAGACGAACAATTAAGGCAATTGAGTATAATAAATAGCGGCTTGTCTTTCGTTGATACAAGCAAAGATATTTTGTCGGATAATCATATTGATGTAGCTAAAGTTGTAAACATTATCGAGGAAAAAACTGCTTCAAATCAAGATTGCAGTACTGCTTTAAAGAATCGTTTAATTTATGACTATGGGTTAAGTTCTTCTAAAAAGGTGGGGCCTATAGTTCCTCCGAAGCCACTGAAGAAGTCACCGAACATACCAGAGGTATTTATAATTTATTGCAAATATTCCTATCACTAAATTTTATTTTTTGTTTTGTGTTTTGCTTTAAAAAATTTTTATTATTATATTTCTAATAGTAAAAACCTTTAATGCTTTAATTCAATAGAATTAGAAAAATTACACCCTTATTTTATCTCTAGGTTGCCGACAAGCATTTTTACCAAATTTAACTCTTATTTATTTATTTATTTTTTTTTTATCAAATTCAAGTAATATAAAAGTCTCTAGGCCAATTAATATATATTGGTTTATTTAATTCAAAATAAAAAATGTAAAAGCCTCTAGGCCAATTAATATATAAACATGCATACATGTCGCACACTAGATCATAGAGTCACAACTCAAAATTCACAAATTTTCAGTAGAGACAAAAAACGGTTTTATGAAAATTGCTAGTAATTTTAAAATCAAATTGAATTCTACACTAATAAAAACGCTTTTAAATAAAAGTTTATTTGGTTTTTTTTCTAAATTTTGTACTGTAATTTTGGTATTAAAAGGTAATTTTGAGTTGTGACTCTTTAGTTGAAAATTTTTCATCAAATAGTGGGTAGGTATTATTTTAAATCGTGCCAGAGTATAATGAGAGGGACGTTTTTCAAAAATTTTATTTAAATATGGATGTATCATTAATAAACTAATAAATTTATTTTATTTATAATGTACACAATCAAAATTATACACAATTTAAAATAATGTATGCGTTAATGCTCACCTTATTTTTTTAATTAAACTCTAAATAATACCATTTATGTGAAAGAAAACGACTGAATAACTTATAATCGCACTGTAACAACTAAAAATAATACTCTTTAATTCAAAAAAAAGAGCAAAGACAGTCATATAAAAATAGGCGTAACTGTAGTTTTCCGGATAAAGGTGTCTTCACTGAATGGATTTTTGAAAAAAAAAGCGATCTTGAAAAATTTTGAGTTGTGACTCTTTATGATTTATAGACTTCACTAATAATATGCACGTTTTTTATTATTTGACATTTCTATTTATCTCCAAAAAATATTTTTTTGGGAAATTGAATTTAAAGTTTTATTAGTTTATAGAAAAAATTTTTTATCAGATGTAGTGCTAATTATCTTTTATAGAATAGTACAAAAAGTTCTTAGGTCATGGAGAAAATTTTTTAAGTTTTAAACATTTTTAGCTCCAAATAAATAATAACATTTTGCCGTATAAGCCACTTATTGTGAACAGTTTCTTTATTTATGGCACATACGTCAAAATAACACCGATAGAAATTTTGGATTGTTTTCTTTCTGAAATTATTAGGTTGGCCTTTTTTGTTGATGAGACAAGTTTCTGTCAATTTGACTATTTAACTGCCTTCACCCTAAAATGATCAACAGCAATTGCCCTATCTGTCGGTGGATGTTGAATGTAAGTGGCGAGCGTCTTCAGTAGGTTAGCTGTTATCTTCCTGGAATGTAGCGCTGTACTGCCTATCATTCGTTTTTGATGGAATAGACTGGAAATGTCAGGGAGCGATTTACTGAAGATGGACATCTTGATGGGGGGCCCCTCTTATTTTTTTAAATTATTATTTAGAAAAACCGCACATTTTATTTTTATAATTTTTTTCCTTTGCTGGGATTGAACCTCGGTCGTTTGTGTTTCTGTGCGAGCGCTCTAACCACTATACCATATAAAATAATTTATACATTATAAAAGAAATTTTCTTGATTATTGATTGATTTATACATAGAATATATTTAAAACAAAGAAACAAAAAAAAAATGACAGCACCCGCCACACATACATACATATGCTTTCGTCGCAATCTTGCTGACGACTAAGTAAAATGAATAGCAAATTGTTTTCTTTAAGCTATAAACACATTCAAGGTTATCGACCACCGAACACACGACTACAAAATTCGCTGACTACAAGTAGCCAAGTACCCAGCTACTTAATTATAATAACGACTACAGCTACAAAATAAACATCTGTTTTGAAATGTTGAACATACAGTGGCTACAAGCCAAACTCGGACACTATGTTAAAAAAATTTCAATCGCATAGAAATCATAAATTTTTAATTTTTTTTTAAATTTGCAGTTATTTTCTTGTTTGTATACATTTTCCAAAACCAAGAGCTAAAAAGAACTCGAAAATTTAATAATTGTGCAAAAATATGAATTGAAATTGCTTTGAAAGTCAAAACGACTTGCACAAGCCAAACTCGGACAGCGACTTTTATGGGTTAATAAATGCAACTCTGTAATATTAGTGCAACCAACTTCGCTAATATAAATAACATATTCAGGGGAAAACCCGCTAGTTAAGTTTTCGATAGTTATACATGAAAACCAAAACTAATATAAGAAAAATGTCGAGACAACGGGGACAAACTAGTATCGAAATCAGAAAACTAATTATTGACCATTCAAAAAAAGGAAAAGTGTTCGCGAAATTTCAAAAATTGTTGGCAGAAGTCATTCAACTGTTCATGATGTAATAAAACGTTTTGAATTAAATAAAACGGTGCAAAATAAACCAAAACAGGCCCACAACAAAATATTTTCAGTGGTAGAAGAACGGTTTCTTGCAAGAAAAATTAAAGCTAATCCCTTCCTAAGTGCTCCAAAACTTCCTTCCATAGCTGAAAGCGAAATTGGTAAGACAGCAAGTCCTTCAACAATAAGAAATTTACTTCACAGACTTGGTCTAAATGGTAGAAGAGCTAGACAAAAACCTCTTATAAGTAATGCTAGGAACACAATTGGGACGAACGACGAATTTCGTCCAGCATAACGAATTCGTTGTTGAAAGTTCATCGCGTAAATTCGCAGTCTGACGCACAATAAGGACGAAAAAATAACAGATGTTATAATAAACAAAGTTGTGTGTGGCAAAAAATAAATACTCAAGTTCAAGTTTAATTTATTGAGAATTTTTTCTAGTGTGTGGCAAAAGTGTTACCATTGGGAAAAAATAATTGAATGCAAAATTTAAGCATTAACAAAAAACAATTAAAAAGCAATTTTATGGTAAATAATTGTGTATATTTAAATTAAATTGTGTTATTGAAAATCAAACAATTATAAAAGATTGAAATATATCTTCTTTTACTAGTATGTTTGAAAACAAAAAAGAAACACGGTAACTCTGTACTGATTTGTTCGTCGTTCGTCGGCGTTAAAAATAGAAATAAATCTATCGCAGTGTTCGTCACGCACGACGAATTTTGTTTGACGGCGGTATTGTGTTAATTTTCATAAGCACAAATGTGTTTTATCTTTGACGACGAAAATTCGCACCGAAAAATTCGTCGTTCGTCTCAATTGTGTTCCTAGCATAAACGCAATCAAACTGTAAGATTTAACTTTGCAAAAGAGCACGAAAATAAAGATTTTTCTTTTTGGAGAAACGTTATGTTCACCGTAGAAAGCAAATTTAACGTATTTGGGTCGGATGGTAAACCTATAGTATGGAGAGGAAAAAATCAGGAACTACGTTTGAGTAACTTGAAACCGACAGTAAAGCATGAGGGTGGTTCAGTGTTGGTATGGGGCTCATTTTCTGCAGCAGGACCAGGATCTCTACATTTTATTGACTCAATCATGGATCAAAATGTTTATTTAGAAATTTTATAGGAAAACTTGCCGAAAAGTGTGGATAAGCTTGCTTTGGATGACAGTTGGTACTTTTACCAAGATAACGATCCTAAGCATAAGGCCCATAAAGTAAGATCTTGGCTGCTATATAACGTTCCACACGTTATGGAAACACCACCACAGAGCCCTGATATAAATCCCATCGAAAATTTGTGGGATTATCTCAATAAAAAAGTTCAGCAGCACATGGTTTCCAGCAAATCTGAACTAAAAAGGGTTTTGTTAGAAGAATGGGAAAAAATACCAGTTGATTATTGTAAAAAATTAGTGAAATCCATTCCCAAGAGACTCCAAATGGTTATAAAAAGCAAGGGTCTGCACACAAAGTATTAATTTAATAATTATCAGCACTACTCTTAGACATTAAGGTAGCTGTCCGAGTTTCGCTTGTGCGTCTATTTTTATAAGTTGAAGTTCTTTTTGTTTATTTCTACTTGCAACTAATGAATTTTAATTTTGTTTTCTGTTCTTAGATTAATATCTATGTACATAATAAAAAACCAAAAAAAGTTTATTTAATTATTTGTTATTACTCTGACTTTTATCAACAAAATTTTTTTAAAATAGTGTCCGGGTTTGGCTTGTAGCCACTGTAACCTAAATAAAACATAACAAACTTATTTTTTTTAAGTGAAATTGTGAGAAAACAAAAAATGTCTGAGAAAAAAATTTATAATAAATACTGCAATAGAAGTAACCGAAGATGGTGGATCCGGCCGGTAAATATGTCTCGAGATGAAAAAGGATTTTACCGACTTGTGTCCATCAGCTCAAGGAAAAAGATGAAGAAATAATAAAATAAAAATTAAAGAAAAACTGATTTAAATAAATGAAATATCTAAATGAAAACTAAACAAAAAATGTAAACAAATGATTTGTTTTTTCAGTAGTGCAACTAAATTTTTTCGCATTTTTAATCTATATATTTTATTTATTGTGTTTTTTAAACACATTTTTTTATTTTATTATTTATTTTTTATTAGTATTTGCAATACTTTATAAAACTCATTAAATAAATATACATATTAAACAATATATTATACATTTACGAATTATAATTTATAATTAGAAATTAACAAAATATTTTACAATTTAACAAAAAATATTACAAATGAACAAAAACAAAAATATATTACAAATTAACAAAATAAAGAAAAGGAAAAATATTAAAATGTAACTACAAAAAAATATTACAAATAATTTCTTTAAAATTTTACCATTCTCTTTTAAAAAATTTAAAAAATTTGGTTCTAATTTTAAATTATTTGGCATTGTATTAAATAATCAAAAACCCTTGTGAAATATGCATCGCCATTGAAGTTGCCCGTTGAATCCTTAAGTGCTGTGTATTTCTCAACTGAAAAGGTTGGACATCTCCAACATAAATTGCCTCATCACATACTTAGATATTTCGGTGCTTCACCTACACCCATCTTTTTTATTTATTTATTTATTCAATATCAATACAAAGAAAGCCCTCATGGCCAATTTATATGTATTGAGGGTGAAATATTTATGTTAATTAAAAAAATTGAAAGAAAAAAAAAAAAAAAAACAACCATAATAATAAGAAACTATGATAATTATTATTATTATTATTTATTTATTTAGTAGTAATTGAAATACTTTAAATTCATCATACATTTCATAAAAATTACATTACATTACATTACTTCTTATAAAGTCTATTACATTCTTTTTAAATATTATAAAATTTTCTTCGTTTTTTACATTAGTTGGTTGTGAATTGAATAAATTTAAGCCTTTATAAAAAAGAGAATTTTGAATTGCGCTGGTTCTAGCTCTTTGTAGTCGAAAATCCATCATATTTCTCAAGTTGTATGGTTGTACATCTCCTACATAATTTAATTGTTCACAAAGATACTGTGGCGCTTTTCCATTTTTCATTTTTAGGACAAAGATTAGTGTGTTTAATGTTAGTCTTTGTTTAATATTTAACCATTTTAGATGGTCTAGCATATAATTTATAGGTGTGCAGCGGTTGCATTTTAAAATTGAACGCATTGCTTTATTTTGTAATTTTTGTAATCTTGATATTTGTTGAGTTGTGCAGCATGTATAAATTATTGTGGAACCAAATTCAAAATGTGGTTTAATCATGACATTATAAATGTTTATTGCTGTTATAATATTTACTTTATTTCTTATTCTTTTAAAAAATCCAATTTTTTTACCAATCTTTTTGCAAATATATTCTATGTGTTCTTTAAATTTTAATGTCTTATCTGTAATAAAACCGAGGTACTTTATTTGTTTCACTTTTTCTATTTCATTATTATTTATCGTTATTACAATGTCACTATTCATATTTATTTCCATGATTTTAGTTTTGTTTTCATTTAATTTCAGTTTATTCATTTTTAACCATTTTTCTACAATTATCATATCATGTGTTAAATTTTGTTCACAAATTTGTTCATTTTCAGCTTCCGTAAAAATTAAAAAAAAATATTGCCCAAGATAAAAATATAGATAGATATACTGAAAAATATATAAAAAGAAGAGAAACGAAAAATGCTAATTAGTGTCAATGTTGAAATAATCACAAATTTTTTTTATAAACTGGATATGAAAAAGAAAAAGTCTTAAGGGTGTTAGGAAGTTGACTCCATACTCGATGAACCCTTATAACAAAGGACTTCTCAAAGAAAGAAAGGTGTCGTAAAGGAACCTCAATCTGAAAATTTCGTGAGTTATTGAAAGAGAATTCTTAAGCTAACAAGAAAGGTCGACCAGTTTTAATAATTTTGTAAAAAAACAGTAGAATACGTTGTCTCAAATAATCCTCAACCCTACATTTCAAAAAAAGAGGAACATGTTCCGATACACGATCATGCTCACTAATTCTTACACTGAAAATATACCGAACAATATTCCTGAAAATTCCCTCAATTAAGTTCAAATTGTAGGTTCATGTAGCAGAAAATACTTCCAGACCAGTGGTCTTCACCAGTATTACTCAGGTAATGAAATTGTTCGGATATTTTTTTTTAGTTTTTCTTACTCTCTTCGTGAATATTACAACCAGGGTTACTTAATTTCACAAAAATTCTGGCAAACAGCTTCTTAAAATATACCAAAACTACCCGTATATTTAATTCTTATTATATTAGTTTAAAATTAAATGTATTGTACTTTATTAACAGATATCACTTTTAGAATTCCTGGAAACCAGTTTTTGTTTTATTTTCCTATGAAAAACTTAATTAATTATAAAAAAATTTGCAATCATCAAATAACACGCTCAGACGACTATTTACCGACACAAAATCAAAACTGGACACAATGGATAAATATAATGTAATATATAGAATAAATTGTCTGGGAGATGGTAAAACCAAATGCAATCAAATGTATGTCGGTACAACGAAAAATAAATTAAGAACAAGAATGGCAGGACATAAATCGGATTTTAAAAATAGAGACAAATTAAATACACAAAAAACAGCACTTGCGAACCACTGTGCAGATAATAATCATACACCAGATTTGGAAAAGGTGCAAATATTACAAAGAGAAAATACATATAAAAAACGGTTTACTTTAGAGATGTTACATATAATAAATACACCAAAGGAGAGGAGAATGAACTACAAAACGGACACCGAAAATTGTGCTCAGAGTTATAGATATATAATAAACAGGGGAAATATTAGCAATAATTAGTATAGTATGTAATGTGATAACATCGGTGCAGTGATACATATATATATATTAATTTTAATTTTTGTTGTGTTTATATAATTTTTTTGTAAGTTCTTTTTGGTTTATATTTTTATAATATGGAATTGTTGTTTTATTTTTATTACTGATATTGTGAGTTTGTTTACATTTTGTATTGTTATATGATCGGTATTTTTATAATTGTTTTTGTTGTTGATTTTTTCATCAAATTCTTATTGGAACAGTGGTTTTCAGTGTATTTTTATCTGTTTATATTTTTGTATTATTATTTTTAGAAATCCTGAAGATGATATCCGAAGGATATCGAAATATTGATTGTTAAATTGAAAATAAACTTGACCTTGAGCTTGAAAAAAGTATTTGCTTATTATTTGGAAAATTTGCAATGTTAAAAATCTTTCATAAAAAGAAATCCATACGCTTTGTTTTCATCATGCTAAACGACAACCACAATTATTACAAAAACATGTGTGTGAGACAAAAATTGCGTATGTGTTTTTATGTTTTATTAGTTTTCAAGAGAGCTAAATTTGTTTGTCATACACTGAGAAGTTATGATAATAAGCAACATAAACTTATTAATGTTTATATTTCTTTTAACTACATATCAATTTGTTAATAAAGGGTGTTTTTTCTTGAGGTATAGAACTTTAAGTTGGCATCACTTTTTTAACTGACGGCCATTTTGTCAGCTGTCAAGTGATAAATATTTAGTTTGGTTTGCCATTTCATCATGAACAGGTTGACAAAAGAACAACGCTTGCAAATCGTGCAAATTTATTTCGAAAATAATGGTTCAGTTCGCGAAGTTTACCGCAAGCTCCGTCCATTTTATGGTCGACATAATCGTCCATCAGAGCAATTAAATCGGTTAACCATGGATCGTTTTCGCACTACGTTTACTCTATGTGATAATACGCATCCTCAGAGATGTCGAACAGTGCGCACCGAAGAAACAATTGCCGCTGTAGAGCAAAGTGTTGAAGAGAACCCGAATGAATCGATTCGCCACCGTGCACAGCAATTGGAGCTTTGTCCATCAACTTTATTTAAGATTTTGCGCAAAGATCTTGGCTTGCGACCTTACAAGGTCCAGCTTGTGCAAGAATTAAAGCCGCGAGACCATGCAATGCGTCGTGATTTTGGTGTATGGGCCGAAAATGAGATTGATCTCGATGCTGATTTTCATCGCAAAATTTTGTTCAGTGATGAGGCTCATTTTTGGTTGAATGGCTAAGTCAACAAGCAAAATTTCCGCATTTGGAGTGAAGAGAATCCACATGAGACCCTTGAGACGCCATTACATCCACAAAAACTGACTCTTTGGTGTGCTCTATGGGCTGGTGGAGTCATTGGGCCATACTTCTTCCGAAATAATGCTGGAGAGTCAGTTACCGTTAATGGAGACCGGTATAGAGCCATGATAACCGACTATTTTGTTCCCGAATTGGATGGCATGAATGTGGATGAGTTGTGGTTCCAACAAGACGGCGCTACATGCCACACAGCGCACGTCACAATCGATTTATTGAAGGAAACATTCGATGAGCGCATAATTTCGCGGAATGGACCTGTCAATTGGCCACCAAGATCGTGTGATTTGAAACCATTGGATTATTTTCTTTGGGGATATGTGAAGTCGCTCGTCTACGTCAACAAACCAGAAACGTTAGGGGACTTGGAAGCCAACATTCGTGGCGTTATTGCCAACATACGGCCCCATATGCTCGAAAAAGTGGTTGAAAATTGGACCTGTAGAATTGGCCACATGCCCGAAATCATATTTAAACATTAATGGCATAAAATTATCCTTCCAATAAAGCCAAATTGATGGACATTAAAACGATTTTCTTGTGTTTTATTTCAATTCGAAGTTCTATACCTCTAAAAAAAACACCCTGTAGCATTTATTAACAATTTATTTCATGAATAATTTTAATAAATTAGTTTAAATTTTAAAATTAAAGGTTTTTAAAACGAAAAAGTTGTTAAAAACAACACACATGAAGAAACCAATCTCATCTCTCAGTGTATTTTTGTGTGACTCTCTTTGTGAAGAGCACTGTTCCAGACCATAATTAATTCGGGAAACTAAAAGAGAGAGTGCCAAACGATTTCTAATATGTGTAGGTGTGTAAGCTTTAATTATATAAAGCTTTCTTAAGGTATTGCAGCAGTTATGAGCGAGATAGTTTACATGTTCAGTAAAATTGAGTTTAGAATCAATAATAACACCGAGGCATTTCAAAGAATCAACAAAACTAACAGGTTCACTGTTTACGAACATATTAGGATGGAAAACAGCTCTATTTGAAAGATGAAAGTGAATAGCCTTTCTGTTTTCAGAGTTGATTTCAAGAAAATTACTGTTGCGTCGTAACGAAACAAGTTTGGCGTCAGAAGAAATAAACCAGACAAAGTAGTAATGTATGATATTGTTGTTCCTATGTTTATTTGTTGTTTATTTCACTAGTAAGTAAAATAATTAGTTTGCATTAAATATAAAATAAAAAAATTAAATAATACGTTACATTCTGTATAACTCCAATAAATAATAGTATACATTTAGAATTTTCTTTTGCGTCTGTTCTCTTCAAGTTTACGTTAACAATTAAAATATTCAAAATTGACAAATGCATGGTTGCACCAAAAGTATAAAATAGAAATATCATAAATCAGTGCTGCCAATGTAGCGGTGCTACCGTGGGTCGACAACATCCCGCCCCCCGTGAAGGTCCCAGGGTGCTTCACTATAAACGTCCAGCACCGCGAGCTTCGAAACTGGCCTGCGTAAAATGCCATTAGATGTGCGTACTTCTACAATTCGTGTTTGACCATCTTTAGCCGTGAGTTTTAACGTTACAATACCTCTTTTCCACTGGCTTCTGGAAAGGTTTTCATCGCATATAATGACCATATCATCTACCTCAATAGGTTTCTGTGGTATAAACCACTTTGTACGTTTAGTTAGTGTAGGTAGATACTCCCGAATCCACCGGCGACAAAATTGATTCTTTAGTTGCTGACTAATTCTGTACTGCTTACGCCAGCATATAGGTTCAACGTCTCCAGGTGTTTGAGTGGAATAGGTGGTACCCAACAGAAAATGATTAGGAGTTAATGGGTCTGGATTTTCAGGTGTGACTGGTATATGTGTAAGGGGACGACTGTTTATCATATTTTCGGCCTCTATAAGTAAGCTACGTAGTGTTTCGACCTGAGGTGCAGTACCTTTAAGTGTAACTGCAATTACTTTCTTTGCTGATTGAACAAGTCGTTCCCAGCAACCTCCACTGCTGGGATTGGCTGGGCAGTTAAATTCCCAAATAATGTTTTTTGTTGCCAATTCTGCTTGAATATAGTTGTAGTCAAATAAATCACTTACTCGTCTCAATTCACCATCCGACCCAACGAAGTTTGTGCCTATGTCCGAGCGTATTTTAACAGGAACGCCTCTTCGGTTGACAAAATTACGTATACAGACGATACAGGCATCAGTAGGTTAATCAGCTGCTAGTTCAATATGTATTGCCCTTATCGTTAGGCAAGTAAAGAGGGCTGCCCACCTTTTTTCCTGTCTGCGTCCTATAGTTACGAACATGGGACCAAAATAATCCAAACCAGTATATGTAAAGGGTCTTACGTACGGCTGAAGACGATCAATTGGCAGTTGACCCATTAACGGCGGTACTGGTTTCGCGCGATTATTTTTACATAGTTGGCAATTTGATCTCGCTCGTTTGACTGCTACTCGTAGTTTTGGAATCCAAAATTTTCTTCTTATTTCATTGATCACAAGTTCATCGTTCTGATGAAATAACTTTTGATGGTACCACGTTACGATGAGTTCCGTCAAGGCATGACGATGTGGCAGAATTATAGGATGTCTTGTTGATTCGGGGAGAGCTAATGCGCCATCTATTCGGCCATAAACGCATAATACACCATCAGAATTCAAACGGGGTGTAAGGCATAATATTGAGCTATTTTTAGATACGCTGATGGATGTTTTTAATTCGTCAATTTCCACGCTGTATACTTCCCTCTGGACCAGCTTACATAATACTATCTCGGCTTTTATAAGTTCCGGTGCCGTTAATTCATGAGTACTGCAGCTTGAAAACTTTCCACGAGATGCATCACCAAATCGTAACACCCAACCAATCGTTCTCTTTAATCGTAGGTAGCTTGAAAATCTATTAATAATAATATAATAATATAACGACGTTCATACAAAATTTTCTCTTCTCTTCCTCTGAGTCGATTTCTGAGCCCATATCATCTAATTGTGGCCAGGATTCTTCTGGCCCCAATAAATATTGAGGACCTTGTATCTACATTAGGGTGGGTCAATTTGTTCGGGACCGAAAAACATGACAAAGCGTATAGCAAGGTCGTAATCTACGAGAAATTCTAAGAACTTTTCCCAAAGAAACCTTGGTTCTAAAATCAAAATCGAGCTTCCGGTTTTTTACGAGAAAATTTGGTGTTCAGGTCATCCGAAAATAATGCTATTTTTTTGGAAGTATTCATTGCAATTGGTGAATAGTTGATCTGTAACGCTGGAAGAGGGCTTATTTTAAAGGAAATTTTCTCACCTTTCTATATCTGTGCTCATTTATAGAAAATTTTTTACCCAAATAATGGTTTTGGAGGTTTATATCAAAATAACAATAGTAAAACTGTTAAAAACCTAAAACTATTATTATTGTGACATAAACCTCCAAAACCATTATTTGTGTAAATAATTTTCTATAAATGAGCACAGATATAGAAAGGTGAGAAAATTTCCTTTAAAATAAGCCCTCTTCCAGCGTTACAGATCAACTATTCACCAATTGCAATGAATACTTCCAAAAAAATAGCATTATTTTCGGATGACCTGAACACCAAATTTTCTCGTAAAAAACCGGAAGCTCGATTTTGATTTTAGAACCAAGGTTTCTTTGGGAAAAGTTCTTAGAATTTCTCGTAGATTACAATTTTGCTATACGCTTAGTAGGCAAAAAAATTGACCCACCCTAATCTACATATTGTCAGGGCTATAAGTCACTGGATATGTTGTTCTTGTTGCGACGTCTGCTGCATTAAAATTTGTAGGTACCCATCGCCAATTATTTTCGTGTGTTGTTTCAAGGATTTCTCCGACTCTGTGCATAACGAAAGCTTTGTACCGCCGATGATCTGACTTTATCCATTGGATTACTGTTTTAGAATCGCTCCATAAAATTAGCCTCGACACTTTAATCCTGTGGCTTTCGATGATGGCATTCTTCAATCGAGTACCTAAGACTGCTGCCTGTAATTCCAGGCCGGGTACAGACAGTGACTTCAACGGTGCACATTTAGTTTTACCTGCAATAAAACAGATGCGAATTCCATTTGGCGTAATGATACGCCCGTAGGCGACAAAAGCAAAGGCGGTCTGGCTGGCATCGTTGAAAATATGGAGTTCAATTATTGTGTCGGTGAACTAGTTCAGGAATATAAAACCTTGGCAAACAAAATTGTTTCGCCAATTGTAAACTTTTAACCCACTGTACAAAACGTTGATTAATATGTTCAGGAATTAACTCAATTAACCCAATTGATACCAGTACGCCACAATTCTTGTAATAAAATCTTACCATATACACCTATCCCCCGATTTACACGGTACTTTTTTTACACGATTTCACTTTTACACGGATTTTTTCAAGATCTCTCCCCCAATTTAAACGTTATTTTTCGCTTTTTCACGATTTTTAAATTGAACGAATTTTACAAAATAAAACTGTAAAAAAGAAAAATTTGTGTTATTTTGCTACACCTTTTTTTATTTCAAACACTACATCCCAAATTTGTAAAACGACAGCACTGAGTACAACCCATAAAAAAACTGGTACCAATCCATCAACTAGAGAATCGCCTCAAATAATATCAGTTGATGAAAGTGACATGTTACCAATCAAGAAAAAAAGGTTAAGAGTCATCGATAGTGATTAAATTTGCTCAAATCTTTGATATATTTTTTGTAAATATCAAATTTTTTTTAAAATATGCAATTCTTTTTTACATGTACATATTTGTTATTCCAAAACTGAATGGATATTTTGTTGTGTATTAATAAATTTGCGAGCATTCCAAATGGATCGTACACTGACATTATCAAACATAATAATTCTCGTTTTCATACCGGTTACAATTTCTGGATCAACTCTATTTAATTGTAACTTGAAAATAAAGTCGTCGGTACTGCTTCTCCAAAACATACCGAGTACCTTTTCGACGGCGTCTGCAGTATTCATTTTGACGTTTGGACTTTGACCTTCATAACTTTCGTTTAAATGATTTCTTACATATAATGAGTTCGATATAAAACCACGAAGCTCAAAACCGGCGTTAGCATGTGTTGCCCTTACTGCCAAAGATATTCTTAATGCGTCCTCTTCGCTCTTAAAACTGCATACCATATCGTCAACATAATGGCTGTTTACAATTGCATCTATTACATCAGGCTGCTCGCTGGCGTTCTCAACCGCGTTTAAATTCTTAACATATTGGGCAATACACAGTGAACACGTTGCTCCAAATATCATTGTAGTCATTGTATATTCTTCTACTGGGTCGGTTTTGTTAAATCGCCACAAAAAACGTTGTGTATCTCGATCGTCTTCACGGATACGAACTTACAAGAACATCTCTTTTATGTCTGCACTAAAGTCTTAATTTCCCAGGCTTATTTACATTAAAAACAGCGAAGTGTGGTAGGTACCAAGTACGTGGGGTGGCTCTTAATACCTCTGTTGGTGACATCTTCCTAGCATATCCACTCGTAACAAAATTGGCCATAGCTTTTTTATATGCATTTTCAAATTTGTCGTCGATGTTCATTTTCCTTTCTACTGCATGTAGTCGACTTAATGCCAAGTTGTAGTTGTTCGGCAAGTTCACCTCATCGTTTTTCCATATTAGACCGGTTTCGTAACGATCACCTACCCTTTTCGTGGTGTTACTTAGGATTTGTCGCGCGCGAGCTACATCTTTTGACTCAAGTGGTTTAGCCGGCAACATGACACCAAAGTTTTCGGTTGTAAAATAGTCGGCTATTAGATTATTAATATTTTCATCTTCTACTCTATTATGTAATATAACGGATGACCTACATGAATTAATGACCAGAGTTCCGTAAGGATTACCATAAATTGCCCAACCCAATGGCGTGTTGGCGGCAATAACACATGCGCTGAGTTGAACAGTTTTAACGTTTGGAGTCAAATGGCAGTTATCCAAACGGATCAAAACCTTAGGTACTGCTTTCGTATAACCGGAAAATGGCAGACCCTTCAGGTGACGAAATTTATCATGGAGCTCTGCCAGATTAACTGTTTGTGATGGCAAATCGAAATCCGGTACTCTTTGAGCTTTTATATTGTACCATTTTCTATTATTTCCAGCTCCTTTAATGCTAAGTTGTATAGACATTGACGTAATTCGTCTGGGTGACCCCTCAAACCAACGCAATAGAAGTGGCTCCTTTTTGCTATTAAAACCCATTTCACTTGCGACCGACTCATGTATTAAGGTTGATGATGAACCCTCATCCAAAAAGGCATAAGTCTTCACAATTTTGTCGTTTGGGCCCCGCATCTCGATAGGTACTAACTTGTACAGCAATTTCGTTGTTTTGGGTGAAAAGGGTTTCAGTCGTATCATATTAATTTTTTCATTATTGTCACTTATAACTCCTGATGTAGCACGGCATTGTGTAATTTGTTGCAATTTTCAACATTCTCTTCTTTCTACATTGTGTTAGACTGTAACCTCGGCTCAGGCATGAGAAACAAAGGTGATTTTGTTTAATAAAACTCCAGCGATCGTTCACTGACTTTTCCAAAAATTGATCGCATTTTGACAATAAGTGCAATCCATTACACTTAATACATTTAGGCTGTTTGTTCTCTCTCTCTGTTTTGATTTCATTCATTGCCAGTACTGGTTTTGTATTGGCACGAGTTTGACCGATGTGACCTTTCATAGCTGTATAAGTTGAATGACCAGGCTGATATTTTCCTCCAGTAAGTGAGGTCGCTTTCATTATTGGTGTGGCTTTTACTATAACTCTAGCCAATCTATTAATCCAGGCGTTAAAATGGTCCAATGTAGGATATGGATTAATCATTGAAGAGTATAAAGGATTAAAAAAAAGCATTTTATCGGTATTGCATTAGTATCCTAGATACGACTAATGCAATAGAAGCCTTGGTTTGTAGAGCGAGGCTTCAAAAACTCGGCAGACGAGCAATTAATGCCCTTTTGAGTTCAGTAAAACAAAAGAGTTCAAATGTTAAACTGTAACTAAACTTTTATTTAAAATTCAACAACTTATATACTAATTTACAATTTATCTTAAAATTATCTAACATATTCTGCATTTCATTCATATTACCAAAATGCCCTATGTAACATGATGTTTAACTTTTCATTTACATTACAAATGCATTTACTGATCGATTGACCGACCAATCGGTATAGTTCATTAAATTGCATTTCCCCTATTTATGATATTTGACACAACAAAATTAGTTTTGCAACAAAAAGAAATCTGTTTTGCTTTTGTTTATTCCTTAAATACGGTCAATTACCTGAGAAATGAAATGTACGGTCAATTACCTAAGAAATGCATTGTCTGTACAGCAAAAAATAAATAATAAAAAAATAAAAATACTCATGTTACAATTCGCGGAAGGTATTTGGGTATATGTATGAAATGTTGTTGTCATATGTGTCTTAATGTTTATAAAAATGAAAAAATAATATTTTAAGAATTTGTTTTTTTCTTTTAGTTCTTTTTTTTCCTAAAAAATATTGTGTGGAAAAACCAAAGCTGATTATACATCACAAGAGTAAGACACCTATTCAATACGTTTTGACATAGACATTTTTCCACAAGCTCGTCCATTAGTGTTGGGTTACTTAGATGCTGTACTGCATTAGCACTTTTTAAGAACGTGGTTAGGTTCTGTACCTTTGTGGTAAAGGGCAAACATTTTTCTAAATGATTTTCCGGTATAGGCGCTATTCCAATCAAGAGCTCGGGGCGACCGTATTTGAATTCAAGTTGTTCGATTATCGGTAAAACGTTGCGTGGGTCTATAAGCAGACATTCAACTTCTTCACGGACTTCCGCTTTTAAACATCTAAATATATTTTCCAATGAAGTGTACCCATATGCATCTGTGGATTCTCTAAATGATGTTAGAAATATTGGCCATTGCTCGGGTTGACCATGAAATTCAGGAAGATCGTACAATTTTCTTGTTACCCAAAAGGTATTATTTCCAACAGGTGTATATATATTTGTAGATGTGGGCATTATTGGTGGCTGTGGCGGAGTAAAATTTGTTGCCTGTGGCAACCCTGCGTTTGTATACATACCTTGTGGCATCGTATTTGTTACAATGCTAGACGGTGACGAATAATTTCCAATTTGATACGGTGGTACAATTGATGATCCACATGTAGACGTCGAGACTATTGGTTGTTGTGTTACGCTTTGGCACTGCTGACTATAATTTTAATTGGTTGGCAAGACGTTTGAACAACTGGCGGCGGCAATCATATTATCATTCTGTGTAGCAGTCACTACGGCTGATGATTGGCTAATGATGGGCACATCTACAACAGGTGGCGGCGTCTTCGTCGCAGCTTTTTTGCTTGACAATTCCTCCTGTAGATGTGCTCTCTTCTCGCTTTCCAAAAGCTTTTGAATGGCATGTTGATGGCTAACCTCTAAATTTTTTAATCTTTCCATAAGACAGCTGATCATCTCATTTGGTGAAGTCGTCACTTGTTCAACAAGGGTGTCATCGTTTGTGTCAACTGAGGAATTGACATCTCCCTCAGTGACCTTTGTCGGCGTTGATGAACCTGACATGTTCATGTTCATTCTGACAAATGTTGCGGCAATTTCCCTTTTGTAGAACGTTGGCTTCTACTTTGCATAATATGTTAGCGTTCAAGGCTTACTATTCTTTATTATTATCGTCTCCAGAATATTATGGCAAAATATCCCAGAATTGAAATAAAATTTGTTGCGTCGTAACGAAACAAGTTTGGCGTCAGAAGAAATAAACCAGACAAAGCAGTAATGTATGATATTGTTGTTCATATGTTTATTTGTTGTTTATTTCACTAGTAGGTAAAATAATTAGTTTGCATTAAATATAAAATAAAATAATTAAATGATACGTTACATTCTGTATAACTCCAATAAATAATAGTATACATTTAGACTTTTCTTTTGCGTCTGTGCTCTTCAAGTTTACGTTAACAATTAAAATATTCAAAATTGACAAATGCATGGTTGCACCAAAAGTATAAAATAAAAATATCATAAATCAGTGCTGCCAATGTAGCGGTGCTACCGTGGGTCGACAACAATTACTATTCATCCAAGCAGAAACAGAACTCAGATGGGCATTCACAATATTCTCAAAATTATCAACCAGCTTAGAATTAGTAGAAAATAGCATAAGGATATCATCAGCAAAAACAAAAGGTTTGCAAAAACTATAGTCCATTAAAGAAATACAATCATTCACATAGGTTAAGAATAAGATTGGACCAAGTACGGATCCCTGCGGAACACCAGAAGTTATAGAACAAATTCTAGAAGTAGAACAATTTAGAGATACATATTGGAATCGGTTTACAAGGTAGGAATGTATAAGTTTTCACGCATGTTTCTAAAAATTAAACTTTTCATAAGGTTTCCTAACTAGAACGTTATGGTTTACTCGGTCAAATGCTTTTGCCAGATCCAAAGAAATCATGACACAAACTTCGCGTCTATCAAGTTTTCTTCTGACAGTTTCAGTTAACAACAGAAGTAAGGAAGTGGTATTAAGATGACGTTGAAAGGCATACTGACATGAATTAATCAACGAATGTTGCTCCGAATAGGACAACATTTGTGTCTTCATTAGATTTTCTAAAATTTTAGATAGAGCAGGTAAAATAGTAATTGGTCTTAGGCCATCATAATCAGTACGCCCCTTTTTTGAAATTGGAACAACATGACCAAGTTTCAAAGCATCTGGAAATTTCGAAGTCATAAAGATATTGTTAATTAAATAGAGTAAAAACGAAGAAATAAGGGAGAAGATAATTTTTATAAATTTGATCCAATACATCGTATTGGACCTAATATTGGAAAATAAAATGCCATTTTAATATTTCTCGTCATATCTGACAACAGGAACACGTTGATGTTGAAATATTATAATATTTCATTTTTTTTACAGCAATGAAAGAAAGAACATGTCGGAGTATTTTATTAGTGGAAATTTGTTCAAAATAAAGGGAAAATTTTATAAAAATTAAATAATTTAGTGTATAATTATTATTAATTAATATATTTTTTATTTTTTTTTATTATTTTATTGCTTTTTTATTGAATTTAAAAAATTCAATTTCAGTTTTTTTTTTTGTTTTTTTTTTTTTTTGTTTTGTTTCTCTATATGAGCTGTTTTTGACAGTTCATATCATGATATTGTTTTCATAATATAAATATAATAAATATTTGTAAAATACCAAAACAAAGTAAAATGAAAACATAACATGCACATACACATGCACACAAAATTTACAGACATTGAGAACACATTTAACATATAAAATAAAAGTGCATCTCTGATCCAACGAAATGTGATTGTTTTTTTAAAAATTGAAAAAAAAAAAAACAAGCCAGCCTTTCTACTGTTAAATTTTCATCCGTATTTGCTCTCAATGTCGTACGTTCTCATTACGTATAAAGTTAA
This sequence comes from Metopia argyrocephala, assembly GCA_963576795.1. Lineage (NCBI taxonomy): Eukaryota > Metazoa > Arthropoda > Insecta > Diptera > Sarcophagidae > Metopia > Metopia argyrocephala. Next base: position 1,310,703 of record OY756212.1, on the reverse strand, counting down.
TACGATACTATTGTATTCATTCTCTTCTACACAAAAATTTGACATGTATTACCGTCTAAACCCGCCTTTAGGGGTAGTGCAAACGGTAATGCATTATAAATTCAATACAATAAACCCAACTCTGATTTATTTAAAATCATTTACTTAAAAATTATTAAAAGAAAATGAATAGAATTGTTAAATGGTAGATTGTTTCAAAATTGTGAAAAGAATTTGTATGTTTATATGGGCTTTACCGCATTCAAATGCGGCGTATGAAATAACATTCAGATCGAGTTTTGCCCTTTTGGAAGAAGGAAATGAACAAACAAACTTTTAATAGAAAGTTTGGAATGTGAATTGATATTTGAAACTAATTTTAACACACTTCTGCCACGTTTTACAATTTTCTAAAAACTAACATTGGTAAAAATAGCATTGTAAACCAAGTTCAAAAAAACTTGTAAGTATGTATTTGTAAAAGATTTTACAAATACATGAATGTATATAAAATATACAATAATTATAGAAAGAAAAATTTAAATATTAATGCCCGTATTCATAAAAAATATGTTAGGTTTATTGATGGTTTATTTGACATATAAGATGTGCGTCACTATAAACTGTAGCACATCAAAAGTCAAATAAAAACTGACTGGAGTAAGCTAGAGTTAAAAATAAAACAGTTTTATTTTGCATTTTTATTACAGATTTATATTCTGTATTATTTTATTTCAAAATTAATTTAATTTTATAAAATTTTTTATTTTATTCATTATGCCATCCATAAGCAATGTTATAGTGTTTTCGGTGATTTTTTTGGTACCAGCTGTCCATTTATATCGAAAACTAGTAATGGTTTTGGGAACAGATGTACTCTTCTTTGGTTCTCTTTTGACCAGAGCCCAATATCTTTCAATAGGCCGCAGCTCTGGGCAGTTCGGTGGGTTAGCCTCTTTTGGAACAAAAATAACATTATTTTTATTATACCAGTCTATTGCGCTTTTACTGTAGTGACATGTTGCCAAATCTGGCCAGAAGAATGTTGATATGTTGTGCTGTCTTAGAAATGGGAGCAACCTCTTTTGAAGACACTCTTTGATATAAATATCTGAGTTTATTGATCCCAATGTAACAAACGATGCACTTCTGTTGCCGCAGCTACAAATAGCCTGCCAAACTAGGAAATTTTTGGGAAATTTTTATAGTTTTTTAGTTCGGAACTCTTCAGAAACATTGCATCTACTATCCGCTACATAAAACTCTTGGCCAGGAAGCTGCGCAAAGTCTGCAAAAACGTAAGGTTTCATCATCCATTACACAACATTCAAACTTTTGAAAAAATTCTTTTTTGAGGAGTTTTGCTCTTTTTTTTGCTTCAATATTCTTCTTAGCATTTCTATCCGGAACTTTTTGGACTTTAAATGTTTTAAGGCCAGCTTTAGCTTTAACTCGGCGCACAAAACTTTCCGAACATTGCACGCGCCGGGCCACTTCGCGACCAGAAATGTTTGGAAGAGCCAGCAAAAGCTTCTCAACCTTTTTGGCTTTCGCGTCGTTCGTTACCAGTCTTGCTTTACCTGTTCCAGGCTTTCTTTCAATTTTTAGGTCTTTATTGAACTTTTTGACCACTCTGGAAACACATTGCCTGGTCACGTGGACTTCCCTACTTTTTTTGAATTATTTAAATAATTTTTGTATGCACTTGTCTTTGATTATTATCCATTGTGAACTAACTAACAAGTCAAATTTGACAAACTGATACATTTTAAAATCTGACACATTTTTCAAAGATATTGTGATTAAGAAAAATAATTTTGATTAAAGGTGAAAAAAGTTATTAAGAAAAATGGATGTTACACTTTATAGTGACGCACATTTTATCTATGCAATAATTGTTAAAAAACCTAAAATACTTTTTATGAATACGGGCATACAATTTATTTTTAAATTTATACCAAATTATTTCACATTTGAAAAGTTGAATAGTATAGACTAAAATTTAAAAATAAAAATCCGAATAATTTTTAACTATTACTTTGTGGTAAACAATGGTTACGATCATATATTTTGTATTATTATTTGCCATTTTATTTTTCCTAATGAATTTTAAAAAAAGTTTTTAATAAAAATCCAATGTATTTTTTTTCCCCCAATGTGCTTTTTTCAATTCAATTTATGGCAACCCTACATTTATTATACACATTTTCAGCATGAATGATTAAACAGAATACGACCGCAACTTCCGGCAAAAACGACTCTCAGAGAAAACATGCCCAAAATTAAAACGACGGCCGCAAATTCACGAAATGTCATTTATTGTTTTAACATTTGTTGTATGTAAACCTATTAAAAATTAAGTTTATGAGAGTTTTTGCAGAGAATTGAATGTATATTTTATAATTTAGTCATCTTTTCGAACTTTTTCAATTATTTTTTTTTAAATATCACTCATTTTATTTATTTTATTTTATTCATTCTCATATGAAAAACCTAGCCTTATGGCCATAATCGGTCTCATTATACAACTCAAAAAAAACTTATAAAATAACATATTATTAGCTTAAAATTAATTAACAATTTTTCAATAAATAAAAATACATCTCAACATATAACCGACAAATAAACAACCAAGAAACAACAATTAAATAAAAATTAAACGAAGGAAAATTCCTCCCGAAAGCTTTCTTTTATAAGTAGCTACCGAAAAATTAAATACTTTTAAGGAAGTAGGTAACCTGTTATAGTCCCTGGCCACTCTTACAGAAAACGAACGTTCTAAAATAGGAGTAATTCTTGGAATTATCAACTGCCTATTTCTAATAGAGCTTTCAAATTTAAATAATTCTGTTATATATACAGGCACATGTAACTTAAACGACCTATAAAAATATAGCAAGTTTCTAAACTTAACAAAATCAACAAAAGACATACCCAAAGTGCTATGGACAAACGGAGTTACATGTTGTCTAACCCTAAGTGAGTAAATATATCTAATAACTCTATTAAAAGCAAGCCTAATTTTCCTAAATAGATATCCCCAAGTACCACAATACACTTCCAACCCATATAAAAATATTGACATAATCAATCCGAAGATAACCCTTTTCTTAATATACAAAGGCAAGACTAAATCCAAGTTATAAAGCTTACGCACAGTAAAACAGACTCTAGATACAACTGAATCTATATGATTTTCAAAATTCAATTTAGAATAAATAATCAGACCGAGGCATTTAATTTTTTCAACAAACTGAATGTGCTTATGATCCATAACGATAGAACAATTACTAGAGTTATTACCAAAAAACATAGCTTTGGTTTTACTTGCATTAATAGCAAGACCATTATCAGACATCCAATTACATAACAATCCAACAGTGTAGTCTATCATATTTTGCAACACATCAGGAAAATCAGAAAAGCTCTTAAATAAAAGTTGCACATCATCGGCATATGCAAGCGGTTGACACATATTATTAGACACAGTGGAAAATAAATCGTTAACAAACATTATAAAAAGTAAAGGCCCAAGCACCGAACCCTGAGGGACACCACTAAACACTGAAAGCAACCTAGAATTACAACAACCACTAACAACATATTGCTTCCTATCAGTTAGATAAGAATAGATCAATTTGCAAGCCGATTTAGAAAGTCCATACAATTTATACAATTTTGAAACCAATAAAGAATGATCAACCCTATCGAAAGCTTTAGACAAATCTAATGACAAAAGGACACAAACACCCTTTTCGGACACTATTCTCCTAATGTTATCGGTTAGGCCAATCAACAAAGAAGTGGTACTTCTATTACACCTAAAACCAGACTGACAATCATTCAAAAACCCACCACTATCAATGTGTGTGACAAGTTGAATCTTAATAAGATGCTCAACCATCTTTGACATAATTGGTAATATGGTTATAGGTCTCAAATCGTTCATGTCACCTACCTTACCGCCCTTCCCTATAGGCACAATCTTACCAATTTTCCATAATGTAGGAAAATTAGAAGTGGTCAGAATAGTATTAACCAAGTGTAATATATAACAACCTACAATTGGCATCAACAATCTAATAAAGTCAAGTGCAAACTGATCAAAACCAACAGCTCTAGATTTGATAAAATTAAAAGCGATAATCATCTCATTTATATCAACAGTACGAAAAGAAAAACCTTCACTAGGAATGCCAGTTACATCAACAAATCCATTTCTAACATTAGACTGATTCATAGAAAAAGCATTATTTAATTCATCAGGGTCAAAATTGCCAGATTCAACAACATTACGTCCAACTCCCTTACTGTTCAGAATTCCCCAAATTTGTCTACTATTCTTATTTTCAAAAATTAAACTATGCGCCCTTTTTTTAAATTTTCTCATAACTGATTTTACCCGATTTCTCAGCCGACAAAAAATTTTCCAATTAGCAACAGTTCTATCGGATAAGTACGCCCTATATGCAGAATCCCTAATTGAAATATGATACCTAATCTCAGGAGCATTAATCCATTCTTCACGAAGGCATTTAACCCTACGCCTTCTCAAAGGTACAGCCGTATGTAAGAATCGCAAATTCTCGTTTAAAATCACCAACTGTTCATTAACGTCACTGGTAAATAACATCTCATCAAGGTTACATTGCCCAAGCATAGATTGAAAAGATCCAATATTAACAGAACTATAGTCATAGAATTCGTAAATTTGATTGACAACAGGTATCTGAACCTTTAGCGAAAGAAAAATAAATGAATGCCGCGTAATACCAGGACATTGAAATTGGTCAGATCTAATCACCAATTCAGGTGACGAAACTAGAAAATAATCTAGCAGAGAAACAGAATTACACCGTATATCAAAATGAGTGGGCATAGAATTATGAATAGGAGAAAGACCCATTCTGGCACAAGAGCCTCGCACCAATGAAGATTTATTAGATTCAAATAAATTATTGTTAAAGTCGCCAACAATCACAATATTGGTATATTTAACTAAAATGTCAATCATCTCATCCTCAAAAGCAATGAAATCTCCATGCGGAAGGTAAACAACTCCAACCAGAATTTTACAATTTTCATAACAAATCTCTGCTAATAAACATTCAACTACACCGTAATAATCACCCTTATAAACTATCCTATGCTTAATATTACTCGAAATATAAAGAGCCACGCCACCACCTCTCATATTACATCGATCACTCCTATAACAATCATAACCGGGAATATCAATAACACTATCAGAAACTGATTCATTCAACCAGGTTTCACTAATTCCAAAAACATTCAAAAATTTACCATCCAGCAGTCGCTTAATCTCACAAAATTTTGAGGAACCAGGTTTCAAATTCAAACTAGTACAATTCAAAAGGCCAATGTTAAGGTTACAGTCCAAATGTCCCAACCTAGTCCTCAAAAAACTATTATCGCTAGAAATAGCACCGAGATTCTGTCTGACATCCATATCACAATATAATATATATGTATAAATTTAAATAACGTACGTAATACAATTGAAATAAGACACTGAGCAAGATTAAAAATAAGTATACAATAATTATAAAAATAATAATACTGGTATGTGATGGAAATCGATTTCCATCGAAACCGAAATCTAACGAAATTTCAAGTTGCTGTAACTTCCAAGCCTTTCTACATTTGGAATTCCTGTTTTACTCATTATGTTAATGAGTATTGCCATTACATTCTTTTTTTAATATTATTTTAATATAATTAAAACAGATCAATTTTATATGACTCTGAAAATACAAACGATTCCAATTTCGAACGAAATCGCCTTTCATCACATACCTGGTAATAAAAAAGAAACAATCTACAAGTACTTAATGTAATAGTAACAAAAAGTAAAATACAAGAATAACAAATGCGCAAGTATAATAACAACATAATAAACAATAATATATATAAATATATGAAAATGTAATTGGAATATAAGGCACCTCATACACCAGGTAAATCCATCAAGAGAGAAGCAATGTTATTACTCGAATTACTACCACCAGTATCAGCAACACCAACATTATTCATATGTAATTCATCTCCCAGCAGTCTAACACACTCCTCGTAATCACAAACCTTCATAGTATTATCAGGTAGAGTTATTTTAACAGAGGGTTCATTAGTATTAATAAACTTATAATACACGATTTTCCTTCTAGCCCTGAGACTTTTACAAAGGGATATAAGTTTAGCCGCTGTAGGAGTCAAGTGGTCCATAAGTATAACTTTGGAAGAAACATCACCACCAATAATATTCTTAAGAAGCAAAAACTTTCGTTTAGAAAAATTTGACATAATCATATCTCGTTGCTGCACAGAGTTCAGCTTAACTAAAACATCCTTGCCACCATTAATATACGCACAATGATATACACTATTTTTTATTTAACAAATTTCAACATTTTTTAATTTACTTAAACTTTCAAATGTTTTTTCGATTTTCTTTTGTTCCTATTTTTCTTTGTGCCAACAACAAAAAACAAAAGGGTTTGTTTACAAAATGTATGAAATTTAATAAAAGTGTGGTAACATTGTTGAGAGAATTTGTTTCTAAAAATGAGAGCATAAGAAAAATCGCTGTCAAAATAAAATAGATTCTATTTCACGACTGCATTTTCCAGCGTTTTTATCTGTCAATTTGTATGGAAAAAAACGTCATGCCCCAGTTCTGTTTAATCATTGAGTATTACAAAGAAAAGCAAAAATATTAATAGGAAAGAAATTTAAGAAATTTTTAGTAAATTAAAAAACTGTAGCCCAACACACAAATCCGCATCCATATTTATTTATTTGTCTTTTAATTATTTGAAAAAAAAAACACTATTAAGTACACTATATACAAATTACTATTTCACAATATATTTTCTGTTTTGTTTTGTTGTTGTTTATCTCCAAAACATATGACACGTTTTTAAATGTTCTATAAGTGCACTTACGTTTCTACGTTAGGGGACGTTACATTACGATACAGCAACGTTTGGCTAACCAGGCCTTTACTCTCTTCGTAAATGTTACAACCAGGGTTGTTCAACTGATCTAAAATCCTGCCTCAGCTTTTTGAAATGTACCACAATTACCTGTATGGTTATTTCTTTTTATATTAGTGTTAAATTTAGTTTATCGTACTGTATTAAGAGATAACACTTTTAGAATTCTTGGAACCCTGTTTTTGTTTTATTTTCCTAACAAAAACTTAATTAATTATAAAAAAATTTGCAATGTAAAAATCTTTCACAAAAAGAAATCCATACGCTTTGTTTTCATCATGCTAAACGACAACCACAATTATTACAAAAGCATGTGTGTGAGACAAAAATTGCGTATATGTTTATGTTTTATTAGTTTTCAAGAGAGCTAAATTTGTTTGTCAGACACTGAAAAGTTATGATAATAAGCTAAATAAATTTATTAATGTTTATATTTTTTATAACTACGTTTTAATTTGTTTACAGCATTTAAAAACAATTTATTTTATGAATAATTTTAATAATTAGTTTAAATTTTAAAATTAAATGTTTTTGAAAAGAAAATTTTCACTAATTTTATCAAGTTGTGAAAAACAATACAAATAAAGAAACAATCGCATCTGTCAGTGTATTTTTGTGTGACTCTCTTTGTGAAGACCACTGATTTAAATCAAGCTGAGAACACTTCGCATAAAACCATTTCTCTCGCTCTCTGAGAGAAACGTCAAACTACATATAAAAAATTTTGGTTCGAACCAAAAATGTTTCAGAAACTCATGGGTGAATCCCTCTTCAGTTTAAAGTTTATTTTTTAATTGTATTGTTTCCATTTCAACACTCAGTTGACTTAATGGACACTCTGTTCCATAATTTTCATTATTCTTTCTCTCTATCGACACTTAGTCGAAATAAAACAAAGCACTCAGTCTGAGACAAGCATTGAGTCGCTTTTTAGCGATTCATAAGCACTTATGAAATTTTAAATATAAGTGAGTACACGTAGTTAAAGTTTAACTACTCTGACTCACTCATAATCACACAACGTTGATTCATTAATAAAGGTTGCAATAGATATGAGTCCAATGTTGACATCAAACTCACACTCACTTGAATTCATAATTTTATAAAAATATTTATGATACTCACACTTGATTCGAGTGACTCGAATCAAACGAAAAAATTTACCGTTTTAGTCGATAGACGTATGCAATACAAAAGGAAATTTATATGGTGTATACAAAAATGAACATGCAAATAATAAGCGAAAAAGTGTAAGTTTATAAGAAATATATTAAAGAAGATAAAATAATACGTAATTATTTTTTAATTTTTTATAAACAGATTTTACAGAAATTCATAACAAACTTTTTCGCTTATGTACATTCTTACATTTTGAATGTTTATCATTATATACACCATATAAATTTTCTTTTTATTGACAAAAAATAATAAAAAGATAATAAATTACATAGTCAAAAACATAGTGTTTAATTAACACGATTCATAGTACGTATAACCCAAAACTCTCTTTTGCAGTCGTGTGGTAAATGGTTGGTAGCTGGGAATGTGTTTATAGCATTACTTTACTCTCGTACTAATGCAGTAAGCAGAGCAAACACACAACAGTTTGTAATCGAATCATACTTATTTTTTCTCATCTGTAGCAACTGAGTTAAGGAGAGTTGAAGTCAACAGCATCATAAATGTTATTAAATATACATAAATGCTATGAGCACTTCAAACTTTTGAGATGAGTTGAGTTTCCATTGTATTAACAAGAGTATGAATGCTTATAAGTACAAGAAATTATGAATCATGATTCGAGTCTACTCACTTTTTCAGTACGCATTGCTGATCTCTGGTTCACACGTAGAGATTCGTATTTTTAAGATTGCATGTTTATTGATGAAGGCGGCGAGGGATAAAGAATCGAGTACACACTATCTCGTACTGGCAATACGCTTTAAGGCTCAATCATAATCTGCTTAGGCTAGCTTAAACAACTATGCGCATGCATGCAATTAAATGTGTATAACTATAATGTACATAACAAACGTTTCGTTGAGTTTCGTTCAATTTCATTTGTTTACGTTTGGAGCAAAGCCGATCGCACCAAACGTACGCAAACAGCTGTTTTTGTGTTTGTGTAAACAATAATAAACAAAAGACGGCAGTGTGCAATGAAAACCGAGGATAACTTTATTGAAAATATAAAAAAATGATTTCTCTGTGACAAATGTGTATCTTATTCATTTTCAACCATTTAAATATTTTTCTTTTCTGTTCATTTTGTAGCACATTAATAACAAAATGTAAACAAATGTGCTTGTGTTTACATTTGGAATGAACGCACGGTTGCATTTTTTAGTACTATTTTTTATTTATGATTTATTTTTTTTTAATGAACAAAAATAAATATAACTGACGTGTTTTCGGTAAAATAATTAACCGTTGTAGATATTAAATAACATTTTGTGATAAAAATCTGTATATTTATGAAATATAGAGACAAATCAAGTTTTACATAAGTACTAATGTTTGCAACTAAGAATAGCTTGCACTTAAGTTCAAAAAGTACATTATAGCCACTCGAAAGTTTCGTTAGATTTTTGACAGACGTTTCGTTGATTTTTGACATTAGCATACGTCTACGAAAGTGCATTATGGTTGGGCCTTTACTCTCTCATTCGTAATTGCACACATGCATACACCCAATTGCAAATAACATACGTGATGTCAAAAATAAGAATTGTATTGTCTGAACGCCGAAGTAGTTCAAAGAAGAATAAACCAAAATCTTAAAAATAAGAATCTCTACGTGTAAACACAGAATTAGTTTAAAGTTCATTATTTTTTTTCTAGCACTAAAGTAAAGCACTCAGTCTCTCTTCTTTTCACAATGTTTAGCTCTCTTTATTTTTTATTTTCTTTACTGCTTGGTTACTAATAACATCTTTTCTCTCTTTTGCACTTATTTGCAAAACTCGTTACTATGTCCAAATTGAAATAACGGTTTTTTTTGTGACTGTCATAAATTGATAATGCAATTCAATGACTTTTAAAGACATATTTAAGGTTATGTTTCTTTTTACAGACACATTTTTTGCAATAATTTTTTATTCAAAAACTTTTCTTTATAAAAAAAAATTTAACTATTTTAATTTCTTTTAAAACTGCACTGCTTTTCTTTTCACTGGACATCAATAACTAGCGTTTTTCACGTGCACTTTTTAACGTACACTTGTGTTTCAATTAGTACTGTGGTACACTGTGTACTGTGTAGTTAGACCACACGCACTTGAAACTTTAATTTCTTAATTGAATTTTTTTTCTTGTATTCTTGGATTTGTTGAACCCCCAAGTTGTGGTTTTATTACCCTTTTACGGCTCCAAAAATAATAAAAACACTTATTTTATTTATTTTAGTTGGGTTGATTCCGTTTATTAAAATATGTTTAAGAGCCATCCCTAAATAAAAGCGGCAAGCGGAACGTTTTCCAACGCTTAGCGCTTACTTTGAACCGCCATCCCTAAGTAAGAGCGGCAAAACATTAAAAACAGGGTAATACAAAAACATATGCTTATATAACAATTCTAACTATTTTAATAATAAACTGCATTTCTCTATTGATATTTGTAACATAAACTTAATTTTATAGCACTATTTTATTTATTTTTATTATATTTTATTTATTTATTTTATATTAATATATATTATCTTCTATTTTGTTTATTTTTTGCCTTTACGAATAAAACGTGGTTATGTAAATAACATATGTTTATGTCACAACCCTGTTTTTTCCTATTTGTTTACATTTTAGTTGCCTTTTGCGACCAACTTTACTATTAAACGCTCTGTCAAAATTGGATTTTCCAATTGCAAAGCGTTGCCGCCGCGTTATTTTGGGATGCTCCATACAAATTGTATGGGCATGAGAAATGTTGACAGCTAGAAAACGCTTGCCGCTTTTATTTAGCAGTAATACAAGTTTCAAGTAGTTTTTTTATATAACCATAGGTTGAACCACCTCAACTCAACTTAAAATATCCCGTTTTTGAAATAACTGTTTCCGCATTTGCTGATTTTTTGTATGAATAAAGTATATCATAACGCTAAGACAAATATAAAATTAAAGGGCACTGACACTTCTGGATCCGGAAATATGTGGTCTTGAAAATCGGAAAAAAATACAAAAATGCACAAAGTTATACTTACTTAATTGTAATTTTCTTAAAAAGTATTATAGGTACGCATCTCGTAAAAGTCGCATTTGAAAGAGTATTAAATTACCTTTGATTTAATATGCAACATAATTTTGTTTGAAACAGTCAAAGGTCAATTTTCTTTACCTATAAGTTGGAAGCCTACATCTCCGAAAGCGACCTTTTTAAAAATTTGAAAAAAAAATTATGGCAAAGATAGTTTCGGTCTCTACAGTTGTGAAAAATTTTAGAGTGGAAGTTTTTTGGATCAAGAAATAAAAATCAAATCGCGAAAGAATGTAATTGAAACTGTTCTGATAGGAGTGGGATAGTATACGATTTTTCGATTTCGATTAGCTAGAACCGCTTATTTTGTGAGTTTCAACAAAAAAATACCTGAGTAAAAAAAAAGGGATGTGGGATGGGGGCAAATGGCACTTCATCGGGGTTGAAAGAATAAAAATCCACAGAAAGCGCCACGACTGCCCTGAAGTAGCCCCTAAAGGGGTAAAATGTAAGACCAACCCTCACTAATACTTTATCCCCAACTTTTTTTCCAAACATACCTAACCCCTATCTCCTCTCCTTAGAATGGTAGGAGCAAATTTTATATAAAAATGTAACTTTGTACTGGAGCCCCCTTAGGGAGTAGAGATAGGGGGTACGTATGTTTCTTCCCAACCAAGCTTTAAAAATGTATTAAGTACATTTGAAATTTACGATCTAATCCATACTTTAACCAAAGCCATAACCGCAGCAATAAAATTTCGTATACCAAAAAGGAAACTACTAGCACCTGAGAAAAAAATTATCTGACAATATTAGATATTATATACACTGTGGTGTAAAAATGAGGCAATGTTCATATAAAAAAATTTCCTCAATATATTTTTAAAGTTTATTGCGTAGATATACAAAATTGTTTACAAACCTAGATACATATGTATGTTTAAGAGGAAAGTAAAATAACAACATAAATTTTAATTCTCAAATTATTCTTTAGAATACAGTTGAAATGTTATTTTAAGGCCATTGCCTCACTTTTGCACCAATGTTAAAAACATTGGAAATGAACCCTTAATTAGCATCTAAATCATAATTCTTTGGTTATTTTTATTAGTTTAGTCTTTTCTGCATTAACTCATACAATTTAGTCACAAAAAACTTTGGTATCTTGGATCAATCTTATTGAACTCTGTCATATAGTTGACTTATGTTATTTGGCTGTTCATCATAGTCTGCAAACCTGAATTTCAAGAAAGCACACATATTCTCAACCGGATTGAGATCTCGGCTTTGTGCTAAACTTTGGGAACTGAGACATTCTTTCATAATGTTCGCTGAACATTTTGAGTCATTGTAGTGCTGGAAAATAACCTCTGGAGGTTTATTTAACATTTGGCCAAGGGCTTTACGTAAATTATCCTTAATTATTCGTACAGTGGCTCAATTTAATAAGCGGACAGCTATGTCTCGTACATTTTTTTCCCATTATTATACATCTTTTCGATTTCAAATTAAAAAATTCATTTAGTTCTTAATTTATTAAAATAAATTCGGACAAGGTAAAGTCTCTGATCGGGGTCAACCTGGCGGCCTCCAGAACGACACTTGTTCCCGTTGTATTCAAGTCGACATACAGCCTCCACGTGGCCCTCCTGGATAACATTCTAGCACCCGCTAGCTTGTTAACTAATGTATGCGGCGATTGTCCAATCCCCTGGACTTTAAATTTGGGTTGTGCGTAAGGCTTGAAACCCACCACGTAAAAACATTCTTCAATGAAAGCTAAAACCAAAGCCTCTAAACGGACCCCCTTTTATGTTGACAAACTTGGCAAACGTTTTAAGGACTATGATTTAAGGATATGCACCTGGAATGTGAGAACCCTTTATAGGGAAGGTGCCTCTATCCAATTGGCGGATGCTCACACGAAATGTAGGGCTGACATCACCGCCATCCAGGAAATGCGATGGATAGGACAAGGTTGTACGAGGCAAGCAACATGTGACATCTACTACAGCTGCCATGAGAAGAGACGCGAATTTGGATGCGGATTCGTAGTAAGTAAGAGACTTCGCCATCTTGTCTCAGAGTTCACCCCCGTGAACGAAAGAATAGCTACGATCCGGATGAAGGCGAAATTTTATAACATCAGCCTCATTTGCGCGCACGCCCCGACGGAAGAATAGGATGATGCGGTCAAAGATGCTTTCTACGCAAAGCTCGAGGAAGTGTACGATAGGTGTCCGGCACATGACGCCAAAATTGTCCTCGGCGATTTCAATGCGAATTTGGACGTGAAGGTATCTTTGGCCCCACTGTCGCACAGTTCAGTCTCCATAATTCCACCTCACTGAACGGCATGAGACTGATCGATTTCGCAGCGGCGCGAAAATGATGCTGGAGATGCTGGATATCCAGCATCTCGATATCCATAAGGCCACCTGGCTCTCTCCCGATCGATCAACTACCAACCAGATCGATCACTTTGTGATTGATGGAAGGCATGTATCCAGTATACTAGACGTGCGCACATTTAGAGGCCCAAATGTCGACTCGGACCATTATCTTGTCGCAGCCAAGATGCGACTGCGCATATGCGCAGCGAATATGGCACGTTCTAGTGTTCGAGGGAAGCTGGACATCAAAAAGCTGCGATCACAAGAGACAGCCAGGTCCTTTTCCGATAGTCTTTCTAATGAGCTCCATTGCATCCCGTCCTCTCTCGAGGGTATTGGTGGACAGTGGTCTCAATTGCGCAGCGCTGCCGTAACAGTTCTTGGTTTTGAGCGTCCGCCCCGCAGAAACCAATGGTACGATGAAGAGTGCCGTGAAGCCACTGCAGCAAAGAACGCTGCCTATAGACGAACATTGCAGTCCACCACTACAAGAGCAACGGTGGAGGTGTACAGAGAAAAGAGGAGGGAAGAGAGACGCCTATTTAGAAAGAAGAAAAGAGAGCAAGAAAGGCGTGATCGTAAGGAAATCGATGTGTGCAGGAGTAGAAATTTTTATAAAAAGATAAGGCGTCTTACTACTGGTTTAAAGCCCGGAGCAACCTTCTGCAGAGACGAACATGGTAACCTGGTTACAGATGCACAAGGAACACTAAGATTATGGAGACAGCACTTCTCTAATCTTCTGCAGGGAGATGGCGACACAAATTCCGCTTCTAGAGATGTTGTGCCGGACCGAATCATTAACGACGACGTTGAGATCCCGTCCCCCAGCCATGAAGAGGTCAAGGTTGCCATATGGCGACTGAAGAACAATAAAGCAGCTGGGCCTGATGGTTTGCCTGCTGAACTCTTTAAGTATGGAGGCGATGAGTTAGTTAGGTGCATACACCAGCTCATTTGCAGTGCATGGCTGGAAGAAAGTATGCCCAACGATTGGAATCTTAGTGCTCTCTGTCCCATCCTGAAAAACGGAGATCCCACGATATGCACCAACTACAGGGGTATAATCCTCCTCCCTATCGCATATAAGGTACTTACGAGCGTATTGTGTGAACGACTGAAGCCATTCGCCATCTCACTGATTGGACCTTATCAGTGCGGCTTCAGACCTGGTAAGTCCACCATTGACCTGATATTCCCACTGCGCCAAATCCTGGAGAAGACCCATGAAAGTCAAGTCGACACACACCATCTTTTTGTCGACTATAAGGCAGCCTTCGATAGTCCAATAAGGGATCGCGTTTATGCCGCAATGTCTGAGCTCGGTATTCCTGCTAAGCTGATAAGGCTATGTAGAATGACGCTGAGCAACTCCTGCAGCTCCGTCAAGGTAGGAAGAGACCTCTCCGAGCCTTTTAATACCGTGCGAGGTTTCAGACAAGGCGATCCCTTATCCTGCGACCTCTTCAACTTCGTCATGGAGAGTGTTTTGCGAAAGGCGGGTGTACATCGTAATGGCACTATTTTTAATAAAAGTGTCCAGCTCCTTGCGTATGCCGACGACATAGACATCGTTGGGCATACCAAGCGAGATGTCACCGCAGCCTTCAATGCTATTGAACGAGAGTCTGCTAAAATGGGTCTGGCGGTAAATGAGAGCAAGACGAAGTACATGTCGACGAGTAGGGATGTTGAACGTATCGGCTCCCAGGTTACAGCCGGCAACTATACATTCGATGTGGTCAAGGAATTTATTTACCTTGGCACCGCCATTACCAGCAAGAATGATGTCAGTCTGGAGATCAAGCGAAGGATTACACTGGCCAACAGGTGCTACTACGGTCTCGGTAGGCAGTTTAGTAACAGAGACCTCTCTCGTGCGACGAAATTAACACTCTACAAGTCGCTTATTCTTCCGGTGCTTCTCTATGGTGCGGAAGCATGGACGCTGTCTTGTGCCGATGCAGCGGTCCTGGGAGTGTTTGGGAGAAAAATTCTTCGCAAGATCTTTGGTCCACTGAAACAAGGCGATGAGTTTCGCATTAGGACCAACTATGAGCTCCTGTATGAGCTCCTCGGCGACGTAGATGTTGTCCAGCGCATTAACATCCAGCGGCTGCGCTGGCTCGGCCATATTGTTCGGATGGAAGAATCTGCTCCAGCGAAAAAGGTTTTTGAGGCGAAGGTCACTGGACGTCGGCGTAGAGGACGTCCATGTTTACGTTGGAAAGACCAGGTAGATGGAGCCCTGTCATCAATTGGTGTGACCAACTGGAGAAGGCGTGCGCTTAGCAGAGACGCCTGGAGACTAGTGTTGAGGCAGGCCGAAACCCGTTAACGGGTTGTTATGGCCAGCTAAGTAAGAAAGTAAGTAAATATTACAAAAAATATTAAAAGTAACAACAAAAACGTTTTTATACTAAAAGTAACAATAACAAATTCATAGTGAGACAAAAAATAAAATCAAATTAATAATCGGACACTTCAAAAAATTTCAGATTTTCTAGAATTTTTCTTTATAACTAATACTTTGTTGGATATCCCTTGTTTTTGCAAATAGCGTCCGTCCTCTTTGGACCTGATTTCACTAATTTTTTACAGTATGCAGGATCAATATTGTCCTTTTCTTCCTCAAGACCAAGTATCAGCTAAGCGATGGTAGAAATCGATTTAGATTTAAATTTATTTTTAAAATAGGCCCACAGATTTTCTACTATGTTAATGTCAGGAGACTGTAGTGGCGTTATTATAACATGTGGGCAGTTATACAGTAACCACAATGGAGTATGCTTTGGGTCGTTGTCCTGATAAAATTGAAAACTTTCGGAAATGCCCAATTTTTCAGCGCTAGCTACCAAATTTTCTTTCAAAATTGATATATACTTATACTGGTCCATAATTCCATCAACAAAAACCAGCTGACCAGGACCCGCGGCTGACATACAGGCTCAAGCCATCGCACTTCCGGCTCCGTTTTTTACTGTGGAACGAAGGTTACTTGATTTATGTTCTTCATTTGGCTTTCTGCAAACATATGCTTGTCTATAAGAACGAAAGATGTTTAATTTACTTTCGTCCGTGAATAAAACAGTGCTCCAGAACGTAAAATCATGTTTTTTATATTCATTACCAAATTTCAGTCTCCTAATACGATTTATGTTGTTCAGAGATGGTTTTTTGTGGGCAACTCTTCCATGGAAATTGTTTCTGCGAAGCACATTTCGTATTGTTTTGGGTTGACGTTAATTTGCAAACTTACGGACACCAGTTTAGTTAATTTTTGGACACTAAGTTTCCTACTTTTTTTAGTTTGATTTAAAATCCATCTGTTAACTTAAGGTGTTAACGGTAACAGATTTGGCTGGTTTGATTAGATTACAAACACTGGTAAAGTTTGTTGAAACTCAATTGTTTCTTTATTGTCTGAATATTGACGCCACCAGATATTTTAATTCCTTAAATTTAAATACAAAATTAAATAAAATAAAATTTTATACATAAATACCATTTGTTTTACATACTTTTTTAGTATCAAACCAATCTAAATTAAATTCAGTTTTACAAATTTGCGTGTAACTTATAGGTTTACAAGTTATACATTCAATCACTTGACTCGAAGTGCGAATAAGTTTTCCATAAAGGTATTCTAAACTTCAAAATGGCGCAATAATATAATAAAATAAAATATGTATAATATAAATTAAATACAAAAGAAAATAATCAATTATTATCGATAGTTAACAGGGAAGATATTTTTGGTATGAGTTACAGTAGCGGCAACACCATCGTTAATCTGAAGGTGAACATCTTTTAGGTTGTCCTAACTTTATCTTATTCTCTACAGAATTGAAAATTTTAAATCGTTTAATAATATCGTGGACTGTGAAATGACTTCTTTGAACAATAGCACCTATTTCATGAACAGACAAGCCATCCTGATACTGCTTTATGATCAACTTTCTAACTTTTGTAGATGTGTGGGCACATTTGTTACTCTTTTCACAATTTTACAACAAATTACGCTTCAAATATGTAGGATATTAAAATCCTTTTACTTTTGACGTTCCTACGAAGCTAACAATTACAATCGGCTTCACTAAAAACGGGAATTTCCTTTTTAAAGTAACTCTAAAGTATTGTAGTTGCCTCATGTCCGATTATTAATTTGTCGTTTAATATTGCTTTACTTGAAAATTTTACTTACAACTTTTTTCTGAAAATAATTTTGATACCGTACGTGGTGAATAATGTAACAAAGGGTTATAATAACAAAATAATCTAGTTTTAGTTTTTGGGCAAAAGGCAGTTTGATTATTATAAAAGTTTTATTAAAAAAATAATGGCCGTCCGGTTATTAAATTGAGCCACTGTAGATAATCTTCTTTGTACATTATTTCTTCGATCCGTATTAAATAACCAATACCCCAGCAGAAAATTTTTCAAATTTGGAAGCAATAAATAAAATTGTAAGCAATAATGCAAGCATTATATTGTTTATTCATACCTTAAAGCTTTATTTTTGATTTTGTTTAATATTTGCTTACTGGTTGCAATAAATTTGCGTTTCTATTGCATTTTAGCGGCTCATTTCATATAAAAATCATGCATTATTGATGCGCACGAGTGATTGTTTACAATTTCTCCCTTAGAAAATAGCTTATTGGTAAGCACTAATTTCTGCTGGGACCCTGTGGGGGTATACATTCTTAAATCATTAGCAAACCACCTCCATGCTTAATGGTTTGGTGTACGTTCAATAGGTTTTGAGTTTTAGACGGCTTGGCCCAATACCAAACTTTTACGTAACACTGATATCAGTTTATTTTGGTCTCGTGAGACCAATTAACTGTAAAATGAAAAAAATTTCATTAAAATTAGATATTACAGAACTTTTACTGTTGACGAATCTGAGATATTCAATCTATATATTGCGCCATCAATGATCTGCGAATTTTAATGTTTTTATGCGATAATTTGGGTTTCTTCTTTTAATTACTGGCCTTAAAGCCATCTTCTTAAGAAGCTCTTTGCACTTTACATCAATTAAGGGTATTTTGACAAGCAGAAATAGGTTCTTCAGTGCTTTTTAGTCGGCTTGTGTGAAACTCTTCTAAGCACCCTAGCTTCTGTTTCAATAAATTTTGCTGGTCTTCCATGTTTTTTATTTACAACTTGATTTAAAGTTTATGTCGTACTTAATTATCCTAAGCACAGAACATTGGTTAATATTTAAAAAATGTGAACTTTTTGTGCTAGAATTACCAACATTAGTCCTAGGGATAACGATTTTTTTCACTGCCGCAGATATTGGTCGCGTTGTAGATTTTTTCATATATAATACTTTAATATTGTATTTTCTTTTAAAAACTATTAACTATTGTCTTGGAATATAAAATAAGAATTAATAAAGTGTCGCTAAAAAAGAAATATTATGTTGGTGCAACAGTGAGGCAATGATTTTTTTATAAGTCTTTTATATTCTAAAAGAGGAGAGGAGATAAACATAGATTTTCATGTAAATTTTACATAAAACTTCTAGAAACATTGCCTCATTTTTGCACCACAGTGTATATAGAAGAAATTGGAAAATACACTGATATAAAATAAAGACGACTGTCTTGTTTCACGGCCACTTTATTAATGATGTAGTATCTTAAAACTAAAAGCTTACAAATGAGGATAAAATTTTAATATTGTGCTAATATCTATAAGCATTTGCCAAAAAGAGAAAGATATAGTTACATCGAATGATGTAGAAATATAAATAATAGGTAAATATATACCGTTATCTTACGCTATGACATAAGAAAGAATAATGATAGCAAAATAAAGAATGTACAACCACCTGTATCTAAAACAAAACAACCTTTAATAGAAATATATTGCTACAATATACATACATACATATATACTAGTGCTGGCAAAGTATTGAGTAATGAGTACCGAGTATCGAGTATTTGTATTAATTTTTGGGTACTCAATACTTGAAAGTAACTACTCAATACTTTAAGAGTTGTATTTTTTATTCGAAGTTGTATGAAAAATTAAAATTTTAACGGTCAAACAAATTTATGTCTAAAAACAATATACTTTTCTCTTACAAATAAAATCCGTTAAAAGTATTGAGTAGTATTGGGTACCCAAATGAAAGTACTCAATACTATCGAGTAACGAAAAGTAGCAGAATTTGACAGCACTAATATATACGTGTATTTCTTACAATAATGCATAACTTCCGTTAATATATTAAAAGCATGTTTAATATAAAACTAACTTTATTAAAACTTAAATTTATAGGTGCCACAAAGTAGTCTTGTAAAACAGACTTGCGAGCCCCTTTACGCTCAGCGACTACAAAATTTAGAGTGCAATAATTATGGTACAGCTACAAGTGAAAAACCTTTACTACTGCGCAAACAAAATTCATTATCTTCACCAAAAGCAGATGCAACATCTGGCTCCCCTTTATCCCTTCCACTTAGAACTCTAAATAAAGTTACCCTTGATAATCCATTAGTATTAGAACAACAATTAGAGGCTTTGGAGCATCATAAAAAGCAACTAGAAAAGCGAGGCAAGCTAAATTCAAGTTTATTAAGTAGTAGTAAAACAGTTACACCAAAATTATCATCGATGTCGCTGCTAACAGAAGTAACTAAGAAGAATCCTCAAAATACATTTTTAGAAAACTTGGATGCTACTTATGCTAACGCTATACCTACAAATACTACATCGACAGCTTTAACATCTTCAACAGCTGTTAAAACAAACTCAAAACCGAATGTTTATGGTAACGTAATATCCTTATCATCACAGCCAACTATGACTGCGGTTAATAATATTTATTCTAATGTCGCATACGACAAAAACGAGAAGCAACCAACTTATATTGAAGAACACAAAAATTTACATTCCACAAAAACAAAATCGGCTAATAACGAATATATTAGTAATAATAATTCTTCAACTATTGACGACGATACACAACCACCACCTAGCCCTGTAAGTTCTTCATATAGTGAACTAAGACGAGCTGCAGAAGTTTTTAAAACAAGCATGCCTAGGCAAGCACCACCAATAAATTCATTTGATAGTCAAATAAATTTACCTCCTCAGCCTCTTATTGGCTATGAGATGCCTCATGATCATAAACAGCCAGCGACTGCTGTTGATTTACGCCACCTTTATATAAATAAATTAACTTATACAGCAAATAATGGTTTTAACAATTACAATCCTATTTTGCAGGTATTTTTCGACTTATGAAACATATCTATTTTTGCAATGTTTAATACTTTATTTCTTAATTTTTCTATATAGGGAAAAAACAATCACACTTTTTCTGATTACTATGGATATGGAGAATTTTCACAGGTAAATCGGCCCTATTAAATTTGTACTTTAATATAATATTTTACTATTTACATTTGCTATTACGGTGTTTTAAATTGTGTTTCAATTTTTTTGTTTCATGTGAGAAATTACTCGAGTAATACAGAAACTAGGCACTGTGCCTCAATTCCATTTTTACCAAATTACATACACTTTTCACTAATTTTACAGCTTATTTCACAGTGTCGAAACAAACACTTACTGAGCGAAAAAAAAAAAACACGAAAGAAAGGTATTTTCGCTTTCTCTATGTTTTTCGCCTGCTCTTACGAGTTACCATTTTTCTTTTTTACGTATCGTAAAAAAAAATTTTGCCAGTGGAAAATGTTTTATGAATTTCTTTAAAAAGAGAAAATAAACTACTATTTTGCTTGTGAATAAATGCAACTCTGTTTAAAAGTGCTTACTTGTACATATCCGTTACAAATAACTTTCGAGCTGTTATCCAACGTTTAACACATATTAATCGATCTTCTAAGCAAATTGCATTGTGATTAGGTCAATTTCATGTTGTAATTGCTACGTGTATGGGCAGCTTAATGATATAAAATACATAAAACATAAAAAGCAAAACATAAAACCAAAGCAAAAGAGTTTGTATGTGTGTGTGCTTTTGTATTGTAAAAATGTGCGCACGAGAATTTTTTATACTGGAATCGACATAATTTTGTTTGCTTGAGATCTATTTGTATGTATCTATTGTACAGTGTGTATACAAGTATTTCGTGTTTTGCATCAAAAGAAAGCAAATAGGCAAGTGAGTCATTTTGACATTTGCCTTCGCTGCATACGACATTATGAAATTGGTTTTTGTATGAAAATCATTACATTTTTCTCTTTTCCTTTTCTTATTCATTTTGTTCGCACACAATTCTGTGCCTCATTTCTGTATTACTCGACTCGAGAATTTTCTCATATGTGTATTGAAACAAGAAATCCCATCGTTTTTCGAATCGTCGTTAAAAAAGTGTTTTTGTATCTGCATGCGAAAACAATCAAAACAAATTCTTTTCCAACTGGATTATATCCAGTTAAAATGTGTCAAACGAAAGCAAAACGTAAAAAATATTAATTCTAAAAAATGTAAACAAACCCTTAAAAGAAAAATTAATATAAAGAAAAAAGCAAAACTATAAAAAGAAAAAATAGATACATTTGTGCTAAACAAAACTTAAAAGAAATCAAATTTTAAAAATCAAATTCAGAAAAATGTATAGTTACTGCTGAAATATATGACCGGCGTAATATGTTGCGAGTTGATCATCGCCAACTATCGATCCCTTTAATATTCCGGAGCAACGATTTAGGGATTTCTGCAGATTAAGCAGGGAAGGAGCTCTGGATCTTTTAAATGAAATAAGTCCACTAACATATGCCCAAAGGGATAAAAAAAACATTTATACTCTTTATTATTGCCTTTTCCGTCGATTTTAAAAAAGCCACAAAATGTTACTCGTGGTTTTAATAAAAAATCAGACACAATATTATTTTTATAAAAAAATTGAACATACATACACTCCGGTTCACTTATTTAACGGCACAAAAAATCCCATATTCAGGAGCCGGTATCTTTTGCAATTTTTAACCGATTCCAGAATTTTAAAATAGAAATGAAAGCTAGACATCTTGAGATATAAACAAAATCATGAAAATTGTAGTTTCTTAACTAAGGAACCTTTTTTTGAGGAATTTATAAAAAAATCTAAAAATGTGGTATTTTTTTTTTTTTTGGTTCACTTGAATAAAGGCACTTTGTTTTTTGTATTATTTTTAAAGTAAGCGGTGAGTTTTTATTGGAGGCGTTTGTTTATTGCAATTTATTACATCTTAGTCGATTTACGAGTCAAAATGGCAAAACAAAAAATTTTAAATCTATCGGAAAGGGCTAAAATCGATGTTTACCGTTTTGAAGGATATTCTAACCGCGCAATAGCTAAAAAAATTGGACGAAGCCCAACAGTTGTCGACAATTACATCAAGGACCCCGAGGGGTATGGAAAAAAATTTAAAGGAAGGGTTTCGTTATCCTTATCTACTTTTGAGAAAAGAAAAATCATCAGAATTGCTTCTAATTCTGCCTTATCATTGTCAAAAATAAGAGCTCAAGCTGGAGTGCAAGCGAAAAAGTCATCAGTACGCAGAGTTATTAAGAGCTGTGAGTATCTTAAATACCAGAAATTACAAAAAAAGCCGCCACTTAATGGTTCTCGTAAGGAAAAGCATCTTCAATTCGCAAAAGACTACATGGTATGGGATGTGCAGCAAAGAGGCCATGTAAATGACTAGCAAACCGTTGTATTTACTGATGAAAATAAGTTTAATTTGGATGGGCCTGATGGCTACAACTATTATTTCCATGATCTGCGTAAAGAAAACCGATTTTTGAACCGACATCACAGCCGAGAGGGCGGCGTTATGGTGTGGGGTGCTATTACGTACTATGGCACCATCGATCTTGAATTTCAAAGTGCAAAAAGACTGGTGCAACCAAACAGTCACTAATTCAGGCCATTAAGGATGCTTGGAATGAAATTTCGTTGGATTACATCAATTCTCTTTATCTGTCAATGAAAACCCGTATATTTGAAGTTATTAAAAACAAAGGGTGTTGTACCCATTACTAATAGTTCTTTAATAAAGCAAATAAAGTAATAATAACTTAAAAAACAAGAAAAGCTGTTTTTCGTTAAAGTTAGTTAAAGTGCCTTTATTCAAGTGAACCAAAAAAAAAAAAAAAAATACCACACTTTTACATTTTTTTTATAAATTCCTCAAAAAAAAGGTTCCTTAGTTAAGAAACCACCATTGTCATGATTTTGTTTATATCTCAAGATGTCTAGCTTCCATTTCTATTTTAAAATTTTTGAATCGGTTAAAAATTGAAAAAGATACCGGCTCCTGAATATGGGATCTTTTGTGCATTTAAATAAGTGAACCGGAGTGTATATTATAAAGCAATATTACCATAATAAATAAACCTATGTACATCTAGCTTTAAGTAAACTTGAAGAAAAATAAAAGAACAGTTGTTAATTGAATTTCATGAAATAAGCGTGTTTTAGAACGCAATACATCACCAGTGTTGCCAAAATATTTTCACAATTTCCCGTCAATTAAAAATCGCTAGAAATCGCTTAATAAATTTTTCACAAAACCGTCAGAAAACCGTCAAATGAATAATTTGAATTTACGTTAAAAAAAATAGCTGGTAAAATAAACTGTAAATAATTACACATATGTATTTTTTATTGAATTGTTTTTAATCATTTACAAACAAAATTAGGTATTTTCAAAAATATAGTGTCTTCAGCATTTTGTTTAAGTGACCATTGTACCTACTTCGTTAGAACAGATTTTGAAAATTCATAATCAAAATTTACAAAAAATTAAAATTTACAAAAAATTACATTACAAATATGTATTAAATCAATATTCAAAAATTATATTCAATAAAAATAAAACCCCAAAAAATTTAATAAATTGCTTTTTAAAACTTTTTAAAGAAATTATGTAATTGATTTTATTTTTCCATTTTCCTTCAATTATTGGAAAGATGTAGAAATATATGGGTATTTCCAGAAGAAGGACGGAAAATCTCATAGTTTAAAACTGCTATATTTTTAACCAATTTTTTTGAAATCATATAGCCAATATGTTGAACTTTAACAAAACAAAGGATCAGTCATTTAAAATAATGGCGACTCTAGTTATAGTGCTTAGAAAGTTAGCTCCTTTTTTCTAATGCTTTTCACAGCCTTCAGTAGTTACTTCGACGTCTCTTTTTTACCAGATATTTAAATTTAACAACATTGCATTTATAATGTTTAATGAGTTGTAGTTGTTGCTTTTAGTGTGAAGAAAAAATTCAGAGAGTTTGCATAACGGTAAAATTCATGATTGGTTTTACGTAAAGTTTTTCGTGTGTCCGCAGCGCAAAATTTGTATTTGTTATTGATGTCAGTACAAATAAAAATATTAGAAACGGCGCATGTGTTTTTTCGCAACTTCTTTACTCGAGTAAAAATTTAATCCATAAAAGTTTTTAGTTTACCTCTCATTTTAAAGTACAAATAGGCTTTAAAATTTGTGCGTCCGCAACAGGAAGTAAATAATTGATAATTTTTTCAGTAAAAAAATTATTTTTTTCTATACTTTTTATCGTATTTAAGATGGAAATAAACCATATTACTGAATCTACATCTCGTTCGAAAAAATTTTAGGTTAAGAGCAGATGAAGAAAAATTGAAAGCATTTTGCAATAAGGAGTCAGAAAGAAAGCGAATGATTCGTAAGAAGGAAACTAATTTGTAAGCAATTAAAATAAAAGGAAAAATCGTTTACGAATGAAAAACTTGCGAAAAAATAGGAAAGAATCTACCGTACAAAAGCCTTAATGTTGTAAGCAGACGTTGGCGAAAGCATTAAAAAAGCCGCAAATAGTTTTCCAAAAAATCCGGTTAAAAAATATGAAATTATAAAGAAACTATTTGAGACATATTTATGCCAGAAAATGTCTAGTAAACCAGTTTGCACAAAAAGTATTGATTTCTATTATCGAGATGATGTAAGTGATCAAGCGGCTGACAAAAAGCGTTGTTGCTAAGCGCTTCATGATAACAACAGTTTCAAAAGCTTTTGTTCTGTATGAAGAAGAATTTCCTAAGAAACGAGTAAGTAAAAGTGTCTTCTTTGAAAATCGTCCATCACACGTTGTGCTATCAACTTCGGTACATGTTGGACAACAAACAAACAATTACAAACAATTTATTTTATGAATAATATTAATAAATTAGTTTAAATTTTAAAATTAAAGGTTTTTAAAACGAAAATTTTCACAAATTATATTCAAGTTGTTAAAAACAATACAAATGAAGAAACCAATCTCATCTCTCAGTGTATTTTTGTGTGACTCTCTTTGTGAAGAACACTGTATTAAACCAATAACATTTATGTAACATTTTATGTTAAAGTTTACATATACTTGTACCAGCTGTCCATTTACAAGCACAGACAAAGCATAACTGTGTTAGTGAAATCGCTTTTCACTCAAGCAGTAGTAAATGATTAAACAGAACTGGGGCATGACGTTTTTTTCCATACAAATTCACACATAAAAACGCTGGAAAATGCAGTCAGGAAATAGAATCTATTTTATTTTGACAGCGTTTTTTCTTATGCTCTCATTTTTAGAGACAAATTCTCTCAACAATATTAATTTCATACATTTTGTAAACAAACGAATTTATATTTTGTTGTTGGCGCAAAGAAAGATAACAACAAAAGAAAATCGGAAAAACATTTGAAAGTTTAAATAAATTTTGAGATTTTTAAATAAATTGAGTGATATTGTAGAAATAATAATTGAAGAAGGGCGTTTTATGGTAGTCGCCGTGGTCTAGTGGTTAGTGTGTTGGCTTACTAAGACATGAGCCCTGGGTTCGACACCCAGCTCCGACATCTTAAAAAAAAGAAATATGAAAAAAATATTTCTTTCGGCGACTACCTCTCAGCAGTCTTCTGGCAAAAGCTCTGAGAGTAATTAATTGCCATGAACAGTGTTGCCAAAATATTTTCACAATTTCCCGTCAAATTGGGGTTTAAAAATCGCTAGAAATCGCTAAATAAATCTTTTACAAAACCGTCAAATAAATAATTTGAAAATTTGAATTTACGTTAAATAAAAAGAGCTGGTAAAATAAAATTTAAATAATTACACATATGTATGTATTTTTTATTGAATTATTTTTAATCAGTTACAAACAAAATTAGGTATTTTCAAAAATATAGTGCCAGTCTTCAGCATTTTGTTTATAAGTGGCCATTGTACCTACTTCGCTTAGAACAGATTTTGAAATTCATACTCAAAACAATATTTATTCTCAAGTTTGAGACGTAATTTGCAATAAAAATTGAATTCTACAAAAAATTACATTGCAAAAATGTATTAAATCAATATTCAAAAATTTTATTGAATAAAAGTAAAAAACCACAAAATTTAATGAAAATTACTTTTTAAAACTTTTTAAAGAAATTATGTAATTGATTTAATTTTTCCATTTTCCTTTAATTATTGGAAAGTTTTAGAAATATATATATTTTTTTAATTTAGCTTTTTGAGAATTCTTAAAATATTTTAATAAAAATGTATATAAATTTAAATGTTTGCGTTAAAAGTAAATTTACCTTACTCGAAGCACATCATTGACTGTACTGTTTATTAACCTGTTTCGTAGTTTGGTTTTAACTAGGTTGAGTTGGCTAAGCACTCTTTCAACGTCTGTATTAGACCACGGAAGTGACAAAACGTCCAATGCAATTTCCTGCTTTTTGGAGCTTTCAACTATCACGGGTTGAAAGTTAAGTTTCCGTCAACATGAACCTCTTAAAGACCAACCTTGGAAAAAACGCTAATGCGCTGTAAAAAAAACTCCAGATTTCACCCTAACCGCTAAAAACTATTTTTCCCGCAATTGGCATTGCAAAATCGTCAAATTTGACGGGAAAAACGTCAAATTGGCAACAATGTACATCACACATAATATCTCTTAATTTAAGTAAAAAAATTGTTCTCCTAAAAAATTAAAAGAGAGAAATTAAAATATAAAAGCAAAAATTAATGAACCTTATCAAGTGATCGGCAGTGTATATCAATACCAAAAATTGACTTAAATTTTTAAGTCTAATGCAATCATTCATGATGGAATGCAACCCAAATTTATGAACCCTTATCCTATACTCATAGGTCAAACAGTTTTTAAAGCTTAATATTTTCGCATATACGCAATACATTTTTTTGACATTTTTCTACACGTGGGTCAAAATTGCCCAATATTAAAAAAAAAATTGTAAATAAAGTTATTGAGTTGAAGAAAGCTCGAACGATACATCTAGTACGAATGAAGAAGATATCGTTTCTGATGCTATTTCTGAGCCCAATATGTCAATTTTGAGCGAAGACAATTACGAAAATGCCAATCAAGGAAAAGTGGAAACTGTAATATACAATTCCAAAAATGGAGAATTTATATTTGTCAGTGGTAAAAGAGATTGGAGGGTATGCAAAGCAAAACATTATGAATTTTTTTCCTGGACTTACGCGTTATGCTATTTGTAGAGCGGACAGCATAAAATCATCTTTTATGATGTTTATGCCAAATGGCATAATTAAGTTAGTTATTGATATGACTAATATACAGGGTAATTATAACTGTTTGCATTTATATTACTCAACCACACTCAGTATTTGGGAATAATTGGATTTCTCTCGATAATATCACTATGGAAGCATATTTTGAACTTCTTTTATTAGCTAATGTATATCGTTCCCATGGTGAAGTCTTAGAGCAATGTGTTTCTCGAGAGCAACTTCACATTTTTTCCTTCGTAACACGAAAGCGCATTAATGTAATATGTCTACCACTAAAATTTTCACACTTGATCCATTTAGCTTTATACGATTTTGAGTTGTGGTTTTTATTTGTACATCTAAAACATATTGCATCTCTCGATATGCGTACTTTATCCCCAAACTGTTCTTAGTGCCGTGATTATTCGTTTTCCGAAAAATATAAGTGTTAATATTATTTCCGCTGCACCAAAATTAGTTCGGACAACAAGAATTCGGTTTTTCTGACTTTTCTGTCTTCTGTCTGAGTACCGGGACCTACAGTTTAAAGTCGGCTCCGAACGGCAGATTTGAGAAGCTTTTTCATGGCAATCAATTACTCCCAGAGCTTTTGCCAGAAGACTGCTGAGAGGTTGTCGCCGAAAGAAATAATTTTTTCATTTCATTCCGCAGTAAAAAAATAAAGAAATAAGTGAACCTTTCTTTAAAAGTGTTACAACCAATTTTCGTAAAACCGTTTGTTTGGGATTTTTTCCCCAACCGAAAATTTGTACTGCGAACCCTATTTAATTTTATGATCATCAATATAAGTACAATATATACATATGTACAAGCATACATATTCTTTTAGCTAACTACTTGTTGTTGTTCAAAAGAATTTGTATACAGTTAATTTTTGTAATATTAATATTTTTTGTAACATTAATACTTAAAATAAAAATCAAAATCAGTAGAGTTAAAACTGCTGAATAGAACTGCACATTTGCTGCAAATAATAAAATCTTTACTGCAAATATTAAATAAATGATCAAGAGGATCAGCTTTTTTTGAAAATTAAACCTAGCTCTGGCACCAATTTTTTTCTACGAATCCTAGCACTATTTACATTTGTAAATACGTTGACCTTCGTATGTTTTTAGTTTATGATTTTGCAATTTGTTTTGGTTTTCATATTCTAGTTTGTTTTAAAAAACACATGACGAATTTTATGTTGATATAGTCCGTATTTTGAAATACATTTGCTTTTGCCTCCATAAAGAGGCTGAGCTTTGTTATTCAGTATTTTAACAGACAGTGCTTATTAAAAATATCATAGACTTTCTTATGATATGCAAATAAGGTACTTGGATAACCTTGTAAATAATATTGAGTCCAATGAAGAAGAAATAGAAGCAGATGTGTTTCCTAACGCTTCAATCGATAAAGGTGATACGTCCATATTGTTTGACGAAAAAGATGATGGTGCCTCTGATATTGAAGTTGTGACAAATCCAGTAGAGCTAGGACTCCGAGGATGATTTGGAGGTAGAGGATGAAGTTCAAGCAGATGTTTCTCTTAGTGTGGAAGAAAAGTATTTTTATATTTACTAAAGATGAAACGAAATGGATCAAAATCCCGCCTGGATTTCAACGGATGAGGCAGCAAAACATATTTCGTGAAAGCCGTTTCGTTGGTTCTAATTCAAATTCAAAGAATTTAAGCACTGCTGATACATTTTTTGTTCTAATGCACCCATCAATTCAATCTATTATTATTTGTAGGATTTTGCCAAAGCTGAGTGTCAAAAAGTAAAAGCAGGCAGATCTTTTAAAAAAGTGCGCTCAAAACAATTTTCAGAAAATATACTTGGGAAGATATTACTGAAGAAGAGCTCAGTGCATATTTTGGCATATTGATAGGAGTTGGAAGCCATAATTCCAACAGTGAAAGACTTGAAGCGCTTTGGCAAAAAAATGCTTTTCCGTTGTACAGAGCAACTATGTCGTTAAAACGATTCCTGAATATTTCAATATTTATTCTATTTAATCAGCAAAACACGAGAGAGAAAAGATCTCTAACTGACAAAGCTACACCAATTTCTGAAATTTTTAAAATGCTAAATGCAAAATTTATGCCAAGCGAAAATATAACCGTAGATGAACAGCTATTTCCTTTCAGAGGGCGTGCCATATGTGAACTTGGTATATACCGTCGAAACCTGCCAAATACGGCATAAAATTGTGGTGGGTGTGCGATACAAATTCGTACTATCCGCTTACTGGGCAAATATATACTGGCAAATCGGGAAACGTTAGAGAGACAAATCAAGGAGAAAGAGTAGTAAAAGACTTGGTAAAGCAATATAAAAACACAGGACGGATGTCACCTGTGACAATTTTTTTACAAATACTTCATTGGCCGATACACTGACGAGTTGAAAATTGTCTATGGTTCTAACAAAGAAAAAAATAAACCTTATTTGCCTACGGAGTTCAAGCCCTCCCCCCAAAGAGCAGAACATTCCAGCATATTCGGTTATGGGGAGAACAGACCATTTGTTCCTATGTTCCTAAAAAGAACAGGTCGGACCGAGGACATTCAAAAGTAAAAGGTGCTTGCTATCTATACTACCTCGATGAAAACAAAAGAAAACGTGCTACTCGGAAAATATACGGCCATTGTAAAAAGCCTGTTTGTATTGAAAACAGCAAAGTGCAAACGAAGTGCAGTCAATGTGTAAATGTTTGAACTCTTATTTTTTATTATAAATTCTGTAAAAATCTAATAAAATGACAGGAATTTGATGCAAAAAGCACATAGTAGTAATTAAAGGTCTGCATGAATGTTTTGCTTTTCTGCCAGTTTAGAATGATTCGAGAAGTGTACTCTAATTGAGAGTATATTCAAGCATAGAAACAAATATTCATTCTATTCGTTTTGCAGCCAACGAAACGAACAGCCTCAAAAAACGAATAGAATTGAATAGAGTAAATCTAAATTTACTCTCATAATTCTAAATTATTATAGAGGCATTCGAATGTCTTGGAATGTCTTGAATTTCCTTTGTGAATGAAAGCATGTATTGAAGTAAACGCGATAGTTTGTAATACAAACAAGCGAATGAAAACAAACAAATTGAAATCTAGCAAGATGAATAGTGTGTGTATATTAAAGCATTTAAAGGCAAAAAAATATTAATCACTTTTTGAATATGTAATTTATTTATAATTTTTTTTTTAAGTTTTTGTAAATATGTATGTATGTATTTTTAAAAATTAAGCCAAAAATATAAAAAAAAAAAAATAAAGAAAAATAACATGAAAAATTATTCAGTTCATTACTTTTATTATTCAGTTCTTTAGTACTTATAATACCAGTACAAGAAAATATTTTCTATCATATTACAAACAAGACATTCTATTCACTCTATTCATTCCATTCTAATTCTTATGTTTCATATCTCTCATGTCTCCATACTCTCTTGTCTCTATTCTCTCATTATTTACATTCTAACGACAACAACCACTTTTTATGATTGTTTTATTCGTTTCGCTTTTACGAATTAGAGTTGGAAGTGTGTTTGAAATTTTTAGAATGTCTTGAATATCGTTTCAAACATACCCGTGCAGACCTTTAGTAGTAATATATTTACAAATGTAAATAGTGCCATATAACGAAGAAAAAATTACAAAGTCCCAAAAAATAACAGTAAAAAAAGTTTATTGGAAATTTTGTTTACAACAGCATATAGAATATAACAACTTAGCCACTGAGTCCATCCCATATCCAAATCGGACCATAAATACACAAGTTATAGCCTATTTAAAATTGTCATATTTACATATGTAAATAGTGTTCAGAGCTAGGGTTAAACAAATTCTCCTACACCGTTCTTTGCCTATACTGCAAATTTGTGAATTTTGAGTTGTGACTCTTTATGATTTAGTGTGCGATATGGTTTTGTACAAAACTTTATACTATTTTTTCTCGGTTACCATATTTTGCCGATTTTTCTTTTAAAAATTCAACAATGAAATTAAACTTCTCACTCTTTAATAACTTACAACTATCGTGAACAGCAATTATATATTGCTTCCAAAATGGGAACTAGTTTTTGATATAACAGTAGTACGTAATATTGCACGTTTGTGAAGTTTTAAAAGGTTTTGTGAAGGTATTAAATTCACACTGCAACTATAATATAAAGGGTTATCCATTTTGCGGTTTCCAAAGTAAACCTAAATAAAACACATATAAAATATTTTTTTCATGATATTTCTTTTTTATTATAAAGTTTAAACGTTGACATTATGTGTGAAACACTACATCATTTAAAGGACCTCCGCGCGAAGTGTTGCAAGCATTGATTCTTTTGAAGTAATTTTCGACCACTTTTTTACACATATTGTCATAACTTTACGAATGTTGGTTTTTAAGTACTCAAGAGTTAAAGGTTTATCTGCATAAACACGGTCTTTCGCGTAGCTCCACAAAAAAAGTCTAATGGTGTCAAATCGCATGATCTTGTTGACCAGTTGATATCGCCACGGCGAGAAATTACGCAGCCAGGAAATGTCTCTTTCAATAAAGTCATATACGCTCGAGTTGTGTGGCAAGTGGAACCGTCTTGTTGACTTTATATGGATGTAGGTGTGTCGTAGGACAGTCATAATAACTGAGAACGACGAGGAATCGACACATTCTGGTCTTCGGCAACACTTTCACTTACAGCAGCGATATTTTCAGCGGAACGAGCGAAATCGTGATGCACATGCCTTACAATATTTTATAACCTCTCCAGCCTCTTCAAATTTCGTCACAATTTTGCCAATTGTTTGCGTAGTTGGACGATTATGTAAACCGTAATCTTCTCTTAAAGCACGATATGTGGCTGTGGCAGAATCACCATTTTTAAAGAAAGTTTTGATAATTTTGATGCGTTGTGTGATAGTTAAGCGATCTATTTTCGACAATGTCAGACCTTCAACTAAAAAGAAAAAAATTGGTTTAACAACTTAGTTTGACAGATGTCGAATTCCAGTCTCATACTTTTGAAACCACGAAATGGATAACCCGGTATTCTTTAGTGTTAAGATATATTATTTTATGACTTTATTTTCGTACAGACCTAATACAATTAATTAATCAGATTTTTTTTATTTGTTGCAGGCTTCTTCTACATATGAATCAATTTATGAACCAATTAATCCAAGACCACCTAGTCAGTTGTCAACACGGTCAAATAATCTTATGTATCCTACTTGTGGCAAAAATTCGAATGCTTCTACACTACCCGAATGTGGAGGAATTTTAGGAAAAAGTACTAGCAGCAATCTTTCTACGTTAAGTGGTAGCAGCAGTGCAGATTCAAACTCACCACTATATCCCAATAGTAGTCGAGGAAGTGACAGGGGCATTACTTTGAACAATTATCCGCAAAATTCAAAAGAATCGGAAGTGGAATCAATAACTGATTTTTTTATTAAATCAATTAATCCGCCACAGGACTTAGAAAATTATGGTACATGCTATAAATGCAGTGAAATTGTAGTTGGTGAAAATTCTGGTTGCACAGCTATGGATCAAATTTATCATATAGCATGCTTTACATGTTCTCAGTGCCAAATTAATTTACAGGGCAAACCATTCTATGCCTTAGATTGCAAACCTTTTTGCGAGTTTGATTACTTGCAAACTTTAGAAAAATGTTCCGTGTGTATGAAACCTATTTTAGAACGTATACTTAGAGCTACTGGCAAGCCATATCATCCACAATGTTTTACATGTGTGGTTTGTAAGGAAAGTTTAGATGGCATTCCATTTACTGTTGATGCCACAAACCAAAATTACTGCATTGAAGATTTTCATAAGTAAATATTTATGATTAGCTTTCCATTTAAACTTAAACGAAAGAGTACATATTCTTTTTATTTTTTATCTGTATAGAAAATTTGCACCTCGATGTTGCGTTTGCAAGGAGCCCATCATGCCTGAGCCCGGTGAAGAGGAAACTGTACGTGTGGTAGCTTTGGATAGAAGCTTTCACTTTGAATGCTATAAGTGTGAGGTAACTTAATAATTCTATCACCGTTTTATATGCCATTAATGCTTTATTTTCTAAGGACTGCGGCTTATTGCTTTCATCTGAGGCTGAAGGACGTGGTTGCTATCCGTTAGATGATCATGTTTTATGTAAAAGTTGTAACGCAAAACGTGTTCAAATGCTTACTAATCGCATGACAACAACAGAGCTGTAAAGTTATTTATGTATATCCCAGAAATAAAAGAGAGATACATACCATTTATATATTCATATTACAAATTACATTCCAAAAAAAAAAAAATATACAAAACGTAAATTATTGAAAATACATATACTTATATAAATTTAGTACAATGATTTATGACGTTTTTTTTAAGCAATACCAATAGAAATACATACATATGTAAGAAGGAATTTTATGATTTTTAAATTGAAAAGGCCTAATAACAGTAAAAAGAATTTTAATGAATATGAAACTGATTCTATAGATCATATAATTTTGCTAGAATCAATTATGTACCTCAAAAAAAAAAAAAAACTATAAAAAAAACTATAACTCCATACATATTTTATTGAAGTGCGCACAAGAAGTTGATCCCCATTCACTTATTTAATGCGTGAGTATTGGCCACTTTGGTAAAAATGAAAATATGAATTTATATGTCCCTATTATGATTCAAAACTCTACTAAATTTAGTCGTCAATGTTACAAAACAAATCAAATTAGTTTTTGTATTATGATTCACAATTAGTTTCAACTGTGTTCCTTAAGTTATAGTCAACCAAATGCTTTTGCATTGTGTTGGAATGTGTACATGTAAAAAATAATTATAAACTTATACATATGTATTTACATATAAAAACTATATGTACATTATCACCACGCTGCACAGTGAGACAGCCCTATAGTAACCGCTGCAAAAAAAGGTTTTTGGAGTGTCGTCCAATTTGCATGAAATTTTCCCAGTATAACAGATATTTGAGTAACAATTCCGTGAAATATTAGCCTCATAACTTCATTACTTTTTGGTCTAGAGCAAGTCAAAGTTGAGGTATGCCAACGCGCTTGAAATATGTTAGTTCAATATGTAATATTCAAAATTTATTAATAAAAAATGCCAGAGACCAAAAATAACAGTTATTTTATTTTCTGAGATAGAAAAAGTTGGCCATAGAATAAAAAATAACTTTTACGTTGTTAAATATTAGTTATTCTTAATACAAATTTTTTCCGTTGCTCATAACTTTTATTTTCGATTTATAAATTAAGTTGCCCTGTAAAAGTTTTTCTTAAGGGTCGTACCTGAATTAAAGCGCATAACGTACGACAAATAGAAAGTATAATTTGTATACGTCCGTAATACCGAAATACGCAATAAATAAAAGAAAGAAAAAATAAAGAAAACCAAAAGTATTGTTTTGTCAACTTTTTATTTTTATTTGTATTAGAAAAAAATTTCAAACAAATATTATTATTTGTTTGATTTTTATTTTAAATTTTTCTTTGTACGCACTGTCAAACTTGGATTTTTGAAATCCATAATGTACATACGCGACGTATTTCGGTAGCTCTCATACAAAATGTATGGGCATGAAACAATTTTGACAAAAAATTTACGCCGTACGCTTTAATTCAGGTACGACCCTTAGAAACAAAATTTTTACATTGCTTATACCTTAAAAAAATGCGGAAATCAACGAAATTAAATTCTTTGTGAATAACACACAAAAACAAATGAATTACTTTATTTTAGATAACTTATATTTAAGTTCTTTTTAGACTTAACATGTAAGGAGTTCGGAGTCGACATTAAACTGTAGGTCCCGTTACTCATAGATAAATAATTTACACACACAACATGAGTGCTGCGAGAAGCTAGGCCGTAATCCTGACACAGGGTTGTAAAGGTCAGTTATGTATGTATGTTATGTAGCTACCAATAAACTTAAAAAATTTCAATGAAAACTACTTTTTTTAAATTATTACAAAATATAAATCGAATTTAAAAGATATAAGAAACGTAAAAATTTTTGTGTTAAGAATAACTCTTATAGAGCAACGTAAAGAAATATAAATCGAAAATAAAAGTTATGATCAACGAAAAAAAAAAAATATTATGAATAACAGTTACAGAACACAAAAACTTATTAATTGAAAATACTTACTTACTTACTTAGCTGACCATAACAACCCGTTAACGGGTTTCGCCCTGCTTAAGCACTAGTCTCCAGGCGCTTCTGCTTAGCGCGCGCCTTCTCCAGTTGGTCACACCAATCGATGACAGGGCTTCATCAACCTGGTCCTTCCAACGTAAACAGGGTCGTCCCCTACGCCGACGTCCAGTGACCTTTGCATCGAAAACTTTCTTCGCTGGAGCAGATTTTTCCATCCGAACAATGTGGCCGAGCCAGCGCAGCCGCTGGATGTTAATACGCTGGACAACACCTACATCGCCGAGGAACTCATACAGCTCATTGTTGGTTCTAATGCGAAACTCTTCGCCATGCCTTGGAGGACCAAAGATCTTGCGAAGAACTTTTCTCTCAAACACTCCCAGAACCGCTGCATCGGCACAAGACAGCGTCCATGCTTCCGCACCATAGCGAAGCACCGGTAGAATAAGCGACTTGTAGAGTGTTAATTTCGTCGCACGAGAGAGGTCTCTATTACTAAACTGCCTACCGAGATCGTAGTAGCACCTGTTGGCCAGTGTGATTCTTCGTTTGATCTCCAGACTGACGTCATTCTTGCTGGTAATGGCGGTGCCAAGGTAGATGAACTCCTTGACCACATCGAATGTATAGTTGCCGGCTGTAACCTGGGAGCCAATACGTTCAACATCCCTACTCGTCGACAACATGTACTTCGTCTTGCTCTCATTTACCGCCAGACCCATTTTTGCCGACTCCCGTTCAATAGCATTAAAGGCTACGGTGACATCTCGCTTGGTATGCCCAATGATGTCTATGTCGTCGGCATACGCAAGGACCTGGACACTTTTATTAAAAATAGTGGCATTACGATGTATACCCGCCTTTCGCAAAACACTCTCCAGAACGAAATTGAAGAGGTCGCAGGATAAGGGATCGCCCTGTCTGAAACCTCGCATGGTATTAAAAGGTTCGGAGAGGTCTTTTCCTACCTTGACGGGGTTGCTCAACGTCATTCTGCAAAGTCTTATCAGCTTTGCAGGAATACCGAGCTCAGACATTGCGGCATATACGCGATCCCTTATCGGGCTATCGAACGCTGCCTTATAGTCGACAAAGAGGTGGTGTGTGTCGACTTGACTTTCATGGGTCTTCTCTAGGATTTGGCGCAGTGTGAATATCTGGTCAATGGTGGACTTACCAGGTTTAAGCCGCACTGATAAGGTCCAATCAGTGAGATGGTGAATGGCTTCAGTCGTTCACACAATACGCTCGTAAGAACCTTATATGCGATAGGGAGAAGGCTTATACCCCTGTAGTTGGTGCATATTGTGGGGTCTCCCTTTTTCAGGATCGGACAGAGGGCACTGAGATTCCAATCATCGGGCATACTTTCCTCCAGCCATATTCTGCAAATGAGCTGGTGCATGCACCTAACCAGCTCATAGCATCCATACTTGAAGAGTTCAGCGGGCAGACCGTCTGGTCCGGCTGCTTTGTTGTTTTTCAGTCGCCATATGGCAACCTTGACCTCTTCATGGCTGGGGGACGGGATCACAACGTCATCATTGATTGGGTCCGGCACAGCATCTCTAGCAGCGGAATTTGTATCATCATCGCTTTGCAGTAGATTACAGAAATGCTGTCTCCATAATCTCAATGCACCATGTGCATCTGTAACCAGATTACCATGTTCGTCTCTGCAGGAGGTTGCTCCGGGTTTAAAACTAGTAGTGAGACGCCTTATCTTCTTATAAAAATTTCGAGCATCATTTCTACTCCTGCACATATCGATTTCCTCACGATCACGCCTTTCTTGCTCCCTTTTCTTTCTTCCCTTCTCTTCTCACTGTACACCACCACAGTTGCTCTTGTAGTGGTGAACTGCAACGTTCTTCTATAGGCAGCATTCTTTGCCGCAGTGGCCTCACGACACTTTTCATCATACCATTGGTTTCTGTGGGGAGGACGCTCAAAACCAAGGACTGTTTCGGCAGCGTTGCGCAGAGAGTGAGCAATGTGAGACCACTGTCCACCAATACTTTCGAGAGAGGACGGGATGCAATGGAGCTCATTAGAAATACGATTGGAAAACGACCTGACTGTCTCTTGTGATCGCAGCTTTTTGATGTCCAGCTTACCTCGAACATTAAAACGTTCCATATTCGCTGCGCATATGCGCAGTCGCATCTTGGCTGCGACGAGATAATGGACCGAGTCGACATTTGGACCTCTAAATGTGATCGATCTGGTTCTTGGTAGATCGATCAGGAGAGAGCCAGGTGGCCTTATGGATATCGAGATGCTGGAACCTGGTGCTACACCCTACCATGTTTCGCTCCGCGGCGAAATCGATCAGTCTCAAGCCGTTCGGTGAGGTGGAATAATGGAGACTGAACTGTCCGACAGTGGGGCCAAAGATACCTTCACGTCCAACTTTCGCAATTGAAAATAACTATTGTTTAAAGAGAAAAAAATTAATTTTTTCAATATAACTGTTATGGCACAATTTTTTTGAATATATATTATAACTGTTGTCTGAAAAATACGTAATAAATATAACTTTAAAGTATTTTTTTAATTAACTTTGTTGTTGTAGAATGAGTAGATGAAATAATAGGCCGTATACCAATTGGCGACGTCGTCGTCGTGTAACGAGATTTATGTAATAGATTAAAGACAAGAGAAACATTTTTTCCTTATTCTGCTACAAAAATGTCGTCAGACAACAACGACATCGCCAACTGGAATAAGGCCGAATAAATTAAAAAAAACACGAAAAACAATTCCTTAACAACAGAATTGTGGTGTAAAAATTGAACATTTTGCATTTTCAATGGACTAGGAAATATAGAGTAGTCCCTCGCCCTAGGTGCAGACTTATATCAAATGAAAGATTGAAGTCCTAGCTTTCATTTAAAGTAAAGGACATATAGCAAAAGTTTGTACATTTGAAAAAAAAAACAATGTACGTATATTTTTTACAAAATTCAATTTCGAAATTGAGTTTTTTATTAATTATGGTTCGTTTTATCAAAATACATGTTTGTGTAATATTTTAGATTCCTACGATCAAAAATGGCGATTTTATTAACGAAATTTAAACGGACGTACATACATAACTATAAGTGAGTGTATTTCTAACTGCAAGAAGATATAACTACATACATATTTATATGAAAGCTTATATACAAACTCATTTGTTGTATATAGGGATGTCAATCCGTATATATCGATCCTGAAATTTATATGATTTTTAGGATTTACAAAATTTTTGATTTTAAGGTTTTTTGCTTCTCCTGTACAAAAACAAAAAGTATGTGATTTCTTGAAAAGTGTGAGTTAAATAGTTGATGGATGTGTGGTCTTGAATATACACAGGACACAAAGAACTCTGATGAGACTACCGTAGCTGGAGTCGAAAACAATTATTCAGTTTGGCTAGTGTACTATTCCTTCGCGGACATCATTTCTTCTTTGATTACCAAAAAATTCATTGCAGTAAACTTTGATTTACCAAGTTATCTTTTACCTTTAAATATTCTTTAAACTCTATGAAATCATAGTTTAATTAAGTGACCAAAATGGTTTTGATGGTTTTCATTTTCATTTGAGTTTTTTCATTGGTCCATATATTATTTAATACAGAAAATACCCTTTCTGTTGGAGCATTTGAACCAAGTAAACACAAACTGAACTCGACAACCGTTAAAATATTTTTAAAATTTATAATTCCTTCTCTAAAATGTACATACATATGTATATGAAATGTATTGCTGATGGTAATAAGCATGTCTCTATGGCCAATTCGTCTCTAAGAGACTCGTCGGGAGACTTTTTCCAAAGGTGTTTACCAAAACTACAAATACTACTTTGAGGCATGAAAATACAGAACAAATACTGAACATTAAATAAAATACAGAACATTTTTAGGTTTTTCCCTAATGAATAATTTATACAGAACACGGGTTTCAAATACAGAACTGTTCTGTATAATACAGGACGGATGGTCACCGTAAATATATAGCAGAACGCTATGGAGTGTTCTTCATTATTTTTATCGAGTTGATATAACACTGCACCAATTTTGATAACTTAGCATGGCCCAATACAGGTGCTGAAGTCAATGCTTTTCTGAGCCTTTTCAAAATGCATTCTGGTGTCGTGTAAAACTCATCAGACCTTTTAGGGAAGCCGTTAAGGGTGCTGGTCGGTACCACCATGCTGTACCCAAAATACTACTGACCTCTGTGAACGACATAGGCACCTTGATTCTTCTTATAGCCTGTACTTTATCGTTGTCAGTTTTTAGTATGCCACCCAGTGTTGCCAAAAAGTGTTTTTTCCGGTTAGATCTGGATCTATTTTGCGGGTATTTTTCAAAAAAAAAAAACCGCTCAGCGGACTTTCTACTTACAAAATATTTTCAGTTGGCGTTATTTGGTGTTTTTTATGACCTTGAATTTACTTAAACAAATGTAAAATAGCAATATTTGTCATTTATTTTTTGTGTGTATGCGGTACAGAAAAACAATTTAAATCGAATGTTTTAAAAATTACATTAAGCCTAGTTATTTGGGTTATCTGTTTGAAACTGAAATACAAACGCAATGGCATAATTAGGTCTGAAAAAGATTTAGATATAAGACAGCAATGCGTGCATTTTTTTATATCGCTATTGAGACAATTGATTCAAAGGTAATTAAAACGTATTATTTGTATGCTTTTACAACTAATTAATCATTAAAACTTTCTGATTACCAGAAAGCAGAGATATTTTGTCAAAATACATAGATACGTTTTCGGTGAATAACGTATTTCAATCAAAAAGATAAGATTAAGATTATTCAATTA
The DNA here is from genome assembly GCA_963576795.1 of Metopia argyrocephala. Taxonomy (NCBI): domain Eukaryota; kingdom Metazoa; phylum Arthropoda; class Insecta; order Diptera; family Sarcophagidae; genus Metopia; species Metopia argyrocephala. Next base: position 1,269,581 of record OY756212.1, on the reverse strand, counting down.
TTGTAATAATTTGGTAGTAGTAGTCGAGACATCTAACATTAACATCATAAGATGGAAAAATCTTTCAAATACTACATTGTTTTGGTTCGAAGTTTTAGCATATCAGGATTCTAAAGGAAATAGTATCATCAAGGAATTAGCTGATTTTGCTTTGCAACTTCTATGCATACCATGGTCAAATGTCGATGTTGAGCGAGTTTTTAGTCAACTTAATGTTGTAAAATCAAAATTAAGAAATCGGTTACAATCTGAGATAGTAAATTAATTAATAAGGGTATTTAATTTTATTATGCTTTTAATTAGCATCTTTTTTTAGATATGGCCTTCGTCGACATGAAAAGTGCTGCTATGATTATTTGGTTCCAGAAAAGTTTTTGAATTTAGTGTATGGTACCTCCGCAATATTTTATTCTCAATATGATAATTTTGAACGGGTAGATGTAAATTAATTATTAATTTATAAACTAGCTTTTACATTAAAAGTAACCAAAATTTAGAATACAAAACAGAATATGTAACATCGATGTATTTTTTGTGTGAGCTTCCCTATTGTCATACCATCAGACGATGAAGATGAGGGTATTGCAAAACTATAAAAAGTTTTAAGAGTCGATGGAAAAAATTTTAATAGAGAACATACATTTTTGAAAATACGACAATGCACCATCAACTGAAAAGACTCAAGTTGTAATTAACAACTTAACAAGCATAAAGGCACTATAAAGATTTTTAGATCCTATCTCATACTTGATGATTTATCCCAGAATAAGCATTAATGGCTATAATGCCGTCAAACGTGTTTCGAAAAGAAACAAAAGTTTCAGATGAGAGACGTAAAAACTCTGGCCTTATAATACTATGTAGAAACGGGATTAATGTTTTACTAATTATTTTCACTTAGCTCTTTTAATTATTTTATGCCAGTTTGCATAATAATCAATACGCCATGGTTGGGACCAAATTTAAATTAATTTAATTCAAGCTGAGAGTACTTCGCACAAAATCAGTTCTTCGCTCTCTGAGAGAAACGTCAAAACTAAAATGTGCGTCACTATAAACTGTAACACATCAAAAGTCAAATAAAAACTGACTGAAGTAAGCTAGAGTTAAAAATAAAAGAGTTTTATTTTGCATTTTTATTACAGATTTATATTCTGTATTATTTTATTTAAAAATTAATTTAATTTTATATAATTTTTTATTTTATTCATTATGCCATCCAGGTGGTCAGGTGTGGACCCATAAGGCAAAGTCAATAGACGATCCTTATGGACAACTGCACAAGAAGACTTACTACCTCCACGTGGTGGCCACTGGTAACATGGTCGGTGCGGGTCTGGGTGAGTTTCGCGTGTCCTACATTTGTGTGGGAATTGCGTTTCCACTCAGGCCAACTCTTGACCATGGCTAAAGTAAGCAACGCTTGCGGTTTGCTATATGAGTATTCAGGGGACTCTACTAAGGGTTGACTTTGGTTTTCACTTAGTACAGTCCTGCTATCTGGAAACTCATATAGAAGTGTGATCTTTACCATCTATGGGTGGTAACCGCAACTCGCAGTTCAGTAAGGTCATGTCTCTGCTGACTGTTAGTTAAAATTGGATCATGCGGGAGGTGGACGCTCCTCATAACCGTTCCCCCAAATCCAAGGTGGAACAGCATACACTGAGGGATGTATGGTCAAGGGGTACTTGGCTGCTCGTATGCGGACTCTGGATACCAGGCGCCCTCCAGTTTTAATTAGCCTTCCTGTGGCAAGCCGGGCAATGCCGCAGGTGACTCTTTAACCCGAGCATCGCATATTTTTGATGAAAAATATTGCTGATAATTTAGAGAGCGATGCCTCTTATGCATCAACTATAAGGAAGACAATTGTGTCTTCCACAAACATAAAAAGGGTAGTCGACACGAGTGTTACTACCCCTATAACTGTACTGTACAGTACTGAAAAGAGCAAACCTGTGGGGGGTAGAGGTAAATCCCCAGGTTTCTCACTTAAGGCTGAGGCAACAAAGCTTGCTGGGCAATTGAGCCAGACAGGGAGAAAAGTTGCATCAGAGGCGCTTTCCAATGAGCGCAAATGATGGAAGGTACTTTCAAAGTGCTCCAGGCAAATCTGCATAGGGCCAAAGGTGCGTCGAGCATTTTTAGCCGCAGATTTGCCACTGAAGATATTAGTCTAGGGCTCATACAGGAGCCCTGGACTATTAATGACAGAGTCAGAGGACTTCAAAATAAGACGTGTAAGTTGGTGTATGCGGCTGGGGAGAGGCCCCGGGCCGCTATTTTGGTAAATTCCAAATTCACCTTCTTTCCCATTACAGGGTTCATTACTAGGGACCTGGTGGCTGTAAGCGTCAAACTTATTACTGATGTTGGTATAAGGGAGGTAATATGCGCCTCTGCTTATTTCCCAGGGGATATGGAATGTGTACCACCCCTGGAAGTCCAAAATTTCATCAGGTACTGTCGGGAGAAGAACCACCACTTCGTAGTTGGATGTGATGCGAATGCTCATCATATGGTATGGGGCAGCACGGACAACAACGATAGGGGTGATTACCTTCTCAACTTTCTGGTTAGCAATAATGTGGCTGTGGCCAATAGGGGCAGCAGGCCTACATTTGTTAACGCCATAAGGTCGGAGGTATTGGATATTACGTTGTGTGATACATTCACGTCTAATCTTCTGAGGGACTGGCATGTGTCAGACGAAGTATCCTTATCCGATCATATGCATATTAGATTTGATCTGGTTAGCGTTGCTAGAACCGATGATAGGCCAATAGTCTCTAGGAAGGTAAATTGGACCTGCTTCAGAGAAAATGTGGCTAAAGAAGTTGACTGGCTGCCAGATTCTATAGAGTCTGTTGATGAACTGGATCTGGCGGCAAATCAGCTACAGTCGACATTAAAATCCTCTTTGGACATTAGTGTGCGTCATAGTGACCATTCTATTGTTCGTAAGGTGCCTTGGTGGAATGACACTTTGTCAAAGCTGAGGAAAACCGTAAGGAGGAACTTTAATAGGGCCAAGCGCACAGGTGATTGGCAGGTTTATAGGGTTAGTCTCACTGAGTACAATAAGGAGATTAGAAGGTCTAAAAGGGAGACGTGGAGGGGATTTTGTCAGTCCATTGAGGGCTTGCCGGCATTGGCCCGCCTTCAAAAGTCTCTCGCCATAGATCATTCTAATGGCATAGGGTCCCTTAGTACAGGTACCGGAGGGTACACTCAGTCTAGAAGGCAAACCTTGGATCTCTTGATGGGAACGCATTTTCCTGGTTCCCAAGAGGTGGCACCTGTACGCGAGTGCTGGGATATTCCCGCACCTGTACGTGTTACCAGAAGGGTCAAAAGTCTCGCGAGTAAAATATTCACTCCGGACAGGGTTTTGTGGGCTATTGGCTCCTTTAAACCCTATAAGGCTCCGGGCAGAGATGGAATTTTTCCGGCTCTCCTACAAAGAAGTTCTGACATAATAGTGTCTAAACTTCTTGTAATTTTTAAGGCCAGCTTCGGTTTTGGTTATATACCACGAGCTTGGCGGGAGGTTGCGGTTATATTTATACCGAAGGCAGGTAGGCCTAGTGATCTTCCAAAGTCGTATAGACCCATAAGTCTCTCATCCTTTCTTTTGAAGACAATGGAGAGGCTGGTGGATGTTTATATAAGGGAGACGTGTCTTGTGGAACGTCCCCTGCACCCGAGTCAATTCGCGTATGTGAAGGGCGGATCGACTGAGGGTGCAATTTTGTCTCTCCTTGGGAGTATTGAGAAAGCATTTTCTGACAAGGAAGTTGCTCTTTGTTCTTTCTTGGATATAGAAGGTGCTTTTGACAACACAGGCTTTGACTCCATTACTAGTTCTTTGGAACGGAAAGGGGTGGAAAGGCCAATTATAGCTTGGATCGGCTCCATGCTTAGAGGCAGGATTATCAGCTCGTCCCTTGATGGAGAGGAATTGACCGTGATGGCGTCGAAGGGATGCCCTCAGGGTGGAGTCCTATCCCCATTGTTGTGGACGCTTGTAGTTGATGACTTGCTTACCATGTTGGCTCAAAAAGGAATCAGCGTAATTAGTTATGCTGATGACCTTGTTATAACGGCCCGTGGGAAATTTGAGAGTACATTGTGTGACCTTATGGCTGATGCTCTGAGGGATGTGTCGAATTGGTGCTCTCAAGAAGGACTCTCAGTGAATCCTTCAAAGACGGTTGTTGTACCTTTTACGAAGAGATATAAGCTGACGTGCGACTGTATTTCTTTTAGGGGTACCACTATTATGTTTTCTAAGGAGGTTAAGTATCTAGGTGTCATTCTGGATAGAAGACTTACCTGGAACTCGCACATTTCTGCTGTCCAGGCTAAGGCGACAAGGGCACTTTGGGCATGTCGCTCTTCTTTCGGTAAGACTTGGGGTCTATCGCCAAGAATGACACTGTGGATTTATACCGCCATTGTTCGGCCCATAATCACTTATGCGGCAATAGTTTGGTGGAGAAAGACTGAGGAGTCTACCACCATAAGAAAATTGGGCAAGATACAACGGCTTGCCTGCCTTGGTGTAACCGGGGCAATGAGAACATGTCCAACAGTGGCTTTAGAGGCCCTGATTGGACTAACACCACTTCATATTTATGTGATGAGGGTGGCCGCGTGTTCGGCGGCAAAAGTGTTCGTAAGAACACCTCGAAATGAATCAAGGAACCTGGCCATTCTTCACAAGGTGGTCAGGAATCCAATTTCGGTCTTGGATACCATGCCTTTGGAACTTTGCTTTGGCAAGAGATTTAAGGTGGAGGTACCGGACCGGGAATGTTGGTCTACTGGGTGTTTGGCTCGGAGTGAGTCTGATCTAAACTGGTATACTGATGGTTCCAAAATGGACAGTGGAGTAGGGGCTGGCGTCTATGGACCCAATCGAAACCTGTCAATTCCACTAGGGAAGTCATTGAGTGTTTTTCAGGCTGAAATCCTGGCCATAACCGCATGTGCTGAGATTAACCTGGATATCGGGCTCAAGGGCAAGACAATTAATATATTTTCAGATAGTCAGGCTGCCTTAAAGGCGCTTGACTCTCATCGTATGACATCTAGACTTGTCAAACATTGCTACGACACGTTGCAAAAATTATCGCTTAGAAACAGGGTGCAGCTGTTCTGGGTACCTGGACACTGTGGTATAAGCGGGAACGAGGAAGCGGATGCATTGGCTAGGACGGGATCTGCGACGCCTTATATTGGTCCGGAGCCCTGCTGTGCAGCACCGCTTTCTACTATTCTTAGTCAAATTAGTGAATGGGAAACTGGCAAATGTTTGGAACATTGGAATGCCCAGTCGGGTCTTAGGCACGCCAAGGCTGTGATTCGTCCGCGATTTGGGGGTGAGTCTGATGTTCTAAAGTATAGAAGGCCAGACCTGAAAATCCTAACGGATTTTCTTACGGGTCACTGTAGTGTGAGAGCGCATTTGATGAGAATGGCGATCACAAATGTAGATGTTTGTAGACTATGCTCACAAGCATCAGAGACAGCAGAGCACATATTGTGTGAATGTGTGGCTCTTGATAGATTCAGATGGATGTATTTAGGGAGACATATGGTCTCACTGACGGATATATCCACCACTAAAGTTTCGGACCTGCTGGTGTTCGTAAGGAAGGCAGTTGGTCTGTTAAACAAACAGTAGACTCAAAGGGACACAATAGATCTTATAGGTCGCAGTGTCTTGCATTTGTGCTGGGTCTAAACCAGATAATAATAATAATAATTATGCCATCCATAAGCAATGTTATTGTGTTTTCGGTGATTTTTTTGGTACCAGCTGTCCATTTATATCGAAAACTAGTAATGGTTTTGGGAACAGATGTACTCTTCTTTAGTTCTCTTTTGACCAGAGCCCAATATCTATCAATAGGCCGCAGCTCTGGGCAGTTTGGTGGGTTAGCCTCTTTTGGAACAAAAATAACATTATTTTTATTATACCAGTCTATTGCGCTTTTACTGTAGTGACATGTTGCCAAATCTGGCCAGAAGAATGTTGATATGTTGTGCTGTCTTAGAAATGGGAGCAACCTCTTTTGAAGACACTCTTTGATATAAATATCTGAGTTTATTGATCCCAATGTAACAAACGATGCACTTCTGTTGCCGCAGCTAACAAATAGCCTGCCAAACTAGGAACTTTTTGGGAAATTTTGATAGTTTTTTAGTTCGGAACTCTTCAGAAACATTGCCTCTACTATCCGCTACATAAAACTCTTGGCCAGGAAGCTGCGTAAAGTCTGCAAAAACGTAAGTTTCATCATCCATTACACAACATTCGAACTTTTGAAAAAATTCTTTTTTGAGGAGTTTTGCTCTTTTTTTTTGCTTCAATATTTTTCTTAGCATTTCTATCCGGAACTTTTTGGACTTTAAATGTTTTAAGGCCAGCTTTAGCTTTAACTCGGCGCACAAAACTTTCCGAACATTGCACGCGCTGGGCCACTTCGCGACCAGAAATGTTTGGAAGAGCCAGCAAAAGCTTCTCAACCTTTTTGGCTTTCGCGTCGTTCGTTACCAGTTTTGCTTCACCTGTTCCAGGCTTTCTTTCAATTTTGAGGTCTTTGTTGAACTTTTTGACCACTCTGGAAACACATTGCCTGGTCACGTGGACTTCCCTAGCAACTTTTGTATAACTCCAATATGGTTTTTTTTTGAATTATTTAAATAATTTTTGTATGCACTTGTCTTTGATTATTATCCATTGTGAACTAACTAACAAGTCAAATTTGACAAACTGATACATTTTAAAATCTGACACATTTTTCAAAGATATTGTGATTAAGAAAAATAATTTTGATTAAAGGTGAAAAAAGTTATTAAGAAAAATGTGTGTTACACTTTATAGTGACGCACATCTTACATTAAAAAAAATTTGGTACGAACTAAATATGTTTCAGAAACTCATTGGTGAATCCGCCATTATTAGTTTTTTTTTTAACACCTACAACAGCTGACCCATAAAAAAGAAAATAATAAAGAAATGTAAGTTATAATTTATTTTTGTTTCGTCAGAAACGCTTTAATTAGATCAAAGTTAACTGCAATGAATATTTTTGGTAATCAAAGGAAATATGATCTCCGTGAAGGAATAGTACACTAGCTAAACTGAACAATTGTTTTCGACTCCAGCTACGATAGTCTCATCAGAGTTCTTTGTGTCCTGTTAATATTCAAGACTAAACATCAACTATTTAACTCGTACTTTTCAAGAAATCACATACTGAAATTATTTTCTTCCATATGTATGTACATACACTTGTAGGAGTTAGTCGAAGTAAAGTCACACAACAGTTTTTGTTGTCATATGCTCCTTTTCTCACCATCATTGCAGTTTCTGTAATTGTCATCTTATTTGGATGAAAGAGAGTTACAGTTTTATTATTATTTCTGCTGCTTATTCCATTTTATCCACATTAGTCGACATCGACGACTGTAGCCTTGGTGGTTGGTCCAAATAAGAAGTATGCATGTTTTTTTGCAGTTAAATTTAATACAGTTTGAGTAGCTTAAACTTTTGACACCTAGTGTATATTCATAGTATGTATATAGAATTATGTAAAAACGGTATTTTTTAATTTTCAGATATGTTCTGAAAATCACGTGATTTTGAAATCGCGTAAGTGATTGTTTGTTGTTCTGAAAACAAGTGATTTTCCTTGTTCTAAACCACAAATTTTATGCTCTTGTGTTTCGTTTATAGAGCCGCCAGGTTAATTGCTTCCATTTGTATTAAAATCGCACATTTATATTTCAAAAATTAATCATACTCTCCATAATCTCGGAAAGAATAAAGAATTATCGATTGGTGATCTCGCCATTTTTAGGGATGGGTGTTACATTAACAGTAGTCGCCGTGGTCTAGTGGTTAGTGTGTTGGTTTACTAAGACATGGGCCCTGGGTTCGACTCCAGGCTCTGACATCTTCAAAAAAAAAAATATGAAAAAAATATTTCTTTCGGCGACTACCTCTCAGCAGTCTTCTGGCAAAAGCTCTGAGAGTAACTAATTGCCATGAACAAGCTTCTCAAGTCTGTCGTTCGGAGTCGACATTAAACTGTAGGTCCCGGTACTCATGGAAAAAAATTGACACACACAACATGAGTGCTGCGAGAAGCTAGGCCGTAATCCTGACACAGGGTTGTAAAGGCCAGTTATGTATATGTATGTGTTACATTAACAACTTTATTCTTAGATGGAAACATCCGATACGAAAATATGCTGCGATAGCGAAATTCATATCGTATTTATTTTATTTTTTAACAACATTCATTGATAAAAATATATTTATATATATATATCTTTTATTTATACTTGTATAGAACATAATTTAATTTAAAAATTATAATTAAGAATTTATTTTTTAGCCAGTTCAGCAGACAGCAAATCCAATCCTTCGTATAAGCCATTTCCTTCTGTTGCACACGTTGGTGTTATGTACCACTAAAATAAATAAAGACAATAAGAAATCTAAATTAAACAAAATAATTGAATATAAACGTATACAAAAATTAATATGAGCGACCAATTTGTTCTAAGTATTTATTTATTTAAGCTACAATAATATAAGAGCTAACTTTAGTTACAAAGAATTATGGTTCTAAATAAATTTATTAAATACAATCACAGTGTACTCTCTCTTTACGGACACCTCTAAGAAACGGAAACAAAAAATTCTTTGAGGTTTTCAAATACTTCCCTTTTGAATCACAATGTCTAAAGAAATTAAGGAAAAAGTAAATACTTTTGAAATTCATAAAAAATAAGAACATAGTATGCGCGAGGAGTTAGCAAAGAAATGCAAAGTAAAACTTAATCTGCTCGCAAGATTAAATTTTAAGATTGTGGCACACTGATATCAAAACCAAAAGTCTTAACAATGGCAAATTGTGCTACGAATGGATTGTAAAGGCTTGATTCCTCTCAGTTAGAAAACTAAAAACCTTTTTCTTTAATTCACAGTGATCTATGAAGTGATAGAAATTGAAATTAAAGCAAAATCCGCCAAGATAAAATTTTTGGCTTGATTAAAGCCAGTTGATATCTGATGCTATATACTATTTTCTTTTAATTTTGGAAGAACAATTATGAAAATTTATTTCTTTTATTTTTTTTATTTGCATAATTCGGACAAATTCGTCAGTCCCTTAGGTGTCCGTTTAAGAGAGAGTACTCTGTATATGAGTAAGAATGAGAGTTAAGATGCGATAATAATATGCGGGTATTTCTTAGATTTCGATTTATTTTAATCACGCAAAACTTTTTTAATCTACTTAATTCGAAAATTAGTGTCCTTAAATCCGAACGTGTTTGTGATTCGATATTTTTTTTTGACAAAAAGTCTACCAAGTTTATGTATAAGGGTAAAGTTACTTGTTTTTCATATGTATTGACGGCAGTGTATACAAACAATTAAGCATATTCGTTTAATTACCTCAGACACAATTAACCGTATTCGTTTAAATGATATCCACGCATAATTACCCAATAATGTTGACATTTTTGTCGAGGCAATTATACGTGGAATATTGTGTTAGTCAATGTCTTAAAAAATATGTAGCTAATTGTAAGTGAAAAATTAATAAACATACTAAACATACGAGGGAAAAATTAGTAATAGTTAAATAAGAGGTCATTTCCATAGACACAGTAGGTCCACTTCAAAATTCAAACCAGTATACAGGATGATCTGACGAAATATATGCCCCTATTATGATTCACAGCAGAGTAGGAAAATAAACAAAACTGAACGTTTGATCTCATTTTGTTGTATTCTTTACAATGAGTAAAACAAAAATAAAACAGAAACAGTGAGAAAGATTGTCCCATTTAATTTTGTATATTGTTTTTGTTTTGAGTACTACAAATACACTAACTCAAATGTGCGTAGGTACAACAAAAAATGAATGAGAAGAAAAAGGAAAGAAGAAGAGAAAAAGAAAAGAAGAAGAGAAAAAAACAACAAAAAACAAGGCAAGCACAAGAGCGAAAAGCTAATTGTTTCATTTGCGCTCTTTTTCATTTAGAAAGTATTTGTTTTTGTTTTGCTTTTTGAAAAGTGTATGACTTTGTTGTAACTTTTGCGAAATGTTTTGTTTGTTTGCCCACTCTGATTCACAGCAAAATTGACAGTTGAGTTGTAGTTGATAAATGTCTATTATGAAGTACAACTTTTAAGCAGCTGTCCATTTGGGAATTTTCGTTCACTTTTAACCCTATTGTGATTCACAACTGTTGTTTAGATGTTGTGTGTTAGGTTTCAAACTTAAACAACTGCTATTTATCAGTTGTATTTTTGTCTGATAGAAAAAAAAGCAATGTAAGTGTATATAAGGAAATTCAAGAAAGAATGCAAAAACTGGTTGCTTACAAATTTTTTACAGAAATATTCAAATAAGCAGTAAGTTCAGCACCTAGTGGATTTAATAGAAAAGAATCCTGATATTGGAAGATGTAAGGGATACTATGGATCAATCCAACAGGACATCAAGGAGATTTGAGAACAATTCGCTTTTGAATTAAATAGTCTTGGTCCACCCTTAAGAACGGGACAAGAATAGTAACCAATAGCATGCCTTTAAAAAATACAGAAAAATATAGGGTGTTTTTTATTGAGGTATAGAACTTTAAGTTGGCATCACTTTTTTAACTGGCGGCCATTTTGTCAGCTGTCAAGTGATTAATATTTAGTTTGGTTTGCCATTTCATCATAAACAGGTTGACAAAAGAACAACGCTTGCAAATCGTGCAAATTTATTTCGAAAATAATGGTTCAGTTCGCGAAGTTTACCGCAAGCTCCGTCCATTTTATGGTCGACATAATCGTCCATCAGAGCAATTAATTCGGTTAACCATGGATCGTTTTCGCACTACGTTTACTCTATGTGATAATACGCATCCGCAGAGACGTCGAACAGTGCGCATCGAAGAAACAATTGCCGCTGTAGAGCAAAGTGTTGAAGAGAACCCGAATGAATCGATTCGCCACTGTGCACAGCAATTGGAGCTTTGTCCATCAACTTTATGGAAGATTTTGCGCAAAGATCTTGGCTTGCGACCTTACAAGATCCAGCTTGTGCAAGAATTAAAGCCGCGAGACCATGCAATGCGTCGTGATTTTGGTGTATGGGCCGAAAATGAGATTGATCTCGATGCTGATTTTCATCGCAAAATTTTGTTCAGTGATGAGGCTCATTTTTGGTTGAATGGCTACGTCAACAAGCAAAATTGCCGCATTTGGAATGAAGAGAATCCACATGAGACCCTTGAGACGCCATTACATCCACAAAAACTGACTGTTTGGTGTGCTCTATGGGCTGGTGGAGTCATTGGGCCATACTTCTTCCGAAATAATGCTGGAGAGTCAGTTACCGTTAATGGAGACCGGTATAGAGCCATGATAACCGACTATTTTGTTCCCGAATTGGATGGCATGAATGTGGATGAGTTGTGGTTCCAACATGCCACACAGCGCACGTCACAATCGATTTATTGAAGGAAACATTCGATGAGCGCATAATTTCGCGGAATGGACCTGTCAATTGGCCACCAAGATCGTGTGATTTGACACCATTGGATTATTTTCTTTGGGGATATGTGAAGTCGCTCGTCTACGCCAACAAACCAGAAACGTTAGGTGACTTGGAAGCCAACATTCGTGGCGTTATTGCCAACATACGGCCCCATATGCTCGAAAAAGTGGTTGAAAATTGGACCTGTAGAATTGGCTTTATTCGAGCTAGCCGCGGCGGCCACATGCCCGAAATCATATTTAAACATTAATGGCATAAAATTATCCTTCCAATAAAGCCAAATTGATGGACATTAAAACGATTTTCTTGTGTTTTATTTCAATTCGAAGTTCTATACCTCAATAAAAAACACCCTGTACATTTCAACTCATATAACCATTTCCGATATCTTTTTTTATTTATTTCAATTCTTTTCCTCACATACAAATATTTGTTAAAAATTATACATATGTATGTAAATAAAAAAAATTTTTATATGTATGTATGTGTTTATGTTTATAATTTTTTTTTTTTTTTTTTGTATACACATTTTTTGTTTGCAAACACATATCAAATGCAACGCAAAAGTCAAAGACAGTGTTGTATTCTGTTGACTATAACTTAACGAAGACAACAGAAATTAATTGTGAATCATAATACAAAAAAAGTTGAGTTGTATTGTAACATTAACAACTCAATTCAGTTGAATTGTGAATCATAATAGGGGCAATATTGAAGCATGTCCTGTTGAATCAGGGGATGCTAAAACAATTGCAAAGAATATGGTTGATAATCTGATTTTGATATACGGGCATTTTAAGATTCTTAAATCAGATTAGGGCACCGAGTTTTTGAATGAGCTAATGGCCGAAGTGTGTGAACTGTTAAAAATTAAGCAATTTTTAGCACACCTAATCGCCACGAGACGTTAGGCTCAATAGAAAGGGACCACAGAGTTCTCACAAAGTTTCTCTTAAACTTCTGCAAAAAAGATGAATGGGGCCAATGGATTCCATACCTATGTTTCGCGTATAATACGACGCCGAACTGTGTCGTGAGGGCGTCCAAAAATAAAAAAATCAACTATCCAATTAAAAAGAAATGTTAATATCGTCGCAAGAATTAAAGAACGCTGTAACTGACAAAAAAATCGAATTTACGTTTTTTGCATCATTTTATCAGAAAAAAAAATACGCGTCGGTTGGTCCCGGTCTCAAATTTCTCCGATGAAAACAAATTCACTTACTCCGTCTGCCTTTTGAAAAATACCAGTGTCTTTGTTCTACTTTGATAAAGGTTTTTTGGCTCTGGTGAACATTTAAGGTTTTGTCAGTTACAGCGTTCTTTAATTCCATCGACGATATGGTTTTACTAAGTACATTCCAATTAAAAAAAATCAGAAAGCATTTTTTTAAAAATTTAATTATCCAAATAATAAGCAAATACTTTTTTCAAGCTCAAGGTCAAGTTTATTTTCAATTTAATCATCAATATTTCGATATCCTTCGGATATCATCTTCAGGATTTCTAAAAATAATAACAAATTAAACAGATAAAAATACACTGAAACCACTGTTCTAATATGAAAATATCAGTTACAAAAACAAATATAAAAATACCGATCATATAACAATATACAAAATGTAAACAAACTCACAACATCAGTAATAAAAATAAAACAACAATTCCCATAGGATAAAAATATAAACCAAAAAGAACTTACAAAAATTATATAAAAACAACAAAATTAAAATTGATATATATGTGTATCACTGCACTGACGCTGTTACATTACATATTATACTAATTATTGCTAATGTTTCCCCTGTTTATTATATATCTATAACTATGAGCACAATTCTCGGTGTCTGTTTTGTAGTTTATTCTCCTCTCCTTTGGTGTATTTATTATATGTAACATCTCCAAAGTAAACCGTTTTTTATACATATTTTCTCTCTGTAATATTTGCACCTTCTCCAAATCTGGTGAATGATTATTATCTGCACAGTGGTTCGCAAGTGCTGTTTTTGTGTACTTAATTTTTCTCTATTTTTAAAATCCGATTTATGTCCTGCCATTCTGGTTCTTAGTTTATTTTTCGTTGTACCGACATACATTCGATTGCATTTGGTTTTACCATCTCCCAGACAATTTATTCTATATATTACGTTATATTTATCCATTGTCTTCAGTTTTGATTTTGTGTCGGTAAATAGTCGTCTAAGAGTGTTATTTGATGCTTGAGCAATTTTAAATCTATTCTTGTCCAAAATATTCGTATTCCTTAATCTTTCCGAAAATCCCGGAACATATATCACCGATTTATATACCTTTTCAGTTTTCTCCTGTTCTACCAGTCGTCCTTTATTTCCTCTACATTTAGCTATAAGTCTGTCAATGGTATTTTTAGGGAAGTCATTTTTCTTTAAAATTTCTATTACTTTTTGAATATTTTGTAAATGGAATATTTCATCGCTGATAGAAAGCACCCGTTCAATAAAATTCATGGCAGTATTCATAATCATATATTTAGGCTGGCTTGAATTAAAATTTATGAGTCTGCCGGATGCTGTTGGCTTTTGATACCAATCAATTTTTAGTATTCCCTTGTCTCTTATAACCAGCGCATCAAGATAGGGCAATTTTCCATCAATCTCGTCCTCCATGGTCAATTTTATATTTTTATTAAAACTATTTAGTTTAGTCAGGATTCCATCTATTGCACTTGTTTTAGCGATTACAAAAAGGTCGTCTACATACTTAATTACTAATTTAGGTTTTTCCTCCAAATCGTCCAAACATGTTTTTAGTAGTTCCTCCATAACAATGTCCGCAACAATAGGCGAAAGCGGCGAACCCATTGGTAATCCTCTGCATTGGGTATAACATTTGTCCTTATATTTTAAATATCTGTTGTCCTTCACACAAAATTTTAAAATTTTCAAAAAGAGGTCTTGCGGTATGTTCGTATACCCTTCTATTTCACCCCACTTACTCTCTATCAATCTAATAGCATAGTCCACTGGAATACTAGGGAAAAGTGACACCACGTCAAATGAAACCATCTTCTCGTCATCATCTATTGTATTATTGCTAACCTTATTTCTAAATTGCACGGAATCCTTAATATTAAAATTTGAATTTTCTGTCAGCCTTTTTAAAATGTTCTTTACGTACTTGCCCAGTTTATCGGAGGGTGAGTTAATAGACGAACAAATAGGGCGCAATGGGCAGTCTTCTTTGTGTATCTTAGGTAGTCCATAAATTCTCGGAGCACATGCCACGTCACTTTTTAATCTCTTACGTTCTATCTCGGATATATTTTTACATGCAAATAATTCGTCCACAAGACTATTATTCTTTGTCTGTAATGTTGATGTTGGATCCTTTCTTATTCTTTTATATGTCATGATGTCGTTTACGATTCTATCCATTTTGTTCTCATAATCCCGATGCTCCATTGCAACAGTGACATTTCCTTTGTCAGCCTTCAGTATAACAATATTCTTATTCTTGCGAAGAATACTTCTTGTCTGATGAAATGTTCTTAGTATGAACCGTTCTCGTTTTGATACCGTTTTTCTGTTTATATGATCCTCTAACATTGATGTGAATTTTGTCCTTGTTGTCTCTTGCTCTTCCTTATCCTCTATAGTTTGGATACAGTCCTCTACGTCCGCTATTATCTTAAATAGGGGGAATTCTTTCTTTTCTGTTGGAATGGCAAATTTCTCACCCAGTGATAGAAGCCACTGGGAAGCTTTAGGTATATCTACATTTGTCTTATTAATAAACCAACATTTATTCAATTTAATTTTAAGTTTATCATTTTGTTCATGTTTCAATCGTTCATATTTATTTTTATGTCTTTGTTTAATTTCATGACTAGCCTTTTTATATATAAAATCTTCACTTTTCCAGAAAATATTTTGTTCCTCCGTTGTCAAACTTTCATTTATCACTTCTTTCTGCCTCTCAATCTGTAATTTTGTTTCTTTCAGGGTATCATGTTTTGCTTTGATCAAGAGATTTAAAAGTTTCCGATGAAAATTGTCCACTATATTATTTAACGCCTTATTAATACTTCTATTCGCCAAACTTTTGTCGTCAAAAATTATCTTAACATTTTTTGTCAAATTGTTTAAAAATCTCGGTATTATACCCGTTTTTCTGCATCTTATCAGAAATGTAATGGTAGACATAGTGTTAATTTGTTGTCTCATCAGTGCTTTTTGTCTGTTTATGTTACCCTTCAGGTAGTTGTTATTCTTTTTAATGTTGTTGTAAACCATAATTCGGCGTGCTCTCCGTTTTTATAAATCAAATCAGAATAATGATATAATTGTTCGACCTGTTTCCAAATTATCCAAATAATAAGCAAATACTTTTTTCAAGCTCAAGGTCAAGTTTATTTTCAATTTAATCATCAATATAATATAATATATATATATATATATAATATATATATATATATAATAATATAATAATATATATTATATAATATATAATAAATAGGGGAAACATTAACAATAATTAGTATAATATGTAATGTAACAGCGTCAGTGCAGTGATACACATATATATCAATTTTAATTTTGTTGTTTTTATATAATTTTTGTAAGTTCGTTTTGGTTTATATTTTTATCCTATGGGAATTGTTCTTTTATTTTTATTACTGATGTTGTGAGTTTGTTTACATTTTGCATATTGTTATATGATCGGTATTTTTATATTTGTTTTTGTAACTGATATTTTCTTATTAGAACAGTGGTTTCAGTGTATTTTTATTTGTTTAATTTGTTATTATTTTTAGAAATCCTGAAGATGATATCCGAAGGATATCGAAATATTGATGATTAAATTGAAAATAAACTTGACCTTGAGCTTGAAAAAAGTATTTGCTTATTATTTGGATAATTTGGAAACAGGTCGAACAATTATATCATTTTTCTGATTTGATTTAAAAATTTAATTTTTAAGGTAGTTATAAGCATTCAAAGTTCAAAGTTATAAGTAAGTACAACATTTTTACAAAAAAATCTTAAAAATTTCTATAACTTTGAAGGGTTAATTGGTAATCAAAATATCAATAAAGCAGAGTAATTTTAATTAAAATGTATATGTAGTGATGCTAAAATTTGGAAACTATGGTTTTTACTACAATGTGGTTGTCACATGTGATGTACCGTTATTCTGAATATAAACAAACCGAGAAAAGTAAAAATATTAGAAATTTTCAACTTCAGTGGACAGTAAAAAAAAGGTATTTTTTATACTTTAATATAGTGGTCTAGTGGTTAGTGTGTCGGCTTACTAAACCGATAGCGCTGGGTTCAAATCTCAGCTCTGACGACATCTTGAAAAAAAGAAATATGAAAAAATAATTTCTTTCGGTGACTACTTCTCAGCAGTCTTCTGGCAAAAGCTCTGAGAGTAACTGATTGCCATGAAAAAGCTTCTCAAATCTGTCGTTCGGAGTCGACATTAAAACTGTAGGTCCCGGTACTCATGGATAAAAATTTACACACACAACATGAGTGCTGCGAGAAGCTAGGCCGTAATCTTGAAACAGGGTTGTAAAGGCCAGGTTGTATAAGATTTCTGCAAGTAAGTTTATTTCAAGAAACTTAGTTTTACTTCTACTTTCGTCCCCCTTTAATTTTTATTCTCAATTCTCAGTGGCTAGCTAGTCAGGTTCAAATTCGTCAATTTTTTATTATTTAATATTTTAGATCAATATGAAGCAAATGAAGCAAATTTTAGATCAATAAAAGTAAATTTAGCAAAATTAGTTGCGTTTAAAAAACAATAAACATAGTTTTAGTTAGTTAGCGGTTAAATCTTTTGATTTAATTTTTATTCAGGATATATGAGCGGTGGGTGTGTTCCTTGCTCAAAATTGAAAAAAATTATAAATTCAGAATGAAAATATTTATTCATGTACCAAAAAAATTATAAATTATAATTTGATGTAATGAAATTCTCAAGCTCAAGGTCTTTTTTTTAAATAAAAACTTTTATTTAATTATCAATATTTCGCTACTCCTGCGTGTAGCGTCTTCAGGATATATTTATTTATAAATTATTTTCAAATTTTAAATACAGAAAATGTGTATTTATAAATTCAAAAAAATTTTTTGTCAAATGAAAAAATTTTTAAAAAATCAAAAAGTGTTCTACCCAACAAACATAATAAAATCAATAATATAAACATGTTTACAAAATCATGAAATAAAGTAATGTTAGTGTAAATATGTAACAAATTAATTAAAAATATTAAATGAAATATTAAATAATAAATCAAATTAACAAGAAATTAACAATTTATTTTCTATTTATTAAATGTCTGTATACTTGTGTTATGTTATCTGTGTCAGCCTTAAAGTTAATTCTGTGTGTTGTTGGTACATTAATAATTTGTAACATTTCAAACATTAAACGTTTTTTATAATTATTTTCTACATTCAAGATAGAAACATTTTCAAAATTTGGATAGTGATTGAATTTTGAACAATGTGCTGATAAAGCCGTCTTTTGTGAATTAATATCCTCTCGTTTCTGGTCCGATTTAAGTCCAGCTATTCTAGTTTTTAACTTATTCTTGGTCGTACCTACATATACTTTATCACAAATTTAACTATCATTACCGTTACAAGGAATGCTATAAACTAAATTTGACTTGTCCCATTTCTTTACCTTATCCTTTATCTTGCTAAATAATTTTCCTAAAGTATTATATGTTGTATAACTCAAATTATACTTATCCTGATTTAAAATTCCTGACATTTTCAAACGGTCTGACAAAACAGGTATGTAAATTATCGATTTATAAATTTTATCCGCCGTTGCATTATCACCATTTCCATTTCCCCTTCCCAGAATATTATCATTAAAATTGGCAACACACCTCATGTTATCCTTACATTGTCTAATTAATCTATGAATAATACTTAATGGGAAACTATTGTCAATTAATATATTCCTAACGTTAACAATGTTAGCCTTATGAAATTCCTTGTCACTAATTCTAAGTACTCTCTCTATTAAATTCTTAGCTGTGTTAATAATTACACCCTTACTATGCTTAGAAAAATAGTTAATAAGCCTTCCAGAAGCTGTTGGTTTTTGATACCAATCAATTACTAGTTTCCTACCCTTTCTAATTAATAGTGTATCTAAAAACGAAATCCTGAAATTAAATTCTCTCTCCATAGTAAAGGTAATAAAAGGATTAAAATTATTGAGTGTGGTCAACATTCTTCCAATTCCATTTTTTGGAATAATACAAAATAAATCATCTACGTATTTCGTCATAATCCTAGGTTTAATTTCCAATTGACCAATACAATCATCTAATAATTTCTCCATAACTATATCTGCCAAAATTGGAGATGCGGGCGAACCCATTGGAAGTCCTTCGTGCTGCACATATATCTTCTCATTGTATTTGAAATATCTATTTTGCTCAATACAAAATTTTAAAATCCGTAAAAATAAAGGCCTATCAATTTTTGTATAGTTCTCAATAACATTCCATTTTCCTTCTATAATACTAATCGCTAATCCAACAGGTATGCTAGGGAAAAGTGAAATAACATCGAAAGATACTAATTCCTCATCATCATCAATAATTTGGTTCATATTTCTATCCTTGAATTGAATTGAATCCTTAACATTATACTTACTTTGAATTCTCTGTAATTTTCCTAAGAATACTGGTTATGTATTTACTAGGGTATTCAATTATTCGACTTTTTTCTTTGGTCGATTAATCGAGTGAGTAATTATTCGGGTTTTTTTCTTGATCGATTAATCGAATAAAATTTCAAAATTGATCGATTAATCGCATTTTGTTTTATATAAAATAACATACCAATTTTGTGTATTATTAAAACGTTTTATTCAAAAAAACAAATAACCAAAAACATAGTAATGTAATAACTTTTTAAAAATTCATTAATTTTAGTTAATTATAGTGTAGAAAATGTAATGAGATCTCATATTTTATTTTCAAACATATTATTGAAAAACTAAACCATAAATAATAAATTAATTAATTTTAATATTTGAGATCATATATATAACGATTTAATATATAAAAGTAATAATTTACTACTTCGTATGCAATAAAAATATTGAATAAGTAATTAATAATAATTCATATTATGAGTTGAAAAAATTATGCACTTCTATTAAAATAGTCTTGTAATGTTATTTATATTTAGTAATTTAGTTTAGCTCTCAACCGATGGTTTTCTTTACTTTTAATAAAACTCGATTTTGAGAAGACTCTCTCGCTGATTGTAGATGTTGGAGAAATTGAGAGAAGTGCATGGAAAAGAATATATAATTTTTCGGTTCTGTTTTTGGTTTTTTTCTAAATATAAGAAATCATCCATTAAATTATTGCAGCCTCTTTTAGGTTTTTTGAAATTTTGTACACTTTTAATTGCTTCATTTAATTGTGATAATCGATTATTTTCGTTTATTTCAAATAAATCTTCTGTAATCTGACATAATCGTCTGACACATTTTGTTCCGTATTTTCTAAAAACATTCTCAAAAACAATTTGTTTCCAAAATCTTTTGTTTCAGATTTTGTGCAACACTTTGAAAAAGTGAAAATATACCAGAATTTAGATATAAAATAAGTGTGCTAAGTAGTTTTACACGTCTTTTATTTATTCGAATCTTAAGCCTTTTTAATAACTAATTTAAAAAAGGATTGTTTGCATTTTCCATTGTATTACAGCCTGTTTCTAGAACACGAATGGGTTTTCACATTCGTCTATTTATATGTGAAACACTAACAAATTTGAGTGTTTTTGTTGTTGTTTCACATATAAAAAGACGAATGTCAAATACCATTCGTGTTATAGAAACAGGCTGTTAATAATAGTAATAGCGACATCAAGTGGTTTAAGGGCTTTATTCAATTTTGATAAAACTTTAATTTCCATACGTGTAAAAGTCCTCAAACCAAAATCAGATAGAGCGTAATTTACGTATTTACAAATACGAAGAAAATTTTCAATCATGGAAGATAAGGACGACCATCGATGCTTTACAGCATGTACAAGACGAATTTCTTTTTCTTTTCTTGCAGCACAACATATGTTTGCAATTTCTTTTGTTTTTCATTGGATTTACTAAATATTTTAAAACACTTAGAAAGTTTATACCATTTATTATTTCTATAAATAAAGTATTTTTTTATATGGATTAATCGATTAATCGTAGGAAATTATTCGAGTTATTCGTTATTCGAAATTTGACTATTTTTAATTGTTCGAACAATTATTTGAACAAAATTCTTCGATTAATCGTTAGTCGAATACCCTAGTATTTACATAAAAAATAAGAAGGTGAATTAATGAAGGAGCAAATTGGTCTCAATGGAAAATCCTGTTTGTGAATTTTGGGTAAGCCATATAACCTTGGAGCAATAGCTGTACTTGTCTTAAGTTTATACATATCAACAGTAGTTATGATCTTTTTCTTAAAAAGTTCATCTACTAAATCATTATTTAATTTCTGTAATTTACTAGTAGGATCCTTAGCAATTACATTATATTTACTATTGTCCTCAACAATATTTCTCATTCTTATATTGTAATCATCTCTATACAAAGCTACTGTTGTATTTCCTTTATCCGCTTTTAAAATAATTATATGGGTATTTCCAGAGGAAGGACGGAAAATTTCATAGTTTAAAACTGCTATATTTTTAACCAATTTTTTTGTAATCATATAGCCAATATGTTGAACTTTAACAAAACAAAGGATCAGTCATTTAAAATAATGACGACTCTAGTTATAGTGCTTAGAAAGTTAGCTCCTTTTTTCTAATGCTTTTCACAGCCTTTAGTAGTTACTTCGACTTCTCTTTTTTACCAGATATTTCAATTTAAATTTAACAATATTGCATTTATAATGTTTAATGAGTTGTAGTTGTTGCTTTTAGTGTGAAGAAATAATTCAGAGAGTTTGCATAACGGTAAAATTCATGATTGGTTTTAGGTAAAGTTTTTCGTGTGTCCGCAACGCAAAATTTGTATTTGTTATTGATGTCAGTACAAATAAAAATATTAGAAACGGCGCATGTGTTTTTTCGCAACTTCTTTACTCGAGTAAAAATTTAATCCATAAAAGTTTTTAGTTTACCTCTCATTTTAAAGTACAAATAGGCTTTAAAATTTGTGCGTCCGCAACAGGAAGTAAATAATTGATAATTTTTTCAGTAAACAAATTATTTTTTTCTATACTTTCTATCGTATTTAAGTTGGAAATAAACCATATTACTGAATCTACATCTCGTTCGAAAAAATTTAAGGATAAGAGCAGATGAAGAAAAATGGAAAGCATTTTGCAACTGGGAGTTAGAAAGAAAGCGATTGATTCGTATAATTTGTAAGCAAAAAAGGAGGTTTATATCAAAATAGTAATAGTCAAACTGTTAAAAACCTAAAACTATTATTATTTTGACATAAACCTCCAAAACCATTATTTGGATAAATAATTTTTTATAAATGAGGACAGATATAGAAAGCTGAGAAAATTTCCTTTAAAATAAGCCCTCTTCCAGAGTTACAGGTCAACTATTCACCAATTGCAATGAATACTTCCAAAAAAATAGCATTATTTTCGGATGACCTGAGCACCAAATTTTCTCTTAAAAAACCGGAAGCTCGATTTTGGTTTTAGAACCATGGTTTCTTTGGGAAAAGTTTTTAGAATTTTCCGTAGATTACGACCTTGCTATACGCTTTGTCATGTTTTTCGGTCCCGAACAAATTGACCCATCCTAATGGACATAGTCTTCAAAATATTTAAACTTTTTAAGAAAACTAAAATAAAAAAAAAACGTGCGTCCGCAACGCAGGAAATACCCATATTTATATTTCTTCTCAAATATCTTTCCGCTTCATCAACTTTTTCTAACATAAACCTATCTCTTTTATCTAATTCCATTTTATTCAAATGATTCTCTATTATTGTCGTTAATCTGGTCCTAGCAATTTCTTGTTCCTCTTTCTTATCTAGCGTCTGTATTAAGTCCTCTCCATCTGCTAAAATTTTAAGTGTGGGAAGATCTCCTCTTCTTACAGGTAAGGCATGTTTATGACCCAAAGAGAGTGTCCACTTAACATCAGTTGGAATATTAACATTAGTCTTATTCAGTCTATGTCCACACTCGGAGAGAAGAGTCGGGCAATTTTTCATCAATTCTCTTTTAAACTTGTCTTCGTGTAAACACTCGAAGAGTTTAGTTGCCCAACTTTTTGTTGTTGTTCAGCAATTTTTGTGTTTTCTTTTGCTTGCTTTTTCTTACAATTTGACATTTATGCCGTGTTGCCACAGAAATACTTACAAATTACACAAAATTTTATAGATTGCCCAAAATATACTTCATACATAGAATATAATGCTTTTTATTTTTGTAATTATTTTAATATGTGAATAAATATTTGTGTATTTGTAAATTTCCCTGTAGAAGACAAAGCCTTAAAGTTATTACTAGAGCTATTGGAACAGCCCAAACAATATTAAAGTTGAATACTAGTGCTAATGAGGACTAGTACTTGAAGTAGTTCGGGAGCACCGCTTAAATTTTGAAGAAGTTTATAAGATAAGACATATTTTATCTTAAAATTAAGGTATGTTAGATATAAAATAAGCTGCAAATAATGAAAATCGGTTGATATAAACAAAATATTTTCTTTTAATGTAATATCGTTATGCTACACAATTAAATTTTCTATTAATGGAAAATAAAAATGTTTCTCTTCCCTTGTCTTTTAACAGCTAGATTTTGTATTCACCTATTATGTGTCGATGAGACATTCAGCAGTTTAACGGTCATATACATTTGCTGTCCTTATTTTCCATTTGAATTTTGAATTAAAATCTATTTTAATTTTTTTGCATACGGGCAGAAGAATTTACGTTTCATTATGATTCTTAATATTTAAAAAAGCACGTTGTCCCCACTGAAAGGCAATTTACTTATAGTTTAATAATTTCCAAAAAAATCTGCTTTAGCTCACCAGTGGACATATTT
The DNA here is from genome assembly GCA_963576795.1 of Metopia argyrocephala. Taxonomy (NCBI): domain Eukaryota; kingdom Metazoa; phylum Arthropoda; class Insecta; order Diptera; family Sarcophagidae; genus Metopia; species Metopia argyrocephala. The sequence continues at coordinate 1,245,962 of OY756212.1, read as the reverse complement.
TAAAATTGGTATAAATTTTGAAAAAGTCACCTTGAAAATATTTAAATGTTTTACTATTAATGCGTAAAGAATTTTTTTTTATTATACTAAACTATGACGGGTTGTTTACAGCAATCATATTTTTTCGTTTTATTGTTTTATGATATATGACTTTAAAACGACCATTTGAATCCCCCAAATATTTTATTTTAAGATATTCATCTAAAGGTTTAATTCTATATATGTATATAATTTACAAAGAAAGAAAAGAAATAAAAGTAAAAAAAAATAGTAATATAGGTATAGACACAAAATTTAATTATTAATTTATAGGATATTCTATACGATTGCTGTAAGTCATATGAGAAGAGTTTCTAAGTCGTGAAACAAATATTCCTTTATTCTTTTCGTGAAAATTTAAATTCTTTGTATATTTTTAATATCTTCAGGGAGATTATTAAATTCCATACTATCCATATATTCAATGCGTTGCTTCGTAGTTTCTATTCGTATCATAAGATGGATATTGTTTCTGTTATTGAATAATGTTTGATTTCTATGAAATGAAATTGTATGGTGACCAATATTATGGGTTAACTTAAAAACATAAAGAATTGAATTAAATTATTATAAATAATTTCATTGAAATAATGGTGAAACAAAATTACATAAAAAATTTATGGCCTAAAAATAGTTAAAGAAAAATCGTTCTCTCCCATTTTTGTGTAATTACACATAAACTGGCAACGCAAGAACACAAGAAAAACGAACGCTGCGATTGTATGAAAAAGACGCGTACACCAAAAAGCGAAAAAAAATATGAAAGGAAATGTCAAATAATCAACTACAAAGATAAAAAACGAATGAGGGAATATAAAGTATCGCCGAGAACGGGCAAGTATTTTTCTTCTTTTATTCCCCTCACCTAAATCGTCCACAAACTCAAAAGTTACCGACTCTTCTCTCCGAGTGTGGACATAGACTCACAAACCATTTCTCGTTAAACTTAATCCCCAATTCCCTTCTCTGTACGTCCTGAAGATTGTCGAACTTCCTTTTCTGTATTCTTTTTATTTTCATTATAAAATTTTCCGAGAGCCTATGTTCGTATTCTAAAAACTCATTTATCTCAATGTCTGTCAAATATTTTCTTAAATTAAATTCAATCACCATCAACTCACCTTGAAAATGTTTTAACAAATCATGTCTGTCTCTAATAGCCAAATTTAAAATTTTCCTATGTAAATTTTGAGTGTACTTATTATTATTTTTATAATTTAATTTAAAACGAGTTGCTTGACCACCCACCTTATTCTCCTGATTTAGCTCTCAGTGAATTTTACCTGTTCCCAAATTTAAAAAAATTCCTTGCTGGCAAGCGTTTTACCTCAAATGAAGATGCAATTACAGTTGTAAACCACTATTTTAAAGACCTTGAAGAAAAGTATTTTAATCAAGGGATAGAATTGCTAGAAAAGCGTTGGACTAAGTGTATTGAAGTTTCAGGAGATTATATTGAAAAATAAAAATATTTTTGAAAAACTAACTATTCTCTTTCATTAATAGGCTAAGAAGTTTCCGAACCGCCCTCGAACACTAAAAACCATGTTTTTTCAGAAAATAACAAAAATTAACTCATTTATTTTAACACAACAAATAATCGGACACTACATACATACATACATACATACATAATTAGCCATACATAATTAGCCATTACAACCCTGTGTCTGGCTTACGGCCTACCTTCTCGCTACCGATCTGCCAACAACCAGATCGATCACATTGTGATTGATGGAAGGAAAGTTTCCTGTATTTTAGAAGTGCGCACATTTAGAGGTCAAAATGTCGACACAGACCATTAACTTGTCGCAGCCAAGATGAGACTGCGTATAAGCGCATCGAATATGGTACGTTCTAGTGTTTCAGGGAAGCTGGACATCAAAAGCTACGATCACAAGAGACAGCCAATCTCACTGATTGAACCTTATCAGTGCGGACTCAGACCTGGTAAGTCGACTATTGATCAGATATTCACACTGCGCCAAATCCTAGAGAAGACCCATGAAAGTCAATTCGACACACACCATCTTTTTGTAGACTATAAAGCAGCTTTCGATAGCCTAATAAGGGATCGCGTTTATGCCGCAATGTCTGAGCTCGGTATTCCTAAAAAGCTGATAAGGCTATGCAGAATGACGCCGAGCAACTCCTGCAGCTACTTCAAGGTTGGAAGGGACCTCTCCGAGCCTTTTAATACCGTGCGAGGTTTCAGACAAGGCGATCCCTTATCATGGAGTGTTTTGCCAAAGGCGGGTGTACATCGTAATAGCACTATTTTTAATAAAAGTGTCTAGCTCTTTGCGTATGCCGGCGACATATACATTATTGGGCATACCAAGCGAGATGTCACCGCAGCCTTTAATACTATTGAACGAGGGTCTGCTAAAATGAGTCTGGCGGTAAATCAGAGAAAGACGAAGTACATCTTATCGACAAGTAGGGACACTGAACGTATCGGCTCTCAGGTTACAGCCGGCAACTATACATTCTATGTGGTCAATAAATTTATCTACCTTGGCACCGCCTTTGCAGCAAGAATGTTGTCAGTCTGGAGATCAAGCGAAGAATTACACTGGCCAATAGGTGCTACTACGGTCTCGGTAGGCAGTTTAGTAACATAGTCCTCTCTTGTGCGACGAAGTTAACACTCTACAAGTCGACTGTGACTTTTGTTCTATTCTATTCGTTTCTTGATAATCTACCACGTATATTTACAATAAAATAAAAAAATTACCGCAGTTTAAAAATTTGTATTTATTTTAGATAACTTTGAAAAGAGACCTCTCTCGTACGACGAAATTAACACTCTATAAGTCGCTTATTCTTCCGGTGCTTCTCTATGCTGCGGAAGCATGGGCGCTGTCTTGTGCCGATGCAGCGGTTCTGGGAGTGTTTGAGAGAAAAGTTCTTCGCAAAATCTTTGGTCGACTAAAGCAAGGCGATGACTTTCGCATTATGACCAACTATAAGCTGTATGAGCTCCCAGGCGACGTAGACGTTGTTCAGCGCATTAACATCCAGCGGCTGCACTGGCTCGGCCAGGTTGTCTGAATGGAAGAATCTGCTTCAACGAAGAGTTTTTGATGCGAAGGTCACTTCGGTCACATCGGCGTAAAGGACGTCCATGTTTACGTTGGAAAAACCAGGTAGATGAAGCCCTGTCATCAATTGGTGTGACCAACTGGAGAAGGCGTGCGCTTAGCAGAGACGCCTGGAGACTAGTGTTGAGGCAGGCCGAAACCCTTTAACGGGTTGTTATGGCCAGCTACGTAAGTAAGTATCTCAATACAAAATATTATTAATAAATTCAAGGAGTTTTTTCCTATAAGTTGAACAAGAGTATGAAAACCGCTTTAGATTATTCGGTAAATGGTTCCAGGTACGATGTACTCTTATTATGAATGACCGATCGGAAATTGTAAGACGTCATCGATGTGAATATTTCGTGTCGAGCCAATAAAAGAAAAATAATTTACAAGGATTTTTGGTTGTCCATTTTTCATGATTTTATAGAAGTGTAACAGGATGCGTAGATCCAAGTAAGGAGTGCGCACAAAAAAAATGGGCCTACTTTTAGACTTATAACTTTTATCATAATTGAGAAAAATGAATACCGTTACATTGTTTTTGTTAGTCATCTGTTTCAAAATCCACGTTCTAAATGCCATCGCAATAGCAAAATTAGTTTTTTGAAAATAGGCACTCAACAAGAATGTCGTATAAAACTAATTGAAATTTTCAATGAAAAACCGCGCCGCTTACAAAAAACGATTGCTAGGCTCGCAGGTGTTAACCAGAAATGCAAAAAAAAAATTTGGAGGCTAAAAACGGGCCAAAATTCTGAGGAGACTTTTTTAATAAACGCGAGTGCTGTGTAATGGATGATGAAACATACATATGTCTTGGCAGATTTTTCTCAGCTTCCTGGTCAAGAATTTTATGTTGCAGACTCTAGAGGGAACGTTGAAGAAAAATTTTGTGTACAAAAAAATTTTGCCAAAAAAATTTTTGGTATGGCAAGAAATTTGCACATGTGTCGAAAGAAGCTCTTCGTTCATTAAGATGTGCGTCACTATAAACTGTAACACATCAAAAGTCAAATAAAAACTGACTGGAGTAAGCTAGAGTTAAAAATAAAACAGTTTTATTTTTCATTTTTATTACAGATTTATATTCTGTATTATTTTATTTAAAAATTAATTTAATTTTATAAAATTTTTTATTTTATTCATTATGCCATCCATAAGCAATGTTATAGTGTTTTCGGTGATTTTTTTGGTACCAGCTGTCCATTTATATCGAAAACTAGTAATGGTTTTGGGAACAGATGTACTCTTCTTTAGTTCTCTTTTGACCAGAGCCCAATATCTTTCAATAGGCCGCAACTCTGGGCAGTTTGGTGGGTTAGCCTCTTTTGGAACAAAAATAACATTATTTTTATTATACCAGTCTATTGCGCTTTTACTGTAGTGACATGTTGCCAAATCTGGCCAGAAGAATGTTGATATGTTGTGCTGTCATAGAAATGGGAGCAACCTCTTTTGAAGACACTCTTTGATATAAATATCTGAGTTTATTGATCCCAATGTAACAAACGATGCAATTCTGTTGCCGCAGCTACAAATAGCCTGCCAAACTAGGAACTTTTTGGGAAATTTTGATAGTTTTTTAGTTCGGAACTCTTCAGAAACATTGCCTCTACTATCCGCTACATAAAACTCTTGGCCAGGAAGCTGCGTAAAGTCTGCAAAAACGTAAGTTTCATCATCCATTACACAACATTCAAACTTTTGAAAAAATTCTTTTTTGAGGAGTTTTGCTCTTTTTTTTGCTTCAATATTCTTCTTAGCATTTCTATCCGGAACTTTTTGGACTTTAAATGTTTTAAGGCCAGCTTTAGCTTTAACTCGGCGCACAAAACTTTCCGAACATTGCACGCGCTGGGCCACTTCGCGACCAGAAATGTTTGGAAGAGCCAGCAAAAGCTTCTCAACCTTTTTGGCTTTCGTGTCGTTCGTTACCAGTTTTGCTTCACCTGTTCCAGGCTTTCTTTCAATTTTTAGGTCTTTGTTGAACTTTTTGACCACTCTGGAAACACATTGCCTGGTCACGTGGACTTCCCTAGCAACTTTTGTATAACTCCAATATGGTTTTTTTGAATTATTTGAATAATTTTTGTATGCACTTGTCTTTGATTATCCATTATGAACTAACTAACAAGTCAAATTTGACAAACTGATACATTTTAAAATCTGACACATTTTCCAAAGATATTGTGATTGTAGTCGCCGTGGTCTAGTGGTTAGTGTGTTGGCTTACGAAGACGATAGTGCTGGGTTCAAATCTCAGCTCCGACATCTTTAAAAAAAAGAAATATGAAACAATTATTTCTTTCGGCGACTACCTCTCAGCAGTCTTCTGGCAAAAGCTCTGGGAGTAATTAATTGCCATGAAAAAGCTTCTCAAATCTGTCGTTCGGAGTCGACTTTAAACTGTAGGTCCCGGTACTCATGGGAAAAAATTAACACACACAACATGAGTGCTGCGAGAAGCTAGGCCGTAATCCTGACACAGGGTTGTAATGGCCAATTATGTATGTATGTATGTATTGTGATTAAGAAAAATAATTTTGATTAAAGGTGAAAAAAGTTATTAAGAAAAATGGGTGTTACACTTTATAGTGACGCACATCTTAAATAAATAAATTTTATTAACGGTTGATATACCTTCTTTTTTCTAGATTTGCGGAAGATTTTTCTTCAAATTGCACCCGAATAATAAAGTGTTGTAAAACAGTCCATTGTTCTGACGTTCTTGTTGTAACGGATGCAAATGATAACCAGTTAGTGTCGCTAAGTCGTAGCAGTTTATTATATTATATTATGCCGAAATTAAACAACTTGCAATAATAAAAATTCAATAACAATTTTAGGTTATTGTGAATTGGAATAGAGTAAGCAAATCGTATGTCCTATATGGCGTTTTTAAAACATCGATAAGTTTTTTCTTATTAGCCTTACTTCTATATAAGAGTTTTTTGTGGTCATACTATGGCATACGACATCTATTTAGAATTTCTGTACAATCGATGCTGTATAATATACAAATATTGTAAACGACATTATAATGTCTTAATGATGAAACAGAAGAAACTTTCAGAATGCAGTCGTGGAACAGAAACTATTTTATTTTGACAGCGCTTTTTCTTATGTTGTCATTTTGAGACGCAAATTCTCTCAACAAAATTGCCACACTTTTATTATATTTCATATATTTTGAAAAAAATCTGTTTTTTAGTTTTGGCACAAAGAAAAATAAGGACAGAAGAATATCGTAGGAACATTTAAAAGTTTAAATAAATTAATAATTTTGTGATTTGTGAAATAAAATTAGTGATATTGTAGAAAAAATAAACGTAAACATATTTGTATAAATTGTATTGTATAAAAACTTTTATATGAAGCAAAAACTCTCACAAACTTAATTTTTAATAGCTTTACATACACTGCGCGTCATCAAGTTAGCACCCCGCTTTACACTCTCCGTTAATGTTAAATACTACCTAAACTACTTATGCTATGGACTTGCAATACATCACACATAAGTAGTTTAGGTAGTATTTAACATAAACGGAGAGTGTAAAGCGGGGCGCTAAATTGATGACGCGCTGTGTACAAGGTAAAAACATTAAATGATAGTTCGTGAAGCTGTATAGATCATTTTAATTATGGGCATATTTTCTCTGAGAGTAGTTTTTGTTTGGAGTTGCGGTCATATTCTGTTTCTTTATTTGTGCTGAAATGCCACTTCGATTGGTGTTTCAACAAGAGAACGGCCCCAAACACACATCGAAGAGAGCAAAAGGTTCGTTTCAAAATAACAGCGTCAAGTTTTTAGGCTGGTCTGTAGTGCTATTCAGTACTTTAAAATTTCGTACAATTGTTTTGTTAAAATTTTTTAACAGCAAAATAAACGATTTTGCTATTCAGTAAAAATTTGTTAACGACTGTAGTTATCGTCAAGCGTTTTCTAAACCAGTTGTATTTGTGTTGTTAAAATAGATACAAAATAAAAGTAATTAAATATTTTATGTTCTATAATACAATATTACTAGAACATCTGAAATTTAATCAGTAAATTTATTAATAGGTTGCTTAATTGGCACACACATTTCATTAATAATTTTCCAAAAAAAAAAAAAATTTCCAATATTTTCAGAAAATATTAAATTAAAATTGTAGTCGCCGTGGTCTAGTGGTTAGTGTGTTGGCTTACTAAGACATGGGCCCTGGGTTCGACTCCAGGCTCCGACATCTTCAAAAAAAGAAATATGAAAAAATATTTCTTTCGGCGACTACCTCTCAGCAGTCTTCTGGCAAAAGCTCTGAGAGTAACTAATTGCCATGAACAAGCTTCTCAAGTCTGTCATTCGGAGTCGACATTAAACTGTAGGTCACGGTACTCATGGATAAAAATTCACACACACAACATGAGTGCTGCGAGAAGCTAGGGCGTAATCCTGACACAGGGTTGTAACGGCCAGTTATGTTATGTATGTATGTATTAAATTTAATGTCAAAATACAATATGCAAGATGCGTATTCACACATATTTTAAAAAGCCATTTTTATTAAAATCACTACTTTGGTATAAAGCAGGGATGAGCAACACGCAGCCCGCTTGCGGCTCTTTCAACATATTTATGCGGCCCGCCAAACAAATGTTGCTGCTTCTCAAAAATACACATAATATATAGACGCATTAATCAACGAGTTTCAATTACGAAGAAACTGAGAAGACAGCAGTTTCCATGAAAATGTTTTCCTAACCATTAATTATCGATGTGGATACAGTTCCCGAAGACTTTCAAAGGGAAGTGATGGACATGCAAAATAATACTGATGTAAAAAATGTATTTCTCTCAGTAAACATCGAGAATGTTTATAAATCCGACCACCGGCCAATTACCACGATTAGAAACTTGTGCATGTGTAGCTACCTCATCAATTCCGGCTGATATTGATCAGGTTGTATCGAAAAAACAGTGCCAAATTTCTCATTAAAAATTTCAAGCAAATACTTTTTTTTTTGGCATTAAATTTTATATTTTTTTATCTTAATTTTTATTATAAATTGAGTTTTGTAAATTATTAGTATTTATGTGCGGCCCGCCAAAAAATTTTAAGATTTAAAGTGGCCCGTTGATTAAAAATGTTGCTCACCCCTCGTATAGAGTATGTGGAATACATGACAAAATTCAAGTGAATAATTTAAAGTTTGTAAGAAAACTGGCTTTGATATAGTGCTGGCAAAGTATTGAGTAATGGGTACCGAGTATCGAGTATTTGTACTAATTTTTTGGTACTGAATACTTAAAAGTAACTACTCAATACTTTAAGAGTTGCATTTTTTCTTCGAAGTTGTATGGAAAATTTAAATTTTAACGGCCAAACAAATTTCTGTCTAAAAACACAATTTCTTACAAAATTGTTTTCTCTTAAAAATAAAATCCGTTAAAAGTATTGAGTAGTATTGGGTACCCAAATGAAAGTACTCAATACTATCGAGTAATGAAAAGTAGCAGTATTTGACAGCACTACTTTAATACTGTTTTTTCGTAAAGTTTTTTTTTGTCTTATAGAGATGCCACTAGATTTATATTTTTAACTACAAGCGTTTACGAGTAGTTACTGAATCGCACTACTGCACAGTCTTCAGGATTAAATTCTATTGAAAATTTTTGACAAATTGTCGGAAGAACATTCCAATCGCAACGTTTTAAACATTTGTGGACTCGCTGCATGGATTTTATAAAAAATAAGGCTAATTCCACTAAGTACAGAGGTAAATAAACGGTAATTGAAATAAATAATTTGGTTTAAATAATAAAAAAAAAATTACAAAAATTTACTGAATCTAATTATTTGAACAGGCAAAACTAACTAGTTGATTTTAACAATATGTATGAATTTATGTTTTTTTTTAAGTTTTGCTCTTGGGAAGTTTTGTGTTTTGAATATTATTTACTTTATAATTGAACCCAAATAAAAACAAACAAAAATATTAATCACGTTTTTCTAATGTTTGTTCGGTCTTAAAGATGCTAGATCATGGTGAATCTATATTGTTGAACACCACTATATAAAAAATTATATTCTGACTTTTTCAGACAGAACCCTGACAACCCTGGCTCAGATATACTTACAGTATTGGACAAAACATTTGCAACTCATATGTAATATATAATTTTAGGACAGTAAAATAAATAGCGTCATAATTTTTGATAATGTTATAGCTTAATTTTTTATTTATTATCTTCAGAATCATTTTTTGTGAAGTTATCAAGGAATAATATTTTTGTAGTGTACTAATTCAAAGTTGTTATTTTTTGGCGCGACAAAACAATTCCAACTCTTCATGATCTTACATTAAGTAACAAAAAACCGTTGTGTTTTGGTTTGTTTTGGAATAGATTTTTATTTAAAACCACGTATTTTATTAAGTCAAATATTTTAAGAGAATTAATAGTCTCTTCAGTTTACCCAAATTTTAATATGACGCCAGATAAATTCGGAAAGAAATTACCCAAACTTATAGTGAACGACTTCAATCAGAACTCTCTGAGAAACCCAAAAGGAACTCTCTATTAAATATAAAGTTCATAAATCATCGTTTTCTCGAATCTCATCACGTTTTCAAAGAACTAAATCCGTGGAAGTGGTAAACAAAGGTGGTTGGAAAAGAAAAACTCCCAAGAACAGACTTCTAAATAGTGACAAAGACTAAAAAAATCGTTTAAATCGTGCCCGATGTGAGCAAAAGAATTTATAGTACCTGTTAGTGCAAGAACTATTTGTAGACGTCTCGTTGACGCTGGGTTGGAAGCGTAACGGCCAGTGCCTCGTTTCTGTATTACTCGACTCGAGTAATATCTCACATGAAACGAAAAAATTGAAACAATAACTATGTGAATTGACACAAAAAGTGCTGTTTCTCACATACGTGTTTCTGTATGAAAAATAATGCGAGTACTATCTGTCATTTATGCCATTTTCCAATTATTATTGGAAAAATGTGAGTAAAAGTGTTTCTGTATCTTTTTTTGTGAAAACTGAACCGAATGAAGTGTCAAAAAAAGCCGCATATTAAAACGGTGCGAAAAGTGTTTTGCAAACAAAAAAAAACAATTTTTGTATTTTGTGTCTTTTTTAAATAATATTGTGTGGTTTTTTTATTAAAAATAATATTGCGTAGCTTTTTTAATATATACTGTGAGCGTCAAAATAAAGTGTACAAAAACATTTTCTCCAAATTAGTTTTTATTTCAGTCTTTAAAAATACGATTTTATTTAACGTTTTATGTTTTTTTTTAATTGTTATTCAGTTCTCTACTTAAACCTAAAAAAACAACAACAAAAGTTATAAAACAAAAACAAAATCTATTGCATATTTTACGCGTCAAAATAAAGTGTACATCTTTTTTTGTAGCATTTTAGCGAAGTAGAACCGTATAAAATACCGTTATGTTTGGTTGTTTATTTACTTTCTTCCATTCTTTTAAATCACTATTAATGTTTTATATCAGACAGACGCAATTTTCGGACTATAACTTCTTTGTAGAAAGAAATTATTTATTTTATTAAAAATGGGTAGAAAAACATCCACATATGTCAGAGAACTTGTGATAAAACTTCGAAAAGGGGGTAAAACTTTTCGTGAAATCGGGTCTATTATAAACAGAAGCCATAATACAGTAAAGAAAATAGTTGATAAGCACGAAAAATTCGGCAAAGTAGAAAATCGTCCTGGTGCAGGCCGACCAAAATCTTTAAGTGAGTCTGAAATAAGATCTATTGTGCGTGATGTGAAGAAGAATCCATTTAAAAGTGCTGTTAAAATATCGGAGGAAGTTTCAGCAACAAAAAATATCGACGTAAGCGCCAGCACAGTACGAAGAGCTCTACACGCAAATGGTATACATGGTCGACTGCCGCGAAAGAAGCCACTAATATCGTTATTGAATCAGAAAAAACGTATTGAGTATGCAAAAAAGTACGAAACTAAAGATGGTTCTTTCTGGAATAACGTTTTGTTTAGCGATGAGAGTAAATTTGAGATATTTGGCAAGAAAAAACCTGTAAAAGTATGGCGTACAAAAAAGACAGAGTATGCTGAACAAAATCTAATATCCACGGTTAAGCATGGTGGAGGTTCGGTGATGGTGTGGGGATGTATGGCGGCTAGTGGAGTGGGAAGCTTGGTTTTTATTGAAGATACCATGAATAAAATGGACTACCTAAACATTTTGAAAAACAATTTGCCATGTAGTGTAGAGAAATTGGGCTTACAGGGACCTTGGATCTTTCAACAAGACAATGATCCCAAACATACGGCAAGGATAGTAAAAGAATGGCTGCTTTATCATACTCCTAAAACATTAATCATCCTCCCCAATCACCGGACCTTAACCCGATTGAGCATTTGTGGGAGCATCTCGACCGGCAAATACGAAAGAGGATAATCACTAACAAGGATACGCTAAAATCCGTTATAATGGAGGAGTGGCAGAAAATTTCATCTGACATAACCACAAAACTAGTGGAATCGATGCACCGAAGACTAAGTGCCGTTATTAAAGCTAAAGGAAAAGCAACCAAATACTAAATCATACTAATTTTTATAATGAATAATATTTGTACTTTTTTTTGACGCGTAAAATATGGAATAGATTTTGTTTTTGTTTTATAACTTTTGTTGTTGTAAGTTTTTTTGTTGTTTTTTTTATGTTTAAGTAGAGAATTGAATTACAATTAAAAAAACATAAAATGTTAAATAAAATCGTATTTTTAAAGACTGAAATAAAAACTAATTTAGAGAAAATGTTTTTGTACACTTTATTTTGACGCTCACAGTATATGATATATATTTTTATAGTTTTGCATTTCTCTTCATATAATTTTTTTTATTGGTTTGTTTACATTTTTCACCAGGGTTGTCAGATAGTTTTCAATTTTCATCCCCAATTTTAAAATTCATATCCTCAAAAATCCCCACAGAAACTGTATCAATAATTTTGCATAGATACATATGCTTTGATATAGGTATAAATATATAATATTTTATTTGATATGTATTTCTTATTACAGTGGTGGTCTATAAAAAAGATTGACCATGATCTAGCATCATGACCAAAAAACTTTAGAACAATGTGATTAATATTTTTGTTTGTTTCTATATAAAATATCAATTATAAAGTAAATAAAATAAAAAACATTAAAATTTCCCAAGATCAAAATTTAAAAAACCATGTACATATTCAAAAATATTGTTAAAATTAACTAATTTTGCCTCTACATAAAAATATACACATCAAATTTGATGGCCTAAAAGAAACAGTTTTTTATTAATGGCACCAAATTACCACTATTTTGTAGTTAGTGGAATTACCCTGGTTTTAAATAAAGTCCCAAAAGCGTTTTGGCATTGAGTCCACAAGTCTTTAAAACATATTGATTGCAATGTTTTTGCACACATCTTTAACAAATTCCCACAAAGTACTTTATTAGGAGGGTTTTTTCTCAAAGAGCCGCTTTGATAATTTCGCATAAATTTTCAAAAGGGTTTAACTCTGGACACAGGGTTGTAAAGGCCAGTTATGTATGTATGTATGTATGTTAACTCTGGAAACTGAGCAGATCAGCTTAAAATTTTGAAGCATATATTTTGAAAATAATTTTTGCTCGCTTCGATGTCTGTTTTGGGTTGTTAACTTGGTGGAACACCCATCGATGTGCCATTTCATATTCAGAAGAAGACATCTTTATGCCGTTTAAAATATTTGTATAGTATACGGTATCTGTTGTACCTTCAATTCTACATAGATGTCCTGTGCTATAATATGAAAAACATTCCCATACCATTCAGTAGTATGTAGTTTAACTAACAGGCGTCCCTCTAATACTAAATTCCTACGCAATAAAACCATTAAAATCGGTGGGGGAAATATAATGGTATAGAGATGTTTTTGTTTATATGAGAAAATAAACCAAACTAAAAAGCATGAGTTTTAAACAAGTCATGCTTATAAATTCATACTTTCATCGGAAATTCTTTCACTGTGTGTTTCGAATGAAAGAAATCTATAATATATAGTTAAATAAGCAACAAAATTGTAAAAATCGTCAAACATATGTAGATTATCCACAATAAAATCCCCATCCACAAATGAATTTTTTTTCCCCATTTCAGAAAAAAAATCCTCATTTTGGTGATAAATCTCCTAATCTGACAACACTGTTTTTCACAATTAATATTTTTTTTGACGTTTTGCTTTCGTTTCACACATTTAAACTGGAAATATTCCAGTTGGAAAATGAGTTTGTTTTGATTGTTTTCGCATGCAGATACAGAAACACTTTTTTAACGACGATTCGAAAAACGATGGGATTTTTTGTTTCAGCACACATGTGAGTAATTTCTCGAGTCGAGTAATACAGAAACGAGGCACAGATAAAGCCTCTTATATCAAGGTGCAACCAATTGAAACGGCTGCAATTTGCTAACGAACATGCTAGATGGATCGTAAGCATGTGGAAAAACGCGCTTTTTAACGACGAATCAATATATAACATTATCGCTTCTGAAGGCATAGCCCACGTAAGAAGATCAAAAAGAAAACGAGTTCAGAAAAATTGTTGCGTTAAGACAGTAAAACATGGAGGCCATGTCATGGTCTAGGGTTGTTTTTCTGCTAAATGTTTGGACTCACTTCATCGTATTAATGGAATAATGGATAAATGGATGTACAAAAGCATCCCTGGGCAAGTTAAGTTACCATATGCTGAGTGGGAAAGGCAAAACGTTTGACATTTCAGAAAGGTATCGATTTCAAGTACACTTCGAAGTTGGTTAGAGCTTGGTTTAGGTAACAAAATTTTGACTCAATGCAATGGTCTCCTCAGTCACCAGATTTTTATCCGAAATTAACATTAGAAATGCTAATGAGTTCTTTAAACGGATCCAAGATGCATGGAATAGCATACCTTAGTATATAATTAATAATTTAATTGAGTAAATGACAAGACAAAGCAAGGTCGTTATTCAAAATAAAGGTTTTCCTACAAAATATTAAAATAAGTCTTTGATTTGTGTTGGTTGCAATTGTTTTGTCTTGCTGAAGTTTTTGCTTTGTTAAGTCTATTTTATAAAAAATCCGAATTGTTGAAGAATTTAAAATAATTTTAGTTTAAAAAAGATTATAAAGTTAATTTAATATAATAAATAACAATAAAATTTTAATATTACAAACCCATATTTTTTCTAGGAATATTTCTTAGTGTCGGTGGTAGTTGCAAATGTTTTGTCCGATACTGTATATATGCACAGAAAATTGGCACCGTAAAAATGCTTAGCATTTCTTTAAATTGTGTTATCAATTAATTTAACAATACTTACTTGCCGATTTCTTAAGTGATTCAGACGCAGTTTTTCCGTTAATTCAGAAACATTCATTGCGTTTGGTAAATCTTGCTTATTGGCAAATACAAGTAACACAGCATCCCTAAGTTCATCCTCTTGCAACTGAAAATTTTGTATAAAATACAATTCTGAATATGTAATATAAACTATTATACTTATACCATATTTTGTAATTCTTTTTCAGCTTCAGTAATTCTGTCTCTGTCATTAGAATCAACTACGAATATAAGACCTTGAGTGTTTTGAAAGTAGTGCCTCCATAGCGGTCGAATTTTGTCTTGACCGCCTACATCCCACACTGTAAAACATATATTTTTGTATTCTACGCTTTCAACATTGAAACCAATTGTCGGGATCGTTGTCACCACTTCACCCAATTTGAGTTTGTATAATATTGTCGTTTTTCCTGCTGCATCTAAGCCGACTGTAAAGTAAAATTAAATGAAGATAGAGAATTTTAAAATTTGCCAAACTCCGAAATATATAACAATATAAAAAAACCAGTACAATATAAATAAATTACTTCATAAATTTACATACATTTATGAAAATTACTAGTACCACTTACAATTGAACCTCTAAAAATTTAAGCTAAGCATAATTATGTACGTTTTCAGCAACCTTTAACAATCCATTGAATAGTTGTAGTCGTGAATTGTTACTTTATCTGTAAAGTCATAATTGTTCTCTGTTGCTTTCAAATATTGCAAAATTTATTGTTTAATTTTATTTATTATTTTTTTGTTTATAATTATTAGACTTATAATTAATTATAAGCCTAATATTGAAATTAAGAGAGCACTGGCATCTGAGGCCTTCGGCTCTTGGTGCAATTAAATATCAGCGATAAATTAATATGTACATATGTGCATATAAAAAATATATACTTATATAAAAGAATGATAAAAGTAGTAAATAGGTTGGCAATTAAGTTTTTTTTTTTGTCGTCGAGAAGATAGATAAGTTATTGAATGTGTAGATTAGGTGTATTGATGATTCTGCAATTGTGCATTCAAGAAACTCAACTAGTTGTAAAATTTAATCTACAAAAGTCAGGTTGTGAAAAGCACAATAATATTCATGTAATGTTGAGGATGCGTTGGGACATCTATCACTCATCACCAACGACCGAAAGGCCACTCCCTTTAACCTACGTAGAAAACAACAAAGCGTACGCTTAGCTTCGGTTTCCACGGAAATTATCGGCAGCAAAACTTCGGACGTCAGTGACACGCGAAAGAAGTCCCGACACGCCAGTTCCGCATTAATTAATCGTCTGAATCGAGTTCCAATTCTGATGTTGGAATAAAGTATTTATTAGATGAAATAAGGTCCTGGGTAAGTTTGCTTATGGGAGATGTGAAATTGTTTAAAGGTATTTTAAGAGTATGTATAGTTTGGTTTTCAGTTGGTGGTTTTTTGTTGCTGATTTTGCCTGTTTTGAAGTTGTTGGTTTTTGGTGTATATTTGGTGTTTTTAAGATATTTGTTAGTGTTGTTAATTTTGTTTCGTTTGTAGTATTTTTTGTTTTGTTCTTTGATGATGAAATGTCTAAATCCATTTCATTAGATGAGGATATGCTGGATATTGATTCACGGCGCACAGTGGAAAATCGTAGAGTAAGACCAGCCCAAAATTCATTTTAAAAAATTTTCGATTTAAACCATAATTTTCTTCTTATCGAAAAGCTAAAATGTCGAACATAATAATTTGGGTAAAATATTTGATGTTTGGTCAATAGCAATACTCGGAAGTAAGGACCGTATTCACATCTTTTTACAACAACGATTTATTACTATAAAAATAAAATATATTTCGGAGCATATTTTTAATATAATTCACATTGCAATTAAGGAGTTATATACCTTATTGGAAAGGTAATTTGATGTAGATTCCGATTTTATAAATAGCGGATCAGGTTTTAGTGAAAACATTTGAAATTTCGGCTCCTGTATGATGATATGCTGTTTTGGCTGCATGTAAAAACTTCGGTAAGGCTTTTAATTAGGAGCTCTGCTTAGCTCTGCACTCATATGTATAAAACTTTAAAGCTTAATATATTAATAAAATACTATAAAAATATTAGCTGCATATTCGTGCCTAAACAGAAGTTACATTCAATAATGTTAAAAAACTCAATTATTTAGATAATTGAAAAAATGATTTTTGCTAAAGTAGCTTTGCATTGTTTTCTTCTTCTGAACTTGAAAAGAATGAGTTTCTTAAAAATCTGGAAAATTCCGAGAAGGTTGAATATTTCGAATAATTAAAGTTGTTAAGTATATTTATTGATCTTGACCTGACAAAAGGCACAACACATATGCTTAAGAAATCTTATGATGGAAAAAAATATACTGTTCTTACTCCATACTATGAAATTCAGAAAGCAAAAAAAAGTTGCTGCCTATAACCAGGTTTACTAGAAGTAACAAATACTTCTGCTAGAGCTAAGTCTTTACAAGATCACACTTCAACCAGGATTTTAGTGATTGATGCTGTGGATAATAAAAGCTTAATAAACCTAACCCTCTACTGTAAATCGGTTTGTGATGGCTTGTCAGGTTATTCAGAATATAAAAAATCTTTTCCAGAGGAATCTTATATAATTTCTGTTTGTAATATATTTATAACATCTTTAGTACCCATTAAACTTGTAAGCGAAGAAACAGGTGATATTATTTGGGAAAATACAGTCTGCTCATCTGATCGATATTGTCGCCCCATTTCAATAGAACTTTGCAAAGAGAAACCAGAAAAAACGAAAGAAGTGGAAGATACTATTAAAACTCAAATAAAGTTATTGTCACCAACTATTGTCTCAAAGAACAAAAAATATATAGCCGTAAACCATAAACTGTTTCTTACAATGATTGATGGTAAAGTAGCACAAGTTTTAACAAATACTCCATTAAGTGCATCATGTACTATATGCAAAGCGACACCTACTCAAATGAATAACTTAGAGAGAGTACCTGCAAGACCAGAAGATGAAAATGCTTTTAAGTATGGCTTATCGATCCTCCACGCGTGGATAAGATGTACAGAAATGATTTTGCATATTGGATACAATAGTGAATTCCAAAAATGTTCATCGTTAACTGAAAATTATAAAGCAGTAAAGAAGCTAATATACAAAAACGTTTTTGTGAAGAGTTTGGGATTAATTATTGATAAGCCATGGCAAGGAAGTGGTAACATCAATGATGGTAATACTGTTAGAAAATTCTTTTTTTGAATTTTTCGCGATCTGCTGATATCACTGGACTAGATAAAGAATTAAAAAAAAGTTTTACATCATTCTTCAAGCTTTATCGTCTAATTTAATAATAGACCCTGGAAAATTTTGCGAATATGCATAAGAAACAACAGGATTGTATATAATAAAATACAAAAAATACATTTCTTACCTTTATTCTGTAATAAGTTCTGGTTTAATTTCGTTCATATTTTACAGAATAATAGAAAATACACCTAAGATTATTCGTGCAAAATTTCAGAACTTTATCTCTAAGAACAAAAAAGTTACAGATTTTTGATCCGATAAGGACTAAAATTTTCCACTGTGCGGCGGGGAAGCTTATCGTTGTCCTTGTTAATTTTGGGTGATGATACAGGTCTTTTTTGAATCTGTTTATTTGTTGCAACTATTGTTTTTTGGTTGTCTTTGGCTACCTCAGAGAAGGATTTTTCATTTTGTTGAGAGGGTTGACGTGCATTACTTTCATATTTACGTTTTGCAGCACCAAAAGAGCACTTGTCAAAAGTTTAAATCCTAATTATTTCCTTTTGCTGTACATATCGTGGGCAGTTTTTGTCAGATGCAGGGTGCTCGTCTTTGCAGTTAGCGCATTGCAAACGTGTACAATCTGCGGGATCATGTGGTGGTAAATTGCATTTGACGCATATTGCTTGATTGGAACATCTGTTTTTAGTATGACCCAAAATTTGGCAGTTTTTACACCGCATGGGGTTGGGGAAATAGGTTTTAACTTTGACTTTGTACCAAGCAACATCAATAGTCTCAGGTAGATTGTATGCGTTAAAGGTGACCACTATGTAGCCATTATATTGTTTAGTGCCATCATCTTTATTAAATGAGTATTTATAGACTGATACAACGCCTTGATTTTTAAGTTCTTTGACAATTTCATCTTCTTCAACATCAATTAGGCAAGGAGCATATATTACACCCTTTACAAAATTGAGTGTTTCATGAAGTTTTACAGTTATTTCGCATATATTAGAGAGTGTTTTAACCTTCAAAAATTTCTCCGCAATAAAGTGGTTCCTTACTAGTAAGAGGAGGCTTCCATCTTTAAGTTGGCTGATTGAATCGATAAGAGTGGATATAGCGTGTAATGCTTTGTGAATAACAAAAGGGCTCAATTTTTTTAATTCGTCTTTCTTGTTTGATGTAATCACCACATATTTTGGATCATTTAGAACTGATGTTGTTTTTCTTGCAGTTGGAAGTTGTGGGAAGATTGTGTTTTTACTTTGATCCAAGTAGTCACCTAACAAGGCGAACCTATTGGATGTTTTATCTGGTGGCCCGGGGGCTATTTTCGTTTACAACTTTTTTGACTTTAGTTTTGTTTTTGCCTTACTTTTAAAGAAATAAAGTCAGTCAAATAAATTTTAACTGTATTAAAAGCACAAAAGTAATTGAGAAAAATAAATGGAAAATAACTGTTAACCGTTATACGATACAATGATCTATTCAAGAGTAGTCAGAAATACGCGTGTGAACACAATGAGTGATAATCGATGACTGTGTTATTGTTTAAATATATGTTCTTTTGGTACGAAACAAAACACTGTTAACGTATCAGAGAGTAAAGGCCCAACCATAATGTGCTTAGGCTAGCTTAAACAACTATGCGAATGCATGCAATTAAATGTATATAACCATAATGTACATAACAATCGTTTCGTTGAGTTTCGTTCAATTTCATTTGATTACGTTTGGAGCGAAGCTGATCGCACCAAAGTACATTATAGCCACTCGAAAACTTCGTTAGATTTTTGAAAGACGTTTCGTTGATTTTTGACATTAGCATACATCTACGAAAGTTCATTATGGTTGGGCCGTAATATGTTGATGCTTACTCAGGCTACATGAATAATAAAAATCCAACAAAAAGTAGTTCTCAGAGAATTTTTAATAGAACCCAGCGGGAAAAGATTGATTACCTTATTTTATAACCAATTATATAATATATTACTTCAGAATATATTATTTTTGGAATCGACAAGGTAATTTCACGTGGCACACAAGTAAATATTGATTACCATGTGCATTCCCACATCTATAAAAGAAAGAAGTTATTGTGTGTTGGTTTTTGTCTTTTTCGTATATTTTGTTGAAAAAAAAAACGTAATTTTTTTTTTCTATTTTACATATCGATTACCATGTACATTCCCACATATATAGAAGAAAGATGTTATTGTTTCTGCGTATATTTGATTGTAGATTTTTTTGTTTTCTGTTTTTTTTATAGTTGAAAAATCCGTTATTTTTAATATTTTACACAAAAATAAATGTAATGACCAAAAATTACAGTTATTTTATTTTCTGAGATTGAAAAAGTTGGCCATAGAATAATAAATAACTTTTACGTTGTTAAATAATAGTTATTCATAACAAAAACTTTTTTCCGTTGCTCATAACTTTTATTTTCGATTTATATTTTTTTACGTTGCCCTATAAGAGTTATTCATAACAAAAATTTTTTTCCGTTGCTCATAACTTTTATTTTCGATTTATAAATTTTTAAGTTGCCCTGTAAAAGTTTTTCTTAAGAAACAACCACGTCGTCATTGCTTAGATCATCAATTAGAGAGCTTGAAGTGGATTCAACCTCAGAAGACGAGGATGACAATACATCGTGAGAGTGACTAGCAGCCATAGCACAAATATACAGCTTTAAACCCATGAGGCTAGATGTAGAAGCCGATTTGTTGCATTATTGCATTATTATTTTCCATTTTTACGTAAATTGGCTCATATTGTGCATGCAGTGCCGGCCACGCAGGTATCTGTTGAAAGAGCATTATCTGCTTTGCGGCTTTTGTTGGCAGATAAAAGGTGCAACTTGGCATACGAGATGCTTGCTAAAACATTATTTGTGAAATTAAATTCTTTGTGAATTACACAAAAAAACAAATGAATTATTTTATTTTAGATAACTTTTATTCTATAACTATTTATTCTATTGATATCAGCTATATAATAAGTGCAGTCTTTATTTTAAGTGCTGAAGACTCGGGTTCGAGCCCCAGTCTTTATTATTATGTAGTCGTCGTGGTCTAGTGGTTAGTGTGTTGGCTTACTAAGACATGAGCCCTGGGTTCGACACCCAGCTCCGACATCTTAAAAAAAGAAATATGAAAAAAAAATATTTTTTTGGCTACTACCTCTCATCAGTCTTCTGGCAAAAGCTCTGAGAGTAATTAATTGCCATGAACAAGCTTCTCAAGTCTGTCGCTCGGAGTCGACATTAAACTGTACGTCCGGGTACCCATGGATAAAAATTTACACACACAACATGAGTGCTGCGAGAAGCTAGGCCGTAATCCTGACACAGGGTTGTAAAGGCCAGTTATTTATGTATGTATGTAACTTTTATTCTAGATTGTTTTAGACTTTACATGTAAAATGAAATATATATTGGAGCTACCAATAAAATCCAAAAAATGCAATGAAAACTAATTTATTTAAATTATAACAAAATATAAATCGAAGTTAAAAGATATGAAAAACGTAAAAATTTTTGTGTTAAGAATAACTCTTATAAGGCAACGTAAAAAAATATAAATCGAAAATAAAAGTTATGAGCAACGGAAAAAAATTATTATGAATAACAGTTACTGAAAACAAAAACTTTTATTAATTGAAAATAACTATTATTTAAAGAGAAAAAATTAATTTTTTCAATATAACTGTGTTGTACTCTTACTATTTAAATAAAAAGCACAATTTAAAGCTAAAATATATTTGATTTTATTGAATGTTTAATTATACGATGCGCTGTGACGCGTATGTTCAAGTGTACAAAAGTAAGTGAGGTTTATATTCAGTTTAATTCAAAAATGACAAATAGTATTGCATTTCAGTAATGCCAGATTGTAAAATTATAAATATGGTTGCCTCCAACATCTCCCTTCTTTAAGTTACTTAAGGTGATCTTGAAATGGGTTCAACAGGTTGCCTTCTGGTGACGATGCGTTGCGGAATCCATTTTATTGGTGAAGTAGGTGGAGTCATGAAATCGTCTTGGATAGGTGGTGTGGCTATCTGGAACTCGTTGAGTAGTATATCTAAAGGTAATTCAGAGTTCGCCGTTTCAGATGTAGTTTCTGTTGATTGCCTAGGCCTTAGTTGATCAGCATGTGCTCTTATGAGGATTTTTCGATTACCGCTTTCTATTAGAGTATTGTAAATTACATTTCCAACCCTTTCCACTATTTCTCCAGGTACCCAAAAGCCTTTAGTTAGTTTAAAGTGTTTAGCGTAAACCAAATCATTTGTTTTAAAATTCCTATTTCTAGTGCCGTGTCTTATGTTGTACTGGTGTTCCATTTTAATGTTTCTCAATAGGTTTTTACATGGAGGTTTAAGAATTACATCGAAAACAGTTCTCATTTTTCGCCCTATGAAAGATTCTGCTGGTGAAAGTTTGTTAGGAGAATTTGGGTTAGGTGTTGAACGGTAGACTTCTAAAAATGTTTGAAGAATCTCTGAGGATGTTCCTTCCTTATCACACTTTAATCAATAGTCAATATGCACTCGTTCTAGAGGATGTGTTGTTACAGGCCATGAGCAAAGGTCAGTTTTGGTTGGGTTTGTTGCATTTAGTTGACAATTTGTACAATTTTTATTGTAGCTCTCTATATGCGTATCGATGTTAGGCCAGTATACATAGCTCCTAGCTATTGATTTACTTCTTTCTGCTGAAATATGTCCTCTATGTAATTGTCTTAGTATTCGTTGTCGGTAGTCGCCGTGGTCTAGTGGTTAGTGTGTTGGCTTACTAAGACGATAGTGCCGGGTTCAAATCTCAGCACCGACATCTTGAAAAAAGAAATATGAAAAAAATATTTCTTTCGGCGACTACCTCTCAGCAGTCTTCTGGCAAAAGCTCTGAGAGTAATTAATTGCCATGAACAAGCTTCTCAAGTCTGTCGTTCGGAGTCGACATTAAACTGTAGGTCCCGGTACTTATGGATAGAAATTTACACACACAACATGAGTGCTGCGAGAAGCTAGGCCGTAATCCTGACACAGGGTTGTAAAGGCCAGTTATGTATGTATGTATGTATGTATTCGTTGTCGGTAAATATCAGGAACTATAATACGTGAATTAAATAATACAACACCATCAACTTGTGAAAGTGAATTTCGCCTATTATAAAATGGTATTAGTGATGAATCAATATTTTTAATATTTTCAGGCCAGCCGTTGTTCATATTCTTTAGTACTTTCTGCAGATTTGTATCGTTTTTAGTGTCTTGAACCACCATGTTAAAAGAAACAGGAAGAGTCGAAATGGATTCATCGAGATCATTTCTGATATCTTTTTCTAACGAGATTGATGCAATAATGAAATCATCGGAGGGTTTTTCATGTTCTTTAATGAGTCTTGATAGTACATCAGCATGACCGAATTCATGTGTGCTTGTGTATTTTATCTCAAAGTCGTATGCAAGTAAGATAAGTGCCCAACGTTGTAGTCGATTTGCAGTGTAAACTGGGATACCCGATTTTGAACCAAATATTTTCAATAAGGGTTTGTGGTCGGTATGAAGGGTAAATTTTCTGCCAAAAAGCATTTTATGAAATCTCTGTACAGCAAATATTATTGCTAGTCCTTCTTTTTCAATTTGGCTGTAGTTTTTTTCTGCGTTGGTAAGAGACCTTGATACGTGATATATGGCTTTCATTGCATTATCTGGAAAAGTATGGTAAATAACGGCTCCGATGCCATGTGACGATGCATCGGCTGCAACGTGAATGGGTAAGTTCGGGTTATAATGCGTCAGCATTAATTCTGATGTTAGAATCTTTTTGAATTCGTTCAGTGAATTCTGGCATTGTGGAGTCCACTTGAACACTTCGTCCTTTTTGAGTAGATCATCTAGGGGTTTTCGAAGGTCCCTCATGCGAGATACATATTTACCATAATGATTTATTGAGCCTAACAGAGATCGTACTTCACTTATATTCTCAGGAACTTTGAGATTCTGAATTGCTTTAATCTTGTCTGCATCGGGACGTATGCCTTGGCTATCTACAACTTGGCCCAGATATTTTATTTGCGATTTTAAGAATTGGCACTTTTCAAACTTCAAACGAAAACCGAATACTTGTATGCGTTGCAATAACTTGTCGAGATTAATTTTATGTTCAGCAATGGATTTACTTGATAGCATTATGTCGTCGATATAGGCTTTAGCGCCGTCAATGCCCATGCAAAGTTCATCCATTATGCGTTGAAAAGCTCCCGGTGCAGATTTTATGCCTGGTGTTAAGCGATTAAATTTATATAGCCCCTTATGGGTGTTGACTGTCAGATATTCTTTGCTCTCATCATTTACTTCAACTTGCAAGTATGCGTCTGATAGATCCAAATGACTAAAATACTGTGCTGTTATAACAGTCTGATAAGATCTCCTCAGGTGTGGGGAGAGGATATTGGTTTGGCTCTATCATGTTGTTTAGACCCGTAGAGTAGTCTCCACAAATTCTTGTCTTACCATTTCTTCTGCTTACAACAATAGGTGCTGCCCATTTTGACGTATCAACCAACAGGCGTAATAATACCGGCATCTTCCAATCGTTGTAGCTCAGTTTCAATTTCATTTCTGACAGCGTATGGTACAGGTCGTTTAGGGACAAATACTTCTTTATAACCCGGTAATAATTTTATATTAACCCTAGTTTTCTTACAAAGTCCTAACGCTGAGTTGTCAAATACATCTTGATATTTTCTTTGCATTTCAGAAATAAAATCTTCAAGTTTTATTTTACGACACCATGCAGTTATTGGTTGGTCCCATAATTGAAATGATTCAATCCAGTCTATGCCCATGATGTTTAAATTTTCAATATCTGTAATAAAACAAAGTAGTTTCTTTGTACTATCGCCAATTGAAATGTCGCATTTAAGCTTTGAAATAATATTAATTTTGTTACTGTTCACATCAGTAGCGCTGTCTTCGGTTGCTGTTGCTTTGGGTCTACCAATAGCTTTCCATCCACGTTGATTTTGAAATTATTGATATATCGGATGCAGTATCAATTTGCAATTGAACAGGATGATTATTTATTTTTAAGTTAATGTACTTCCGCAATTCTTTGAAATTTATTTGCTTTGTAGAAAATACGGCGTTAGTGCGGAAGTTTGACTTTGAAGTATTAAACTTTTTCAACGGTTTGTTTGTTTTTGTATTTTTGTCAAATTCGCTTGAATTTAACGTATAACCTCTTTTTGCACTGTAGCAATAATTATCTTTATGTCCAATCAGATGGCACGTGGTGCATTTATTTTTTTTATATGGACAAAATTTTACGTAGTGTAATTCGCCGCAAAACCAACATGGCAGCTTTGGTACCTTGTCTGTTGCAGTTTTGTTTGTATGTTTTTCAATTGCGTACACAGCTTTCGTTGGATGTTCTATCAGGGTGTTGTCAGTTTTTAGGTCGATAATTTTCTGTGTTTCGTCTACAAGTTGATCCAGATGCATGGAATCCTTTGCGTCGTCAATTAATTTAAGTAGACGTATACGAATGTCGTTGTCTTTGCTCGATTTGAGACCCAAAATGAAAATAAGGCATTTAAATTGGTCAATTCTGATCTCACCTAATTTGAATAATTCACATTGTAGATTGACTCTGCTGGCGTATTCGCGGAAATCCTCGTTATCTCCTTTTGTTAGCTGCAAGCATCTATAACGTTGACTTACCTCAGTGTCGACTTTACCAAAGAGTTTATTAAGTAATTCAACGGATTCCTTAAGAGTCATATCAGAGGGTTTCTTTGGTAATACATAGTTTTTGAACCGTTCGTATGTTCGGGCTGACATTTTTATCCATAAAAGTGCTACTCGATCTTGTTCTTCTAGGCTACTAGCTTCTCTTTCGAAAACATGTAAATAACGATTATACCATGCCTGGAAAACAAGTCCACTTTCAGGCTCGTAAACGAAATCTGTCATGGAATGTGTGAGAGATTCCATTAAGGTTGCCCTGGAGGTACCTGCGTTTTGTTCTAATGGTTTTGTTTCCTGATTTTGTAGGAGTTTTGCCAAAAAGTCCATCATTTGCGACTGTTGCTCCATCAATTTAACAATTTTGTCGTCGGACATGATTGCGTTGTAATTGATTAATGGCCCTTCGGTGAAATTTGTGAAATTAAATTGTTAATTTCATGTATTTTAGATGCTTTGAACGTGTGGTATTATCCTCGTCGCCACTTTTGTTGTACTCTTACTATTTAAATAAAAAGCACAATTTAAAGCTAAAATATATTTGATTTTATTGAATGTTTAATTATACGATGCGCTGTGACGCGTATGTTCAAGTGTACAAAAGTAAGTGAGGTTTATATTCAGTTTAATTCAAAAATGACAAATAGTATTGCATTTCAGTAATGCCAGATTGTAAAATTATAAAT
This sequence comes from Metopia argyrocephala, assembly GCA_963576795.1. Taxonomy (NCBI): domain Eukaryota; kingdom Metazoa; phylum Arthropoda; class Insecta; order Diptera; family Sarcophagidae; genus Metopia; species Metopia argyrocephala. The sequence goes on along the minus strand of OY756212.1, from coordinate 1,219,766 downwards.
ATGGTTGCCTCCAACAAACTGTTATGGCACAATTTTTTTAAATATATCTTATAACTGTTATGTCTCTGGTATTTTTATTAAACAATGCAGTTTGTGTTTAAATGCGCAGAAATGCAGACACCAAATGAATGTTTAAGATTAATTAATATGTATATTAGGAGCTATTCGGGAATACTTGTTTCACCGTTCACCATAGCTTTTCGTATCTTTTTTATATTTATTTTAAAACTTAAATTGTTCTTTTTAACATGATAAAATTAGGAGTTTAATGACAAGAGCGCAATTACAGATGAAATAAGATAGTAAATAGTGAAACGAATATTTTATCGATTAGCTTCTATTACTTTATTCTAATGGGGGAAATTAATTTAAATTTATTATTAATATTGTAATATATTATAAATACATACATTAATAATATAATGCATTACATATAATGGATCATAGAATTTATTCCTTCAAATTATTAGTAAATAATAACTTTATGTATTACAAAGAATGCATTCTAATACTTATTACAGGGGACAGTAAAATAATTTATTACTTTCGTAGGACATGATCTGTGTTAAGCGTAATGCTTTCTGTAATCAATAGATTATACGTTCCTTGTATTACCATCTCGATTCTCATTGATTACCATTTTCCGCGAGGAAATTATTTAAAAAATAAAATATAAATTATTTTGCTCCTCAGCAAACGTGTTGTTGATCACGATGAAAATATTATCGATACAACCAATAACTATATTGAAATGCAAGATAGAACAAGTGTGTAGCATTATAAAAATTATATTATTCTGTAAATTTCAAGTGGCCTGAAATTATTCTGTTCCAATAAATATTATTATACCAGCGCATGCCAAGGTTTCAGTTTGAATATTTTACATATGCTGCTAAAAATGAAAGGCCTTATAAAGAAGTGCTATTAAGACGTGATAAGTATGATTTATCTTTTATTAACTAAAATCCTTTGAACTAAATTGCCTAGATGTCAAGATTGTTACTAAAACTAGTAATAACAATGAGCTAGTTATATATATCTCTGTGATCGCCGTAGTCTAGTGGTTAGTTTGTTGGTTTACTAGACAAGAGCTCTGGGTTCAAACCCCAGCTCTGACATCTTGAAAGAAAGAAATTTGAAAAAAATATTTCTGTCAGCAACTATCTCTTAGCAGTCTTCTGGCAAAAGCACTGGGAGTACCTGATTGTCCGTTGTTCGGAGTCGACATTAAACGTATGTTCCGGTACTCGTGGTTAAAAATTGACACACACAATAACAACTGGACAGCAAGGTTACATCTCTGGATCACTAAGCACTACTTCTTGGTTTTGAGTGACCTCCCCGCACAAACCAATGGTATGACGAAGAGTACCGTGAGGCCACTGCAGCAAAAAACGCTGTCTCCAAAAGAACATTGTTGTTTACGCCTACAAGATAGAGATGTACAGGAGAAGAGGAGATAAAAGACAGACGCCTATCTAGAAGAAAGAAAAGAGAGCAAAAAAGGCGTAATCATAAGGAAATCGAGATGTGCAGGAGTAGGAATGATTCTCGAAATGTTTAAAAAATATAAAATAAGTCCGGAGCAACCTCCGTGGACGTGGGATTCTGGATACAAATGCATACCGAATACGAGTTTTAACAATGCGAGTTTGTCAATTTTCAATAGGTTGCAAAGTTCTGTCAGTATGTCACGTCATGTCCGAAATGAACGTCTTTATCTATTTATTTTTTTTTTTATTTCATCAATGGATTTTAAATATTCTTACAGGCTACAACAATAATTATCTTAAAAATAAACTAATAATATCCTTATTTTCTAAATATAACTTAAAAGTACTCTGAGACCATGAAAAATCTACATTAATAACAACATTCATCTTATTTAAAGTTGTAGTGTATCCACTGTATTTGCATTTCAATATTTAATCTAATCTAAAGTAAAATAATAAAAAAAAAACAAACATTAAAACACAAGCGAAATATATAAACAAAATTAATCGTTGTTGTTGAGTCAGTACCAAATTTAATTACTCCACGTTTTAGTAATTTAAAAGGAAATGTTGTTTAAAGAAATTAGATACTTTGTAAAAATACGGTCGGTCATTGATCGCTTACTCACTTGTATATGAAACAGTTCAATGTACGAAATGCACTGTTTTGCTGATATTGCAGAATACGCTTTGTTTGCAGAATATACACTACCCGAATTCTATCAGAAGTGTGTCAAACGTAATTCAAATAATGAAAAGAAAGACACATAGAAAATATGATACAATGTTTGGATATTGAGTGATCTTTTGTAACTATGTGTAAATCACTCAATTCTAGAATAATGAAATTATTCCTAAAAATAGAATATAAGTTCAACAATTTTTAAATAAAGTAAATATTTGTCAAACAACATTTGATTTATTTCTTTTTTTTTAAAGAACAACTTTACAAAGTAATTATATATAATAATAAGGATTCCACACAAAAGAACAGTACTCCAATCTAGAGCGAACAAATGTAATATATAATATTCTTAGGGTCATAGGGTCAAAGAAATCCTTACTATTTGTTGTAAATGTAGAGTTAAACGCGTGTGTTCAAGTTGATAGATACAAACGAACAGAACAGAAATTTTATTTTAAAATCCTTGTATACTACGTTACAAACTACTTAACTTATCAACTATGTAAATAACCACATAGTGGTGTTATATGCTGAATGATTATTCGAATAACAACACATTTTCCCTGAATAAGCATTCAGCCTTCAAATGTACATTAAATAAAAATTAACTGAAATTAAAAAATTTACAAAAGACCAAATTGTTAAATAAAAAATTTATATTTATCAGCTGGAACGCCCTTTGTAAAGATGTCAGCTATCATTCTTCTGGTTTCCAAATACTCAAGCTTTATTTCTCCACTTTCCAATTTTTCGCGTATAAATTTGATTCTTATATCGACGTGCTTTGTTCTGGAAGAATACGAGTATTTTGAGCTATTAATTAAAATTGCGCTTTTGTTATCACAATGTAACTTGATTGATATACTGGAGGTTCATTAATTAATTCACGTTCTAATGTAGATTCCTGAATCGCAGAAACAATGGCCATAAATTCAGCCTCAGTTGAAGAAAGCGCCACGGTACGTTGTCTTTTACACCCCCATGATACTGCTGCACCTTGCATAATAAAAATATATCCAGTTGTTGACCGCCTATCATCAATGTTACTTGCCCAATCTGCATCACAATATCCAACAAGGCCATGGTCTTCATTTTTATAAACAAGTCCTTTATTTATTGTACCCTTAAGGTATCGCATCACCCTTTTGACTGCCAACCAGTGAGCTTTCCCTGGGTTTGTACTAAATCGGCTAAGCAAGTTAACAATGTAGCAGATGTCAGGCCTTGTGTTTTGAGCAGCATACAATAGACATCCTATTGCTTCCATATATGGAACAGTTTTCATTTCATTTCTGTCATTTTCAGATTTCGGACACATATTAAGGGAGAGCTTTTGATTTATATCCACTGGTGAGCTTACTGGATTACATTCATCCATTGAAAATCTCTTTAGCACATCCTGAATGTATTTAGTCTGATCAATTTTTATTGTACTACCAGACTTTTGTATTCTCATTCCCAAAACTGATGATGCTTCCCCAAATCTTTCATTCGAAAATGTTTCGATAATTCATGTTTGAGTTTATTTGTCGTCTGAACGTTATTAGAAAATATCAATACGTCATCCACATAAATGGCCACCTATAATTTGCTACCGTTATGAATGTTAAAGTAAACACATTGATCAGTTTCACTTCTTCTAAGACCAAATTTAATGAGCACGTTATTAAGCGTGGTATTCCAAACTCGACTGGATTGTTTTAATCCATAAAGAGCTTTCTTAAGCAAACAAACACGATTGCTGCCATCGTTATATCCTTTAGGTTGTTCCATAAAAATTTCTTGTTCAAGGTCTCCATTTAAGAACGCTGTTTCCGCATCAAGTTGATGAATGTGTAGATTAAATTTAACAGATAGTGCAAGTAAAAACCATATTGATGAATAGCGAACTACCGGAGCAAACGTCTCTTCGTAATCGATGCCCTTTTGTTGACTGAAGCCCTACACAACTAGTCTCGCTTTTTTGCGAATTTCATTACCATTAGCATCGAATTTTGTCTTGAAAATCTATTTGTTTTTTATAGCTTTCTTTCCATTTGGTAATTTAGTTAGTATCCACGTCTCATTTAAGGCTAAAGACTTCATTTCGTCTTCCATTGCTTTGCGCCATTGTATTGCATGTTCTGATTTTAAGGCTTCTTCTACTGATACAGGATCTTTAGATAAAAAACTGTTTGCACAAAAATTGTATTCACGTTCGGATTTTGAAGCTAAACGTACATTACAATTTTCTTTTATAACGTCATTATCATATAGCTCTTCAACTGCATTTTCAAATTTTAAACTATTTACCGAATCGTTGTCGTATTCTACTTTAAGACTATCGGATGACTCGTCTTCCATGATAACACTTGTGTCTTCTTTCTTGATGTCAGTTGGCATTTCATAAATATTAACGGATGGCAATTCATTTACCAGTACCTCCTCTGAATTGACATTTTCTTCAGGGATTTCAACTATAAGATTCGGAACATCGTTAGTAGAATTGATTCTATTATTACATACCTGTGGTGCGATTCAGTAACTTATTTTTACGATAATCGCATTGTTTTCAACAGTAAACAACAGAATTGTCGTAATTGCTATTCATTATTTTTTGTTGACGATGGCTGTTGTCGTAAAGTAACGCCAAAAATTTTTATGCTGTTTATTCAGTTGGAAAATCGTAAATTTTTTATATTGAAATTTTGTAGAGAGATGTGCCTACGCTATTAACTAGTTTGTTTGAGAATAATTTTTGTGTGTTTGTATACCCAAAGAAACTAGAGGTTTGTAGCTTTGCTAACTTTTTACCCAAAAACTGACTGTTTTTATACAGTGCTGCCAAATTATTGAAATTTAAACATAAAGAAAACTACAGTTGTAGACTGTCGATAAAATGTACTTAGTGAATCACATAATCGTTACTGCAAACAATAAAAACTGTCGACTTCTTTTACGAATATCGTATTGTTAAAAGTTACTGAATCCCGGTACTGGTCTTCTAAAAAAACGATATTGCGAGTAATAATTATCTTTCTTGTTACAGGATCATAGAGTCTATACGCCTTGCTTTGCATACTATAACCAACAAAAATACATGGTGTAGATTTTGCTTGTAGCTTGGAACGCTTCACATTAGGGATATGTGCAAATGCCTTGCAACCAAATACACGTATATGGTTAAGATTTGGTTTTCTACCCGACCATATTTCCTCCGGACAAATGTTGTTGTTTCTGCATGGTATTCTGTTTAGTAAGTACGCTGCAGTTACAGCTGCTTCAGCCCAAAACTTTTCAGCAAGACCTGAATCGATAAGCATACATCGTATCCTGTCCATTATTGTACGGTTGAGACGTTCAGATACGCCATTCTGCTCTGGCGTGTATGGGGCGGTTTTCTGGTGTATTATTCCGGAAAGAGTTAGATAATTTTCAAACTGAGCATTTGTATATTCAGTGCCGTTGTCAGAGCGAAAAATTTTTATTTTAGCACAGCACTGATTTTCAGCCATCGATTTAAATTTAACAAATTCATTAAAAACTTCAGCTTTGCTTTTTATAGCGGATAAAAAAACTTTTCGGGAGTAGTCATCTACAAAAATTAAAATGAATCTTGCACCAGAGAAAGATTTTGATCTAAATGGGGCCATTACATCTGAGTGCACTATCTCCAACAAACCCCTTGCACGATGACCATCCTCTTTAAAAGAGTTTTTCACATGTTTGCCCCGAATACATATTTCACATAAATCATAATTCATCTTCATTTTAAATTTGTTTTCATTCTCCATTTTCTTCAAATTTTCGTTGCAAATATGACCAAAGCGTCTGTGCCATAAATTTGCAGCATTTTTTATTATTATTTGTACAAATTGTTGTACAAGCTTGCTGTTGCTATGACTGCGTTGTCACTGTCAAGAATTTTACAAATATTTTTCTCAAACACCACCCTGTATCCGTTTGCAGTCAACTGTTTGACTGATAATAAATTTGCACACAAACGTGGAACATATTCAACGTCTTTTATAACGGTTCTTTTCTCGCCTTTATCAGTTGACAACCATACACCAGCATCACCAACACATTCAACTGTTAATTTATTATTATTTGCAACAATTACTTGCTTTCCTTTTCTTACGTTCGTGATGCTAAGTATTGTTTTTATCTTCGACATGTGTGATGTTGCGCCCGAATCGATGTACCATTCATTTGCGCCGTCGTCACTTGACGTAAACAGCGATGCTAACAGAATTCTCTTGTTTGTCTTTTTTTCTTGTTTCTTTGCGCCGTTATTATTTAAATTTTTCCAGGGACAATTCTTTACAAAATGGCCTTCTTTTTTACAGCCATGACACTTGAATTTCTTTTGCTTGTTGCCATACCTTTTACTAGAAACAAATGCATTTTCTTCTGTTTTGATGTGGTTGTCAAATTTAACGTCCTGTAATAACAAATTCTTTACCATATCCATGCTAAGTTTCGCTTTCGAATTCTCCACAGCCAAAACAAGTCAGCGGTATTCTTCCGGCAATCCGGCTAACATTAAGGATGCCACTAACTCGTCGTCAATGTTTAATCCAGTATTCTTAACCTTGAGAGATGTAATAACCATTCTGTTTATATATTCTTCCATTGATACAAAATCCGCTAACTTCAACTGTACCAATTGCTTTAGTAAATCGACCTTCCGCGTCAGACCCTTAACTTCAAAAGCACTCAGTAATGCCTCCCATGCCCCCTGTGCCGTTGTCGAGTTTGCTATATGTGCAAAGTTATTTGGCTCAATCATAAGCGTCAATTCTGCCATAGCACGTTCATCTGTGTTCTTATCAGCTTCACTTGGACTGGCACCTAAACCGTCTTTAACAATTTTCCAGCAATTCTTCAATACCAAGTACGATTGAGCATGACGCTTCCAATTGTCGAAATTCTCGCGACCACGCAACTTTGGAAATGATACATTTGTTGCCATTTTTTCTTACAATCGCTTTCACTTGTATTAAAATTGTTTTTCTTAGACGATAAACTTAATACAATACAATATACTTTAAATTATAATTGTTTGCAAAGGCCCATAACCTGTTGTAAATGTAGAGTTAAACGCGTGTGTTCAAGTTGATAGATACAAACGAACAGAACAGAAATTTTATTTTAAAATCCTTGTATACTACGTTACAAACTACTTAACTTATCAACTATGTAAATAACCACATATACTACGTTTATACGTTCGACTTATTTGCAAATAAGAGTAAAAAATGTTGCCATATAATTGTTTTATTGCAACTTACTAACTCACGATAACAAGTCGTGAATAACGACACTATTTGCAAATAAAGGTGGAAAATCTTGCCACTTGTTTACATTTTACATGTTTTTATTGTTTTCAATCTGGTAGGCTTATATAAATATGGCGGAACAAATATAAAAACATAAAATATTGAACTTAAAGCAACAAATAAAAAAAAATTATTCTGTAAAAAAAGTTTAAATATTAAAATAAAAAAATTTTTATATTGAATATTTTTTTCACACATTATTCTAAACAATGTTATAATTTTTTGGTGTTACCATACAATTTACTGACAGCGAATTTGTTTCCAAGTATTTTTACATATAAACAGTGAGTTAAGTATATTGCAAATAACTTTATTTGCAAATAGGACGTGCGTATAAACGTAGTAATAGTGGTGTTATATGCTGAATGATTATTCGAATAACAACACTATTCCTTCTTATAAAACCAAAAAAATAAAGAGTAAAATTACCCCCATATTGTTCAAATTACAAACAGCCCAACACTGCTTGGCAAATGTCGCGTAAAGTAACGTAGAATTCTATTAACAATAGGTTGCTACGTTACGTTTACATTACTCTGCGTTCGAGTAACCACTTGTATAGCTTTCCATATAAAAAAACGATCAGCTGACACGATTACATTTACGGGTTTACGTTTGGATAAATAGGCCTTAAGGCGGATTCACCCATAAGTTTCTGAAACATTTTCTGTGCAAACGAATTTTTTGTTTACTGAGAGTTTCCTGCACCACGATTCACCCATTTCAGAAATTTTGTTCGTAAAATCAGTGCTGCCATATTCAATTGAAAATTACATAAATACATATGTGCATAACGAAAACGAAAAGTAATATGTGTCCAATTAAGCAAATAAAGAATTAATAATATTTATTAAAAAAGTAAATAAACAATTAATATTATTTGTGGTGAATTTTTATTTTATATTACTATATTTATATATTATATTATTATATTTATTTATTGCCGTTTTATGGCGTCTTCGCAAGCTTTTCCAGTGTGTTTGACATTAATTTCCTTTTGTAATAAAATTAATTTTTTGTTCGTCTTTATTAATTACAAAAAAAAGCAATAAAATATTTTATTGAATTCGTCTCAAATATATATCCATGGAAGGCAAGCAACAGAGTGCACGTTAATATTATTTATATTATTAAAAATATATTCCGGTATGTGATAAAAAACGATTTCGATCAAAATTGAAATGGAATGAAATTCCAAATTGGTTTAACTTCCAAATCTTTTCATATTCGGGATTCCTCTTTTGTTCATTACTTTACTGACTGACTATTGCCATTACATCCGTGATTATCAAAATTTTAAAATAATTAAAACATATACATATATTTAATTTGATATATTTTTTTTAACTCTTTTTAAATTTATTTAAATTTCTGGTTTTACTTTTACAAATTTATTGTGCTTCTACTGGATATATGTATATTTATACTATAATTTTAATTCTGGTTTTTCGACCTTTATTATTTAATGTAAAGAATTACTCAAGTTTAAGGTCTTATTTAAATAAAAACATACCCGAGCAGACCTTTAATTAATATATATGTTTTAATATTTCGATCGTTTTTCATCACATACCGGATTATTTAAAAAATTAAAAAAATATCGCATCACCCAAGGATGTAAATTTGTTTCTTGAATTCTATAAGCTATAAAAATAAATGCACTTACTGCCAATTCCAACTGCTCTGCTACTTCTGCCCAAATAATTTGTTTTACATGATTGTTTTTATAAGAGTTGTTGCCCAAATCATATAAGCATTCCCTCCCCGGCTTTTTTATTTCGCTAATTAATTTAAGTGCAATAATTGCACTAATAATTTAGTGCAATTTAGTCCATCTTAAATTTATTCAGAAAGGGCAAAGAAAATGTAGGAATTATACAGTAAATTTCTTCAATATTACAACTTACTTTATATAAAATTTTTAAATTTTATTTTTTTTATTTTTGGCGCGAATATTTTCTTTCTAATATGTTTTTTTTTTCTTATTGGCCTTTTTATGTTTGCTTTTCTTTACATTATTCACTGTACCATACTAATTTTTTAATACGAATGCCAAGCAATATGGCATGACTCTTGTATAAATTTTGTATGATATGGCAACCTTTTTCAGTGTGGTTCGGACCAAATTTAAAATTAATTTAAATCAAGCTGAGAGCACTTCGCACAAAATCATTTCTCTCGCTCTCTGAGAGAAACGTCAAACTACATATAAAAAAAATTTGGTCCGAACCAAGAAACTCATGGGTGAATCCGCCTTTAACAAATGTGAGTGTTTTTGTTGTTGTTTCACATACAAAAACACGAAAGTCTAAAACCATTCGTGTTCTAAAAACAATCGGTAAGTTGGCTACGGGCTACAAAAGTAGTCGTGTGGTCGGTAGTCGTGTTGCCACTAAAATAATTATTTCATATGCACACATTAGAGCTGTGCTAAATCGTTAAGTTAAATGATCGGTCATTTTCGTTCGGTCATTAAAAGCAAAAGTCATACACTTTTCAACAATTTTTTAATGGTATTTTACATGAGCAAAACCAAAACAAATACTTTCTAAATGAGAAAGAGCGCAAATGAAACAATTAGCTTTTCGCTCTTGTGCTTGCTTTGTTATTCCGTTACATTCGTATAATTTACTCTTTTTCTTTTCTTTTTCTCTTCTTCTTTCCTTTTTCTTCTCATTAATTTTTTGTTGTAGCTACGCACATTTGAGGTAGTGTATTTGTAGTACTCAAAACAAAAACAATATACAAAATTAAATGGGGCGATCGTTCTCACTGTTTCTGTTTTATTTTTGTTTTACTCATTGTAAAGAACACAACAAAATAAGATCCAACGTTCAGTTTTGTTTATTTTCCTACTCTGATTAAAAGTGATCCGGATCGTTCACTTCGTTTAATCGTCCATTTGTTTTGGTCGTTCGGTCGTTCAATCTAAATTTGAGTTTTCTTTGCTTGGTCTTCATTCAATATTTGTTTTTTTTTTTGCTTATTTTCTGATATGCATGTTATCAGTGTTGCTGTTTTGTTTATTTTTAATCAAAATTAGCTCCCTGATTTACGCTGCCTTTCGACTTGACTATGTTCCTTTAGATGACTTTGTTGTTTATAGGAATTTTGACCATATTGATTGGGATGGTTTGTTATGTTGTATATCTGGATTTAATTCTGCAGACTTTTTTTATCCAACGATGTTGAGTACCAAGGTTCTGCTATCGATTGTCTAATTAATGACCTCTACACTTTTGTGCCCATAGTTAGGAAAGAACTTAGAGTTTGTGATATTAGCTGAATGAAAACCAGAAATATTTTGGTGGCTACATCTCTTCGGGATTTAGCTTATTCAGCTTTTCGATCTAATAGGAGTGCCGTAGCTTGGAATACGTACTGTAGGTATAGAAATAGGGCCAAGAATATCATCCGTAAGGAGAAAAGGAAATAGTAGACTATTCAATGGTCTTAATTCATCTAGGATTTGGGGAATTTTGAGAAACACTGGTATTACTGATGGTAACAGACTAGATGTTGATCTTAATATTGACGATATTAATGATTTCTTTGTCAATGGTTGTAATTCATTTGTAAATAGGGATGTTGAATTTAATTTATCTGGTGATTCTACTGGTTCTTTTTCTTTTAGATGCATTGATGAAAATGAGCTATTTAATGCTATATGTAAGATTAGATCTGGAGCTGTGGGCCCTGATAATATTCCAATTCGGTTGATCAAGATGATTTTCCCATTTATCTCTCATATCCTTGTTCATCACATTAATTTTATATTGACTTCATCAACTTTCCCTTCGGCTTGGAAACTAGCTCGAGTTGTGCCTATTCCCAAATCTAATAATGTTCGTAATTTTTAAGATCTACGACCTATTTCAATTCTTCCAGCTTTATCTAAGGCAGTTGAACACATTTTGAAGGACCAAATACTTAACTCTGTTCGTACGCTTATTGTTCCGTCGCAGTATGCTTTTCGTCGTAATCATAATACCACTTCCCTTTTGCTTGATATGACTGATGATTTGAGAACAAATCTGAATTAAGGTAAAGCTTCGGTGTTGGTTTCTCTTGATCTCACCAAGGCCTTTAATTCTATTAACTACTCTATAATGATACGCAAGTTGAAGGAAATATTTGGCTTTTCGAATTCTGCTTGTCGTTTAGTGTTCTCTTATCTCTCAAACCGTTCTCAATTTATGGATTTAAATGGTAAGCGTTCCAACTCACTTTTTCTCCAAACCGGTGTTCCTCAAGGTTCTGTTCTGGGACCCCTACACTTTTCATACTATATATAAATGATTTGCCTAATTTTATTGATTCCAGTGATTGCAAATCATTTTTGTTTGCTGATGATGCAAGAATGACGTTGGCAATTTATGTGTTCGGATTAATATTGTTCTTGAAAGGATTCAATTTTGGTTGTTGGATAACTCACTCACTCTAAATCCGTCTAAGACTAAGGCCCGAGTATTTGGTTTTACTGACCGCTTTTTACCTAACCTTAATATTTCAATTAATGGATCTCCTGTGGATTTTGTAAATCAGATGAAATAAAAATATATTCGCAAGGTGCCAACATATAATAACAGATTCAAATTAAAGTTTTTGTGATAAAAAATTAATTTGTGAAAATCGCTGTTTGTGTATGAGAGTTTTTTGTACCGTTGCCGGTGTCACAACATAAAACTTATTAGAATTACTGTAGTGCCACAAAAAATTTATGTATTTAATTTAATTCACATGTAACTGTGCACCGCCGGCGGTACACATGGCACTCTAATCACAGTAAAGTGTGTACCGCCGGCGGTGCACATGGCACTCAATGTGTTAATAAAGATAATAACAATTAACAACTTTTAGCATTACAAGTCGGTATTTATTTAATTAAATTTAAGATTTTAGATTATGTTTGGTGTCCCACAACGATCAATATGTATTGTTGTTAAAAATACATGGATAATATGATGGGAAATACGAGGAAGTGGTTGAATGAATAACTAACTATGTTATGTCTTGTAACAAATATGCAAATATGTGATGCACCAAATTATCTTTCTGATCAGGGGATTCATTTGGGAGATAGGAAGCCGTACCAGAATTCACAGTATTTCAGAATTCATCTTGTAAAATCAACGGCTAAGAAAAAATCATTATTTTCCAATTATAGCCAAAAAATTTGAGATTAGGCCAAAGTTTTAATTTTTTTAAAGAGTATGTGTACAACTAGCAGAAAGTATATTTTGTTAATGAGTTTTATAGTTTTTTTAATATAAACAAATTAAAATAAAAATAAAATATATATACATATTAAACCAGCGATTTTATTTTTGCGGTTTCGTACACTTATAAGTGGTATCACTGAAATATTTATTTCAACAACAAACACATGTTCATTATTTTATTTGTTTTTTTATTGTTTTGCTGTTGCTGCCTTCAAAATATTTAAGTAGCCGACTGCATGGCAGCAAATATTGTCGGCTGCATTTGCTGCTTGCTGTCATGCTGCGTGCTGTCGTCTATGTGTTTAATGCTTAAATTGGCCAAAAGTGGCTTTATATTACTGTTTTTAATAAATAAATAAATAAAAAAATGTGTAAAGATGACGTAAAGATATTTTTGAGTTATAATAATTACGCTGATCATAATTTTCTACAAGAAGACTTAGATTCCTTTAGTTCATGGTGTAAACTCAACCTTATGGAGTCAATCCAAAAAAATGCAAATATATGTGTTTCTAAAACTAAACAGGCGATTTAACTAAATTAATGAAATTGTTCTAAGAAAATGACAAAATATCGTAATTAACAGCCTGTTCATAGAATACGTCAGACTGAAGACACGAACGAATCGCGTACGGACAAACACGTAATAATTTTGAATAGAAAATTATATTTTCAGAATTTGGTGAATATTTAGAAATTAAAAGCTAAAAATAAAATACAAAAAATTTGTGTATCGGTGGAATAAGCATATGTATATGTGGATTATATCTGTGCAAATGGCAGTAATATTCCTTATATTTTATTTCATTATGGTGGATGATCATAAATTTCTGTTTGCGTTGCTTTCTTTCTTTTTCACAGGAAATTCGTGTTACAAAAACCAAAACAATTTGTCAGTTGTTACATTTTTTACACAAAATACATTCGCTTTATATGAATGCAAATTTGCTTGACGCTCATATTTATTCGTTTGATGTAGGCAGGCAATTCGTGTTCTATGAACAGGCCTTGTTAAAATCTATGCCAGATCGTTTGAATACAATCATACGTCACAAAGGAAAAGCATCTTGAATCTAAATAAATGTAAATTGTTTATATTCAAACAATAAATTAATGTCGAATAAATTTTTGTTTATTTTTTTACATTCAAACAAAAATATTAATATTTATTTTTGTTACTTTATACATACATACAATAAAACTCATTTTGAGTTCTAAATACCACTTTTATATTTCTAATAAAAAATAGTATCTGCTCATTTAACAAAATAAGATCATATATTGTTTTTATATTAAATAAATACAAAATATACTAAATAAAGCTTACCCATTAATATGCGCATTTCCCGTTTTCCAAAAAGTCTTGTCAATAAACTAGAAATTGTTAAACCCATGACGAATGTTTGTTTTACTTAAATTTAATTCGTTTTATTTCTTTAAAGAAATAAATACCGTAAAATTACAATATCTCGCAAGTTTCGACTATTTGTTTTTATATTAGTGATATATTTATATGAATTATAAGTAAAAAAAATTTAGACAATGGTTTAAAGAATGAACAATAATTATTAAAAACTATTAAACAAAAGGGAGACGTGTTAATAGAATATCCACACAACCACTTTTTATTTACGATAAAGTTTGTAATATTGCCAGACTATTCCAATCTCAGTGTAAAAATTACAACCTTTATCATTTATAAAAAATACTAATTTAAAAAAACAGAAAGCGTCTAGTTTTTGAAAGGTATTAATATCTGGAGACCGATTTAGTTGTGCGAAAAAGCAAATTAAAAAATGTTTTCACTGTTTCACAAAATAATTCCCATAATTTAATTTCAATAGATTTTCAATTAAAAATTTAAGATGGAAAAATTAATATATACAAGACAGATAACTCTGATGAGCGGGAATAGAAAACTAGTTCAGTTCTTTAACGGATGTTAATTGTCATAAATAATTACAGTTTTACGATCTTAAGACCGATATAATAATTATACAATATTGTAGTATAGTAAGTACTCATAGTATACATTTTACTATCTGTAATATAATCATTATTGGCCAAGGGGCCATGTAAATATTGCTGTTGAATAATAAAATCAAAGAGAAAATATTATAAAATTATATTATATTTTATGTTTACACTGTTACTAAAAAACAAAAAAAAAAAAAGTAAAATGAAACTACATATACACGTATATACAAAATGTAACATAACATAAATAAAAAATAATATAAAAATGTATCCCTGATATAATGAATTGTGATGGTTTTTTAAAAAAATTTCAAAAAACAAAGAGTGCCGTACGACTGACTAATTGCTATCCGTATTTTTCTCAATGTCGTACGCTCTCATTACATATCAAGTATACACGATATTATTTGTTAATTCTTAATATGATTTTTATTTTTTTCTTTGTTTATTTTGTTTAAGAAATAATAAAGAAAAATACATTCTCAAAAGAATTAAAAATATTTAAATATTTTTTTGTTTGTTTAAAAGCGTTAGAATTCACATATCAGCATATTTGAGTGCACTGTGAAATTATTTTTACACACACTCAAATTACTATCCAGACAATGTAAAATTCAATCTCTACTCTACATTACCTAACGAAAGGCAAATAGTTCAATGCAATGAAGAAATGAACAATTTCCGGCACGTGTAGTGTGTTATGTATTATTAAGTTATTTTTATTTCTGTTTAATTTTTGCTTAGATTGTAAATTTTTGATATAAAAAGAAAAATTATTAATAAAAATTTTCATTCTTATTGCCAATCTACACATTCATTTCTTTTCAATAAACTGCTTCTTGATGTACCACCCCGAAACATAAATAAAATCAGCATTTTTAGTCGTTGCCTTGGATTACTACTCTGATGCAATTCTTTACCACTTAAGCAAGCAAATTAGCCCTGACTTAATATTTTTTTTTACAATCAGAACAATCATAAATAAAAATTACTCATGAAATTTCTGACTTTTCCTTTTTCTCCTATTTTAATGAAATATTCCGTAGGAAATTTTTTTACCGTCCCTGTTTTATTAATTGCGAAAGGGAAAAAATATTCGGCGGGAAAAAGGTTGCAATTTTAAAAACATCTCTTCTTTGTTTTCACCTGAAATATTTTTCACTTACAAAATAAGTGGGAGTTTTAAAAATATGTACAGTCTGTCAATAATGAGTTTGCACATTAAAAATGACCAGCATTTATTTACATTCATTCGTAATTTAACGGTACTTTCATTGCCAAAAATTTATTTTTTTATATGTATACCAAATTTATAGGTGTTTCCAGTGATCTTGTAGAAAAATATCTTGGAATCAGTTTAAAACAAGAAAGAAATACAACAAAAATAAAATTTTACTTAATTTTACACTGTCAAGATACTCTTTGCACAAAAATGATTTCTTTCATTTGATGTTAATTGGGAGTTAATAACTTGTAGTTTTTACAACTAAACCGTGATTTACCGTTATAATTTAAGCACATTTTTTATAACAATCACTTTCTAAATTAATTTGCACTGTATTTTTGTATCACACACCTCTTATATTTACAATATTTGAAATTTTAAAAATGATGGGAAGAAAATTATTTTATAGTACTATTCCATCGCTTTATTATAATCGTCAACTGGGAAAGAGTGCAATTGAGTTGTCGGCAATGTTTTTAGTTTCACCGAGGACAATTTACAACGTTATAAATCGAGTCGAAAAAGAGAATATATTGGAATTAATGTCAGGAGGTGGGCGATGGCATACTTCGAACAAGGCAAAGTCTCTGATTGGAGTCAACCTGACGGCCTCCAGAACGATCCTTGTTCCCGTTGTATTCAAGTCGACATACAGCCTCTTCGTGGCCCTCCTGGATAACATTCTAGCACCCGCTAGCTTGTTAACTAATGTATGCGGCGATTGTCCAATCCTCTGGACTTTAAATTTGGGTTGTGCGTAGGGCTTGAAACCCACCACGTAAAAACATTCTACAATGAAAACCAACACAATAGCTTCTAAACGGACCACCTTTTATGTTGACGAATTTGGCAAACGTTTTAAGGACTATGATTTAAGGATATGCACCTGGAACGTGAGAACCCTTTATAGGGAAGGTGCCTCTATCCAATTGGCGGATGCTCTCAAGAAATGTAGGGCTGACATCACCGCCATCCAGGAAATGCGATGGATAGGACAGGGTTTCACAAGGCAAGCAACATGCGACATCTACTACAGCTGCCATGATAACAGACGCGAATTTGGCTGCGGATTCTTAGTTAGCAAGAGACTTCGCCATCTTGTCTCAGAGTTCACCCCTGTGAACGAAAGGATAGCTACGATCCGGATGAGAACAAAGTTTTATAATATTAGCCTTATCTGCGTGGACGCCACGACGGAGGAGAAGGATGATGCGGCCAAAGATGCTTCCCACGCAAAGCTCGAGGATGTATATGATAGGTGTCCGGCACATGACGCCAAAATTGTCCTCGGGGATTTCAATGCGAATGTTGGACGTGAAGGTATCTTTGGCCCCACTGTCGGACAGTTCAGTCTCCATTATTCCACCTCACCGAACGGCTTGAGACTGATCGATTTCGCCACGGCGCGAAACATGGTAGTGTGTAGCACCAGGTTCCAGCATCTCGATATCCATAAGGCCAACAACCAGATCGATCACATTGTGATTGATGGAAGGCATGTATCCAGCATACTAGACGTGCGCACATTTAGAGGTCCAAATGTCGACTCGGTCCATTATCTCGTCGCAGCCAAGATGCGATTGCGCATATGCGCAGCGAATATGGCACGTTTTAATGTTCGAGGGATGCTGGACATCAAAAAGCTGCGATCACAAAAGACAGCTAGGTCGTTTTCCGATCGTCTTTCTAATGAGCTCCATTGCATCCCGTCCTCTCTCGAAAGTATTGGTGGACAGTGGTCTCACATTGCTCACTCTCTGCGCAGCACTGCCGTAACAGCGTTCGATAGCCCGAAAAGGGATCACGTATATGCCGCAATGTCTGAGCTCGGTATTCCTGCAAAGCTGATAAGACTTTGCAGAATGACGTTGAGCAACTCCTGCAGCTCCGTCAAGATAGGAAAAGACCTCTCCGAACCTTTTAATATCATGGGAGGTTTCAGTCAGGGCGATCCCTTATCCTGCGACCTCTTCAAATTCGTCATGGAGAGTGTTTTGCGAAAGGCGGGTGTATATCGAAATGGCACTATATTTAACAAAAGTGTCCAGCTCCTTGCGTATGCAGACGACATAGACATCATTGGGCATACCAAGCTAGATGTCACCGCAGCCTTTAATGCTATTGAACGAGAGTATGCTAAAATGGGTCTGGCGGTAAATGAGAGCAAGACGAAATACATGTTGTCGACGACTAGGGATGTTGAACGTATCGGTTTCCAGGTTACAGCCGGCAACTATACATTCGATGTGGTCAAGGAATTCATCTAACTTGGCACCGCCATTAAGTCGCTTATTCTCCCGGTGCTTCTCTATGGTGCGGAAGCATGGACGCTGTCTCGTGCCGATGCAGCGGCATTGGGAGTATTTGAGAGAAAAGTTCTTCGTAAGATCTTTGGTCCTCTAAGGCATGGCGATGAGTTTCGCATTAGAACCAACCATGAGCTGTATGGGCTCCTCGGCGATGTAGGCGTTGTTCAGCGCATTAACATCCAGCGGCTACGCTGGCTCGGCCATATTGTTCGGATGGATGAATCTGCTCCAGCGAGAAGAGTTTTTGATGCGAAGGTCACTGGACGTCGGTGTAGAGGACGACCGTGTTTACGAAGGACCAAGTTGATGAAGCCTGTAACGACACGTTTAGGCTGGTTGCTGGGGTAGTTCAGCGGTGTCCAGTGGTTACATAAATAAGAACACAATTGTATTTTTTCTTTCTTTCACAATCGTATTTAATTTTTATTAAATAATATTTTCTTAATCTACTTAATCCTAATGCTAGCCTAACAAAATACAGAGTGACCAGGAACTACCTAACGAACGTTCGTTTCAAGGGTGGTTGACTTAGTGTCCTCACTATAATCACCGATTCAATTCGTGTTGCTAAGGACGGGTACCATTAGCAACACTACTCAAACCCTGGTGACTCTCTCGTCTACGTCCAGTTGTCGCACACGTAGCTGGATAGGAAGTACTGCAATTAATATTGTTAGGGATGTACGCCACCGACAATAATAATGGAATACCAGCGCACCCGCCCGTATATCCGTGATCCTAATACCACCAATATTGTTAAGGATGGACACCGTTAACAAGATTGCTCGGTATTAGTCCACTGAGGTCAAACAGTAGCAAAGTGAACAACAATCTATATTGTTAAGGATTGGAACCCATTAACAATATTGGCCACTCACTCTCCAAGAAGTAAAAAGGAATCAATAGTCGATATTGTTAGGGATGGCCACCACTAACAATACTGATCACTCGCTGTCCGGCAAATACAAATAAAATAATAAAAGCAACAATCACTATTGTTAAGGATGAACACCATTAACAATACTGATCGCTTACTGTCCAAAACACAACAAAATAAAAATAACAACAATCACTATTGTTAAGGATGGACACCATTAACAATACTGATCGCTTACTGTCCAAAAAAAAAAAAATAATAAAAGAAAAATAACAACAATCACTATTGTTAAGAATGAACACCATCAACAATACTGATCGCTTACTGTCCAACAAAAACAACAATCTATATTGTTAAGGATGAACACCATTAACAATATCGATCCTTACCGTTCAACAGTCCGTCAACCACTAACTCTCTGTTATGTATTTTCTGCCTTTTATAGCCAGTCGTTGTGGTGTACATAATAACAATAATATGATACCAACGTACAATTCACTACGATTAGAGTACACAAACAAACAACACTACGCAACAGAGAGTAAAAATAAAATAAAAATAAATGGTAAAATAAGAGAATGAGAATGGAATGTGACCACTGTTATGTCTAAAGAAATAACATAAGAAATGTAGTTATTAATTCTAAATAATATTGTA